>CM067336.1:34332500-34722500 GCA_034376525.1 Nicotiana benthamiana
GTATTGGTCAAAATCTGACCGTCGTGACCAAGTTAATCAACGTCTCGCCTAGATAATAAGGTAGTAAAAAATATACAATTCATGCCATATCTTCTCCCCGACATCCGACGAGTTAGCAAAGGCGGTGCTTAGATGTATGACTAAAGCGTATTGCAGACAAGCAGACATGGGGTCCAGTAAAGGGCAAAGGTGCCACAACTACATATAGTGAGGGAAAACTTCCAACAAAGAGGGGACGCATCTTCTTTCTCTAAAAATAAAAAAGAGCTCTCTTCTCATATTCTTAAGATAGATCTAACTCTCTTATCATATTCTAAAGTGAGATCTACGAATTTACAAGAAAGTATATAAAATGGCCTTCGACGGGGAACATTATATTAAATTTCAAAGAAATCATTTATGATTTCCTTCATCGTTTGTGTGATCCATGCTTTTAGCTATTTGATTTGGAATTTACTATGTCTGATTAAGATTTACTCCTTCATATTTGATTGATTTGTTCAAAAGGGTTCTAGTATCTTTTGAGTCAAACAATTTAGCGTCGTCTGTGGAGATCTCTTAGCGAAGACTCCTAATCTCTCCCAGACCAAAGACAAGAAATATGATCACTCACCAAAAAGGGGAACGAAGGAAAAATCCAACCCGCGCGAGACAAAAGAGCAGCGCAGCAAGGGGAGGAGAGCCGAACAAAATTATCAAGCCCGGAAACCATTGTCCCATCAACCGTCGATACGCTAAACAAGAAAAATGGTGTTACTATTTAGCTATACCCCGTCGAACCACCAGAGGGGGACAAGGAAAGTCTCGTTCTAAACCGCCTTCTAATCTCTATTCAAATAGGGATAAAAATAACAACATCTCAATTAAAGGACAAAAAACTACCGCAAAACGACTGCGATATCGCCCGCCAATGATACCTCCGAGACGGGAGATAGGAGCTAGACAAAGGAACTACAATTTGTGTGCAGAGCGAACCTAAGCGAAACAACAACCCTTCGCATTCTTTGACGTTGCACCCTCCGTATGAGCAATGCTGAACGGATTGGTACCCTCGGTAGATATCTGGCTCTCCAAAAACTGGGACTAACACTGGGTTAATATTTTGATAAGTTCGAAATAACGCCCAATAAGACCAAGGGCCTTCGCCAAAAAGAGAAGAGCTCGACCATGATCGAACAACGAAGGGTTAATATTTCGATAAGTTCAAAATAATGCCTAATATAGCCAAGGGACTTCACCAAAAATAGAAGAGTTTGATCACAATAACATCAACGGGTTAATATTTTGATATGTTTGAAATAACATCCAATATGACCAAGGGCTTTCGCTAAAAAGAGAAGAGTTCGACCATGATCGAACAACGACAGGTTAATATTTCGATAAGTTCGAAATAACACCTAATAAGGTAGAGGCCATCACCAAAAAATAGAAGAGTTCGACCATGATCGAACAGCGACGAGTTACTATGTCGATAAGTTCGACACAATATCCAATAAGTCCAAGGGCCTCCACCAAAAAGAGAAGAGTTCGATCACGATCGAACAATGACGGGTTAATAATTCGATAAGTTCGAAATAACACCCAATAAGGCCAGGGGTCATCGACAAAAAAGAGAAGAGTTCAATCATGATCGAACAACAATGGGTTACTATCTTGATAAGTTCGAAATAGTGACCAATAAGGCTAGGGGCCTTCGGCAAAAAGAGAAAAGTTCTACCATGATCGGACAACGACGGGTTAATATTTTGATAAGTTCGAAACAACATCCAATAAGGCCAGGGCCGTTGCTAAAAAAGAGAAGGGTTAGACCATGATTGAACAATGACGGGTTACTATTTTGATATGTTCGAAATAATGCCCAATAAGGCTAGGGGTTGTCGCAAAAAAAAAATAGTTCAACCATGATTGAACAATGATGGGTCGCTACTTTGATAAGTTTGAAATAACACCCAATAAGGCCAATGGCCTCTGTCAAAAAGAGAAGAGTTCAATCATGATCAAACAACGACGGATTAATATTTTGATAAGTTCTAAATAACACCCAATAAGGCCAGGGGTCATTGCCAAAAAAGAGAAGAGTTCGACCATGATCGAATAACAACAAGTTACTATTTCGATAAGCTCAAAATAACGCGCAATAAGGCCAAGGGCTTTCGCCAAAAAGAGAAGAGTTCAACCACGATCATACAATGACAGGTTAATATTTTGATAAGTTCGAAATAACACCCAATAAGGCCAGGGCCGTCGCCTAAAAAGAAAAGAGTTCGACCACGATCGAATAACGATGTGTTACTATTTCGATAAGTTCAAAGTAACACCCAATGAGGCCAAGGGTATTGGAGCAAGTAAAGGTTAGTTTAGAAGACTGACAAAGGAACTCAGGATGAACCAAGTCCATCACTCAGGTGCACAAAAATGGGCAGATTCGAGCATGTGGGTTGCACGTGAAATATATAAGCTTAACTTGGTGTATTTAATATCTCCTGATCGAAAAGATTACATAATTGATAAGGAGAATAAGTCCTTAATCAAAGAGAACACTATCCAAGATAGGGAAGGAGTTAGAAGTTGAAATCAACTAGAACTCTTCCACCAAGGAAGAATTGCATCAGGACTCTAGTTATTTCTTCATCTACTAACTTTATAATTTGCAGGATGTTCTCACATTAAATATGTTGCACAAAAACCAGAAGTTAAACGTGAATTAAGAGTAAAATAGCAAGGCTTTTTGCAAGCAATTCGTATGTGATTCAAGTGTGCAAACCTGAAGCTACATGAACCAGATTGAAGAACTGGCTCCATAAAGATTTTTATGTATCTTTCTTTTTTTTCTAGTTCAATTGTAACAGGTATTTTCAAATTGTACCTTTCAACTTTCATAGAAGCAATTGTATTAGGTACCTCGAGTGTTCAAGTTAGAGTTAACTTGAAGTTATCGCAACAGTTAGAGGCTGGTTTCCACAGTGGGATTAGAGGTAATCCTTAGGTTTACAAAGAGTTTTGTAAATGTTGTTTTGTCTTAGTGATTTAGTGAAGTGGTGGGAAAAATCCTATTGAGTAGTAGGTCGTTGTTTTTTATCTTTTGCGTTGGGTGTTTTTCACGTAGAATCTCTATGTTCTTTATTTTCTGTATTTATTATTCCACAATAGTAGTAGTTGGAACACATAGAAAAATCAGGTCCTTCATAAGCAGTTTAAGCAAAAATTGGGTACCACACAAATTACTCCCTCCTTTTGTGTGGTATTGACATTTAGAACATCAAAGGGCTTCACCAAAAAGAGAAGATTTGGACCCCCGTCAAACAATGACGGGCTACTATTTCGATAAGTTCAAAATAACACCCAATGAGGCCAAGGGCCTTCACCAACACAAGAATGTCTCTACCTCGACTGAATAATAACGAGGCATTATTTTGATTAGGTCGAAATGCTTCTGGGGCTAAAAGCATTCAGATGGAAAGAAAGACCGAGACTCGTCATATTGGCATCTATCTCGCATCATAAGCAATAAACAGATGGAATGAGGATAAAGTACAAGGCAAATAATTGAGAAAAGACTATCCTTTATACAAAGTCATTATGCGGACTATCGCCACTTACATATGGCCTAGGCCAACGATAAAAATGGAGAAAAAATGAAGCAGACCGAAAAGAAAAGGGAAAAAAATTACGACAGAGACAAACAATAGAAAGTAAAAACATGCAAGAACAACATTCTCCATTCGGCGTCATTGCCATCATTGCCATTACCATCACCCGCATCCAGATTAACTTCAGGCATTGCCGCATCATACCCACAGTTGATGTGAGCCTCCCCCGCTTTTGCTCGCACTTCTCCATAGGTAGCCTCAATATATATATATATATATATATATATATATATATATATATATATATATATATATGTACCCCTAGGCTTCAGCATAGACCCAAAGCTCATGCATATGGGGGGAGGGCAGTGGAGGAAGACTCAATCTGAGCCAACAATCGCTTATTTTCTACCTCTAATGCCGCAATCCAATCTCCCAGAACCGATGCCTCTTGATCAATCTCGCCGATGTGCTCCTCGAGCCTTGCCTCCATAAGAGTAGCGTCGCTCTCTCCGACTCATGTTCGGATTGAAGGATGTAAATGGTGTTCTCTAAGGCCTCCATCCTCGTCGAAGCCTCAGACCAAGCAGTCTCAATACTCTCTAACCTGAAGACTTTGTTCTTCAACCTACCAATTTTCCCATCCATTCCACACTCATCGCCTCGACCTCGATCAAGTTATGATCTATCTCCGCCTGCTTCAACCTCAATCTCTCCTGTAGAAGCTCTCATTATGCGGCGACTCCCTTTACCAACTCGAGCTCCTCGTCCTTAATTCGAAGTTGCCCATCGAGCGCATTCTTACTGCTGATAGCTTGCATCAACTTCTGATTCTTTTTCTCCAGCTCCTCACCAAGAGCCCGATTATCAGGCTTTTTCCTTAACCGATTATGCATCTCGAGACATCTACTGCGGTAGTGACAATACTTCTCGAACATCTTCAAAAGACCTTAGTCCTGATGTTGGCCCTGTGAATGCTTTCCACCTTTACCATGTAAGTTTGAGAAAACGCAAAGACGGGGTCGTGTTAGTATTTCCATGAAGGGCAAAGGAAAATGAAAGTAAATTACGACGTACTCTTAGGCCCATAGTGGCCATCTCTTCCATCAAGTAGGTGTCAGGGACAGATTGAAGGGCTTTATTTTTAGCTGCGGAACATAGCAGGTTGAACTGAGGCACTAGATCCTCCCTTTCTCCTAGGAGATTGACACCAGAAGGGATTTGAAGGACAGGGGCCGAGCCCCCCGCATGAACCACTGAATTAGTAATGCCCTCTTTAAACATTCTAACATTATCAGGGTCCAAGTCTGACTCAGATTCGTAGTCATAGGCCACCCCTCCTTTCCCTTTTTTGTAGCTGAAGAAGAAGCACGGCTCGCTGCAGAAGATGAGGGAACGTCCGAAATAATAATGGCAATCCCAGAAATTTGATTCTCTGCCTCAGTAAGTCGTTGATCTACTGGGGGAGCCACGACACCGCCTATTCAAAGCCTGTTGGGGAAGAGTCGTCTAGATGAATCACTGTTTGGGGCGCAGTCTCAAACTTCACTCTCCATCTCTTCGATGACCCCTCATCTTCCCCAGTAGACGGTGATTCCTCCGTCGGAAGAATCACATCGGTCGGGACTTCGTCTTGAGAAGTGGTCCTCGTCGGAGTAACCACGACTGCAGACTCAACTGAATCTACCCTCGATAAAGATCGGGCGACGGGTACCACAATGGGGCGAGCATATGCGATCGGTTGATGAAAAGCTAACATAGGGGCCCAGATTCTTCTCACTCTCCCTGAATCGAGAAATGGCACATAAGGAGCTAAGCAAAAAGAGATAACAACAGACAAAAATGCTATCTCACCTATAAAAGGCATACGCCCGAACCTCTTGTGAAAGGTCGACCATGTGTGAATCCCCACTATATGGGGAAGAATGTCACGCACCCATCTATGGATACCTTTGACGGGCGGAGGGGACAATCTCTCAGCTGGAAAGACATGAAAAAATTGAGTACCATAACAGAAAACGGTCGGGCATTCCACCATTCAGAAAAAAGAAACTTACGCGCAAAGCTTCACTTCTTAGAGAAGCCTATCAGGTCTGCCACAATGTGCTCAGTTCGCACATAAAAATAATTCTCGTAGAAACGATGGTTGGCCCTGTTATCCATCTTTACCACAAACCTCCTTGACCCCCAAGGACGCATGTGAATCACCGAACCTCGAATAAGTTGAGGAGCAAATATGTTGAGCATCTGGTCCAAAGTGACCTCACGGCTGGCGAGTTCAACGTACTTAAACATCATAATGAATAACTTGTACACGTACAACGAAAGTTGGGTGGGACATAGCTCATAAAAATGGCAAAAATCAACTACCAACAAAGGAAAGGAAGTGTATACCCTATTAGAAAGGGGTGGGCGTAAAACACGCAGTATCCGGGGTAGTTAAAGTGAACTATATCGTTCCCCACAATCGGCTGCATATCAACATAATTGGGGATTCCTCACTTCCCTTTCAACTCTGCAATATCCCTATCTCTCATAATGGAGGGGACATGTTTCGGTTCCTCTCCGGCGCAAATACTAAAGTCGGTCGACTCTTTCCCAGGGCGAGGAAAGATCTCAGTTACTGATGGAACCTCCTTATCTTCCACCACATATATTCCTCCGACGACCTGAGTAGCGCCTTTCGGTACTAGATCAGGGGTAGGGAGATTATTGCAAGAAGAATCACCGACCCTTTTTATCAAAAAACACGACAAAGAAGTAACAAGAAGAAGGGATGAAGGTTTTCAGTAAATAAAGGGGGGAAGCAGAAATTCGAGATATCGAAAAGAAAGTATTTCTGCAAGATTCTCTCAAGAGGAAAAAAAGTGGGTTAATCAAATAATAAGATTCCCCTATTTATGGGAGACATAAATCTCTCGGGCACGAAACCCAAGAGTTGCCGCTCGAATATGATAGGTCACGAATTATTTTAGCCCCTCAGGAATGTGTGTAACAACGACGGTGACAACGAAATGGCGCTGAAATACCAAATTATGTTTCGGTTTCGAAGCCGTCTCGAGATCCATAGGAATCAACAAAACGCCATCACTCCGCTAAGAATACAAGACATATAACAAAAAAATGAAGAATCATAAGTCAAATTTCCCTCGACTTTGTAACGATCATGATCCGTCTGTCAAGCTCGACCAAGGAAGACCACGACAGACGGAGGAATTAACTATCACTACAACAAAAAGGGTGTTTAGCGGCAATTAAAAACAGTTTTAGCGGCAATAACAATGGCTGGTATAGCTTTTACCGGCCATCGGTGTTTAGCCGCTAATGTTGGGGTCGTTAAAGCCTTTAGCGGCTATTGTCAAAAAGCTGGTAAATGGTGTGTTTTATTGCCTGTAAAAGTTATTATCTTTAACAGCAATTATTTACGGCAATTATAGTGGCTATTAATTCTAATCCAAAACGGCTAATTATAATTCTTTAGCGTCCCTTATTATAGCCGCTACATATCAAAAAAAATTGCCGCTAAAATAATTGTTTGTGGCAATTATAATGGCTACTAAATCCAATCCAAATGGCTAACTATACTTCTTTAGCATCTTTTTTTTATAGCCGTTAAACTAAAAATAGTTGCCACTAAAAGTCGCATCTTTAATGGCAATTATTTTGTGACAATTAAAATAGCCATAGTATCCCTTTTGAAAGCATCTTAGTTTGCCCTTTTAGCTTCCATTCTAGTGGCTAATATGTTTAACTAAATTGCGCTAAAAGTCAATATCTTTAACGACATTTTGTTTTACACCAATTATAAATAGTTTAGCCACAATTAATGATAGTTACTATATTCGTACATATATGACTCAAACAATAAAATATATTAATATTAATTCTAAAAAAACATAAATGTATCTTATTAATCTTAACAAACAAAAGGAAGTACTAATTAAAAACATTAATATCACATTAACTGAAAACATAAAAATATATAATTTAGACTAAATAGCTAATGTCATTATATAACTAATCCAAATGATGGTCTTCAAATGATTTCCGCAACTTTTCATCATTTTTAAATCTTTCACCCGCTAAATTATCCAATATCAGACAGTATGACCTGAAATTATAAAATAATTGTGTCAAAAGAAGAGTAGCTAATCCAGATAGTGTTGATGTCTTCGAATGAATAACTACAAATTACTTGCTATTAAATAACTGGAAAAACAATTGTCTCATGTTACTACTCACTCTGTCAAGGAACAAAAACTGGTGAACACTTCCAAAAAATAAGAAGACTAAGCAAACACAGTTCAGGTATCAAAGATTAGAGGACCTGTGCTATTTTCTAACTCAAGACAGTCTGAGGAGCTTTAAAACCTGCAATGGCTGCAAGCAACAGTAGCCTTATGAGACAGAAGAAACACCAAAAATGGAACTTTTTCTTCAAATCTCAAAGACACGTCTGAGCTGCCATGCCAAGATACAGTTTTTCCAACTCAAGAGGAAAATGTCTGATTCATCTTCCACAGAAGAGTAAAATCTTCGTAGCCTCGTTGCATTACCTAAATTAAAACGAAAGAGTAATAAGAACAAGAAACTAGCAAGGTCATTATGTGTTTTCACCAGAAGGGTGGTTTTTATAATTGGAAAGATTTTCATTTGAGTGATCATCAGTAGCAGAGAATGACTGAGAGGGGCAACAAAACAAGACAAAGAGGTTGCATCAGAACATCAGTAGTTTCATCACAGACTATTTAAGCCCCGGGGCACGCAGTCAAAACAACTGAACTTATTGCTTCCAGATATATAACACGTGAACAAGAAAAAGTAAAACACAACAATATATAGAGCATATCATAGATGATATTGAACACTATTTTTGCTGCTTGTTCTACAACTGGAATATTCTTCAAGACCTCATGCAGTTCGTTCCTTTCAAGTGGCAGCTTGGAAGCATCCCATTTCCAAAGGAAAGAAAAAAGAAAGAAAATACTATATCATGTTTAGTGAAGAGGTGCTTCCAAATAACAGCTACTACAGGCCTAACACACACGGGGGAAGAGATTACCTTATTTAGTGTGTTGATGTTCCATGCATGCAAGTTTCCATCTCCTGAACCTTCAACATGAACACAAAGCATATTAGTTCTAGTATCAATATGGCTACTGGTTCAGAACTTAAATGCTTTTGCCTGACCACAACGATTAAGTTCCCAAGTGTGATTTTATGACCATTGAAAGCACTCGCTTCATTTGGTCTAGTATAGATTATGAATGCAAAATACTCTAATTGTAAAGAGCTGACAGAACAATGAAATGACCACATACTAATAGCTAGTGTAAAAGCCTTAATTAGATAAAGTTAATCGAACAATTACAACATGTCGATAAAGGATATATAGCTAGTTGTCAGAGGAAAAAATCCTTTAATTTTCTATCAGGCGAATTCTGAAAAACCCAAACACAAGGAGAAAACTGAGACTTGGTGAACTCAATATTTTCGATAAGGAAATAAATACAGTATTCCTGCTGCCGGGAACTTAGAAAACTCATTCTAACCATGTGAATTGTCAGCTCTTTGAAATCTTCATAAGTCCAAAACTATGATAATCAGTCAGTCTAAGACAACATAGCGCACTCAGGTTAACCCTCCCCATATACCTGTTGGTGAATAGTATAGTTCCAACTGCTATCCTAGACAAGTTGTCAGATTTCAGTCTGACGAACCGAAGCTTTCAAGTCGTCAGCTAAGGAAGACATAAACTGAAGAATTCCCTAACCATTCCACATGGGATGGATAACATCATAACAAAGCTATAGCCTGAAGTGCGAACCATTTTGCTGTCTAATAGTTGTGAACAAGTATTGAATAATGAGAAGCTATTTTTTTACCCTTAAGGAAGATTATCTTGGGTTCTAGGAGAGGCTGTTGTTACATTGCATGAAATCTAATTTGGTCAAGGGTATTTGGTGAAAAGGAAACTTCACATAAATTGACATCCAACCCCAAGTAACATGTATCAATTTAAGAAAGAGAAACTTCACATAAAATGACATCCTACCCCAAGTGACCTGCATCTCCCGAATATTCTGCTTCCCTTACTCCTCCCTATAATTTGAGTTTACATTCTTATGGTTTTTGCATAATAGTTCTAAGCGAGGACAGAATAGACAGCAAAATTATACTACCACGATCGTAATGTGTTTCAACCACTTCTAAAATAATTAAGTCATGCTAGCATGTAAAGGATGAAGAACTTGTTGTAAAACACCAAGAAATTGGAAAGGCTGACTGACCGATTGACTTGGCAACAATAGCCACACAAAATTGAAGAGGTTAATGCAAATATCCTTTGCTCCTATGCAATGATCATCAGAGATATATTAACTTAAAGATTTTCCAAGATAGTATGGAGGGTCGGAATAGGACGAAGGAATATTGGTTCTAGCCTGAAAGCTGGCACCCCAGTCTGCCACCTATTAGTATCATACATCTCTTTCCATGCCTGTACTATCTCATCAACCTTGAAACCTGGAGAAAGAGGCGCAAGATGGTAAAGAAAATGATATCACTTAATTCACCATTAAGAAAATTATGTAAAGTAGCAAAATATAATAAAAGACAAATGTTGACATTATACCTTCAAGAGCAGTTTCATTGGAACAGTGGTTCTTTATCATAACCGCGATATCAATTTGAGATGCTCCAGCTAGCTTAAACTTTTCCATTGCAACCTCCAAACATTCTTCCCAAGTTGGTAATCCCAGCTTAAATTCCACCACGGAACGTTCATAGAGTATGGTACCCCATAAAAGGTAAATCTGAGACCTCATGTTTGCAGCCTGCTCTTCAGCTTCTTCAGCCGGTTTATCTTTTAGTAGATCATCCAATCCCATTTTCTGCAACAGTGCTTTATATTCTTCATTTTTGGAGAGTCCATTAAGATGCTGTTCTTCCATCCTTCCCACATTTCGATTCCTCTTTCCATACTATCCTTAACCTTGTTACAAAGCTCCAAGATCTCTGCACATGTCCGTCTCTAACTCAACTTTACTTCCAATCAAATAGTACCAGGAGAGTTTTGTTTGTTCAAACTGCTGTTGACCAACTGCAAGAAGGCCTTCATAGAAATCTGGTTTGAGCCTAAGAGCTTCTTCATACCTACTTCCTGCCATTTCATATTCTTTTTTTGCCTATCCATATGCAGATTTAACGTGTTCCAATATGACTCCTGAGAACCCTCTTCAGTAAAATATACCCGCTTCCTTGCTCTGGACATATGAACATTTCTCCAATTAAACATAGACAAAGCTGCCATCTCTTGGAACTTAGCTGCAGCAATTTCAAAAAGCTCTTGTGCTTCTTCACTTGTAACAGTGTCCTCTACAACTTCAGAGTATAGTTTCATACTTATCTCATGAAGATCCAGATATGATTCAGAATCAAAGCCGACATGATTCTTGAAAATCCTTGCAAATTGGACAATCCAGTCTTCAACACAAGTTGTCCCTTTATTCAGTTCCCTTTCTTTCTCAACAGGTCCATCCTCTGTTACTATAGTTGATTTGTTACTGCTGGAATTCACATCTTCTTCACCACTCATTCCCTCGTATGCAGGTTCTTTATCTGGAGTAACTTCTACAACATAGAGTCTCAAAGAACCCTGGGAACCAGTAGATGATTCAACCAATCTAAGCTCATCAGTAGTAGTGATAGTAACCAGGTCACCTTCTTGATCCCTATACTTGATAAGTGCACCCTTCAAGTTTGGAAATTGATCTAGAACTATGTCTCTCACCAGTCGATGAAAACAAGCACAATGAAAACTCCACTCTACTTGGTTGTAGCCTGCAAATATAAGCAAGGGAAGTGGAAAACCTTCGTAAGTGGTGCAGTGATTGTGCCTTCCTTATCCTTGGGGGAACCTATTACCAACGCCCAATACCTCTGATATGTTGATGCACATGCATCATTGCATGCCTGAATGCCAGTCAGAGATTTATGCATCACAGAAAATTCCTACTCAACCAATGAAGTCAAAATAGAATTCTCACCCACACAACAAATACCAATCTTTTCTCCCTTGAAGAAGGAAAGGAAGTAAAGACAAACGGAAAATGCAGTTACAGACTAAGTACCTTAGACTGGGACTTGGACCTTTTTGCGCTGCTGAACAAAAAATGAAGGTGGGAGATACTTTCTTCTGCTCTTCCCATTAAATGAAGGTCACTGCTCTCTCTATCAAGACGGTATACCTTGATAATATATGCAATCATCATCAAAGCTGAACTTAATTCCTAATTAACATCAACAACGTAAATCTCCAACCCAACAATTGCTTCTTTGCCAACAAGAAAATAACTCCCCTTTTTTGACTACTAAAAGACACCAGATATCTTCGGGAAAATTAGAAGTAAATAGATCTTCAAAGTTTTTATGAATAGTACTTCAGCGATGCTGACTTACCAGCCTAGAACCCTCGTCATATTCATAGGACAATGCTGCAGCTGCCAAGGCATCCATGCTATTATGCACGGGAAGGTTTCCCTGAAGTCACTCTAATAATTAGAAATGAAGACAAAAGGCTGAAAAATGTGGTAGTCAAGATTGCCCAACAAAGAACACATTAGAATCTAACCTTCACAGGCAGTTTAGGGGGCTTGTTTAGCACAATTATGGCAGGGTCCTACAGTTTGAACAATTAATTAATTACAGAAAACAAGCATAAACATTGGTGCATAGTTCCACCAAATCATTTCGTGAAATGAACATAAGAAGCAGCAAAAATAACCACTGTGGTTGTATCATCTATAACCACCACAAATAGTGGAAAACAAATGTAAAAATTGCAGAAAAGCAAACAGATAAACAAACACATACCTTGTAAAATACAAGCCTTTGCAAGTACGCTATCTCATCAGCATTGGGGTACAAAGTGCCACTAGGTATAACATCATATTGTTTTGAGATTTTTGTTTCAGCAACAGGTATGGGCACATAAACTCTTGCACCAACTTTCATGACCTCAGAATGCTTAATCTGTAAATTCACTGTGAAATTGTGAAATAGGAGACTGCATTGGGAATGTAACACGAGGTCCAAAAACAAATAGAAGGAGCCCCTCCGGTCTTGATGTTTGCATCTTTCAATATCCAAAATGAAGCTTATACTGCTAGAATCATATAAGCATCACTACCTTTCTCAGCAATCTTGTTTGTCCTTCCTTACTTGTAGATGCCTCATTAAACTCTAACTGAACCTGTAAATCAAGAAAGATAAGATAACTGTCGGGATATTCATATTCACTGCAAGAAAATAAAGACAGTATAGCCCTTCAAAAGGGTAAGATAAAGGTCATATTCGAAACCCAGGAGAAGAGGAGGAGCAGAAACAAACACATTTAACAGATTTTATCTGCTTTTTTTTATAGCCAACATATTTTATCTACCTTATGCAACAAAAGATCTCTTCTTGAAGTTGTGGTGAGACATAATTTCAATATTATGTCTGAAATCTGAACTAGCCATGAACACATATAAAGACTAAGAACAGCAAGATTACAAGTCAACATACTATTGGATGATGAATAATATGTCATTTATCCATGTCCAAATGAACTTGTCATTGGTTATCCATAAAAAAGTCCTCTGTGGCTTGCATATTTATGTTTCTCTACAGCATTTCATCACAAGCACTGTGCTAATAGTATTGATAACGGTGGTGTTCAAGCTAGCTTGTGAGCACCTCTTCTATTCCATCGGATATCTTCTACCTCCCACCAGCACAATTACTAGGTAACTCAACCCACCAAAACTTAGACAGATGGTAAAAATCACCTAATGCTTCTTGTCTCTATTGGGATTTGAATCCTGGTCTCCAAGGTTTACTATTTAGACATTGAAATAGTCTATGTACTAGTTGTACGACGAATCCCCGGAAGAGGAATGTAATCTACTAGACAGAAAAAGAAACCACCATGTATTGACTAGGTGGAAACGTTATAGAAAAAATACAATAAACTCACATGGAAAAAGGAAAGATACAAGAATTCTTACGATACCCTTGTTAAATTCTGAAAAATCACAAAAAGAACAGTGCCTTGAAAACAGAGGAACCAATTCAAAAACAAAAGAGTAAAAGGTGAGGAATCAATTCAATCAATCGAATATCAATATAACAATAACCATATATCACAAACGACTTAGTATACACAGACAAAAGCTATACTTTCACAAATCCCAAAAGGCCGATATCGGATATCAAAAATCAAAATTGGAACCTGGTAAGCAAAAACTTCTGCCGATTAAGAGCAAAAATTGAAGGAGACGAAGGCTTTCTGGAATAATTCTTGAAACCTATATGAAACAGAAGTTGAAGACGAATGAGAGGGAGAAGATTGACAGAGAAGACGGATAATAATCGAGGAGCATAAACCCAAAATTATATATAAAACGATCGGGAACGACCTGGGTTGGCCGGAGACCGTGGCAGGGCGAAGGCTTTTGCAGCGACGCTGTTAACGCGCGGCACTGTATCGTTCTAATTACAGCCGATCTTCGTCAATCTGTATCGTCTTCTTTAACGCGCAGGTTTGTTTTTCCTTTCCTCTTATCGTCGACGACATAATATCTCTTCATTCATAAATTAAGGTACCTAAATCTCTCGTGAGATTTTATGAAGTGTTATGTCATCTGATCTTTTAGATCACTTGCCATCTTTATTATGATCACTTTGATCATTTGCTCATCTTCTTTATCAAGAAGTTTATTTGAAATCATTTGTCTATACGCTTTAAGCGTACCATCGATTTTGTCCTTCTAAGACTTAATATGAGCATTTGCAATGAGAATATAGTTACCTTATTTGGGTCAGCAAATGCGTATGGCATGCTTTGCAATATGTTGCAACTGAATTATCTTTTTATGAACTTCAAGTTCATATTATCCTATTCGAGGACCTAGATATACAAATGATAATTCATTCCACGTAACTTTTTCTCAATTGCTTATCATGTCTCCTCCTCATGTTAGAAAGACTAACTTGCTTCCTCAACTTTGGAAATTCATCTTTGTGCATTATGGTGTTAAAGAAAATATACACCGCACATCAATAATAATAAGATGGAATTATTTGGTTCCTGACCCTGAACCACTTGTGAGGGGAGAATATAATATACTTTCGTATATAACGTATATCAAACTGATATAGATACTTTGTTCTCATAAACAATAGTTTAGCTATTAAGTGGAGGCACTCAATAAATTATTTTGCTAAACCAATTATGATGTAAACCAACTTATCAAGATGAACTATCTTGAATAGAAAATCTGGAAATTGTGCTCTAAATTGAATTATTGAGCAAGTTACCTCGCAAAACAGCATGTTGCGGGTTAATAATAATCGCACATATAACCATCTCATAGATGCATCTTATGTGGTATACATGGCAGGTGAATGGGCCCATGTTCACCTTTGATATTTCCATAATTTATGGGATTCAATCCCAACATTAGTTGATTTATTAATTAATGAGAACAAGCAATATAAGAGAATTCGTAAAGAACTTTCTAGTTCTTTAATATTTACTCATATAGATTCTCGTTTATTTTTGCACATCACACTTTAAATTGATATGGCTAAAATGATTATGCCAACTGAATAAATTATCAATATTGATAAGTTCATGTTTACACCATGACATATGCATTTCTCAATAAACTCCATGTTTATTATGATATGAGTTTTTATATCAATAAACATCCACTTTATTGTGGTATTCTTTTGTTTGTGTAGTACAAACTGGAGAATAAAGCGGGTAGCTTTTCACATACAGATTATCCCGCTACAAGTTGTAGTAATAGAAGATATCTAATCTTTCCTTTATTTATAGTCTCAATATTATCAATCGCTTTCGCATATACTTTGGAAACTGAATAAGTTTCTTTGAGACTTACTACAACACAATACCTTATTGGTAATCAATTGTGTTTCTCCAACATAGTAGTAATTGGCTCTTCTAGAGCTCTCAATTAATTTTGTACTACCACAAATTCATCAACATCCATATGGTGAATATCTCTTTTAAAGAGAAAGTTATACCATTATGGTCATGGTCAAAATTATATGCAAGATATGTTTCTTGTATTATCGTTGTCCTTTAATAATCATATTTCCAAAATATTTTGACGTACAATAGGTACGTGACCAATGATCATTCATGCCATAATAATGACATTATTTTCATATATCATCTCAAACCTCCTTCTAGAGGTGATGTGGTATATTCACTACCACTAGCACGTTCATATTCTTCCAAGAATGAATATGTATTCATAAATTAGATGTTATCACACTCACATCTTGAATGGACCATAATCATCTATATGTGCTTTATAAAATCTCATATTGTCAAATTTATGACAAATATTACTTTCACAAAGTGAAGGATTATTTTGAGAATCCTTATTATTCTCATTATCACAATGATGACGATTATAATTTCGTCTATTGCCACGTCCACATCCATTGATACCTTCATGATAATAATTTTATCTTCTTTCAGACTTATCACATACTGCGATCACATTCTCTTAAGGGAATGAGAATGGAGCAAATTCAATTGGACGGGTTTTCAATTCTTTGCCCACAATCATACATGAATTTAATTATGGCAAGGCATAAAAATTTTACCACTTCACGTGGTTATAATTTTCTACAAACTCCATTAGAGTATTAATCAAACTTTGTTGTCTTTGTTTGTATATGAAATCAAATCGTAGAATTTCAAGAATTTGAAAGAGAAAAATAATTACTTACCTTAAATCCAGAATTTAATCATGAAGGAAGTTCATGGAACATTTGACGATCATTATTCTCAATCCCAAAGCTTCTACTCAATTGGTTAAAGTCTCGTGCAACAGAGGACCATTCTTGACAAGATTAGCAGCAATTTGTTCTTCATCAAGGGAGACAATGCTAAAGTTAGCAACTTTAGCAACAACCTTGGTGTTGTCAAATTTGCAGGTTCCACGATCGGTGCCAGTGTATGGATAATCTTCTTCTCGGATAAGTCCACCAGCTTTGAGGGTGTATTCAAAGGCACTATTCATAAGCCCACCATTGCACCCTGCGTCACATGAATCTTTTTCTTCTGGGTCACACTCGTGATCACAGTCCACAAGCTGTAAGGCGTAGAAGCTTCCCTTATGCTTGTCCAACCACCCTTTAATTGAAGGCAGAGAGCTCATCCAGACTGTGGAGATAGCCAGGTGTGGATTTCGTTTGGAGAAACATTATGCATATGACTGAATATTGATTTCTATTCAGTCATAACTGAAATAGAACTTCTTGAGACGGTAGAGTCTCGTGCTGATAACGTGTTATAAAATAATACAAGAACAAGAACAATATTGCAGAGAAAGAGAGAGAAAATTCTTATTGAATTTTGGGGTGATTTACAATGGGGTAAGACACCTCTATTTATAGGAGGAAAATGACTTAGCTTCAAAGTAAAACTCTCTACAAGATAGACATTCACTCTAAATAGAATTCTATTCTTAACAAAAACATCTATTTCAATTGGGGATTTTTAGTGGCAAATATTTTTTATTGTCGCTAAAATTATATATTTTACTGGCTAATAGTTATTAGTCGCTAATATTTTAGCTTAAATAATTTATTAATGGCAATTATCTAATTGATGCTAAATAATTGCTATCAAAGACCGTTTTTGAAGTAGTGTGTATTGGTCAAAATCTAACTGCCGTAACTAAGTTAACTAATGTTCTCGCCTGGATAATAAGGCAGCGAAACATAATACAACTCATACCATATCTCCTCCTCGATATCCGATGAGTTATCAAGGGCGGCGCTTAGAGGTATGACTAAAGTGTATTGCAGACAAGTGGACATGAGGTCTAGTAAACGATGAAGGTGCCACAACTATATATAGTAAGGGAAAGCTTCCAGCAAAGGAGGGTTGCGCCTTCTTCCTCTAAAAATAATTAAATAACTCTCTTCTCATATTCTTAAGATAGATCTAGCTGTCTTCTCACGTTATGAAGAGAGATCTACGAATCTCCAAAAAAGTATGTAAAATGGCCTTCCCATCGATGTATGGGGAACATTATATTAAATTTCAAAGAAATCATTTCGATTTCCTTCATCGCATACGTGATCCATGCATTTAGCTCTTTGATTTGAAATTTACTATGTCTACCCCTTAATCTTTGATTAATTTGTTAAAAAATATTCTAGCATCTTTTGAGTCAAACACTACATTTTACATATAGATTAATGTTTAATTCTAATTGGGGACTGGCAAAAATTAATATACACAAATTTATTCAAGTCTCCAAATTTGGAATGAAATTAAAGAAAACAAAATATCTAAATTTAGTTGCAATTACCATTGTATCCAATATATATGATATTTACAAAGGGTAAAAAAAGGCGAACAACATTTCGCTAAAGATTTTCGTGCTTTTAATATAATATATCGATTACTCTTTCCATCTCATATTATATGTCGTGTTTTCAATTACACGTTATTTAAGAAATATTATTCCCTCCGTTTACTTTTACTTGACATGTATAATAAAACTAGTTTTTTTTTTTAATTTTTACTTATCTCTTTACACATATCAAGACAAGACAAAAAAAATCTATTACATCAACGGTATTTATTACTCATTTCAAGCCATTTTCTCAAATCCAATAAAATATGCATCAAATTAATATGGTTATCATGGTAAATCATGCACTTTATTTATTATCCCTTAAGGAGCGTGAAAAGTCAAAACGTGATATGTAAAAATAAACGGTGGGAGTAATTAGTAAAGGGATTGAACTATTCTACCCTTATTTATATCTTAAGATATAACCTCTCTTCATTGAATATTTATTTTATTTATGTGTTATCTGACTTGGATGATGTGGTGAGTAGTATTCCCCGATCTGAGAAGCTAGTTATTTGAGGGCACTTTAATGGTCATATTGGGGCTGATGCTGGTGGTTATGGTGAGGTGCACGATGGCTTCGACTTTGGGGTTAGGAACGGAGGAGGCACGTCACTGCTTGATTTCGCCAGGGCTTTCGAGCTTTTGATTGCGAACTCGACATTTCAGAAGAGGGATGAGCATTTGGTCACCTTCAAGAGTTCGGCGGCGAGGACTCAGATTGATTACCTCATCCTCAGAAGGAGCGATAGGGGTATGTGCAAGGACTGCAAGGTTATTCCGGGAGAGTCCCTTTCGACTCTTCATAGACTCCTAGTGATGGATGTCGGTCTCTGGGTGAAGAGGAAGAGGAGGGGTGCTCGGAACAACCGCGGATTAGATGGGGTGTTTTGACTAAGGAGAAAGCACAGGAGTTGGAGAGGAGGTTAGCTGAGGGCGGAGCTTGGAGGAGTTCTGGGGAAGCGGATGATATGTGGTCAGAGACGACGAACTTGGTTAGGGAGGTAGCACGATATGTGCTCGGAGCAGCCAAAGGCTATTCAGGCAGACATCAGGGTGACTGGTGGTGGAACGATGTAGTCCAAGGAAAAGTGGAGGCGAAGAAGGCGGCGTTTGCTAAGATGGCAGGGAGCACAAGCGAGTAAGAACGAAGAGCGAACAGGGAGATCTACAAAGCGGCAAGGAAAAAAGCAAAGACGGTGGTTACGGAAGCAAAAAACGCGGCGTTTGATCGCATGTACGAGGAATTGGGGGAGAAAGGCGGGGACATGAAGTTATTCCGGTTAGCTAAAAAAAGGGAAAGGAAGGCGCGCGATCTTGACCAAGTTAGGTGCATCAAGGGCGAGGATGGTAGAGTTTTGATGGGGGAATCTCGAGTCAAGCAGAGGTGGCAAGCGTACTTTCGAGACTTACTTAACGATGAGGGAGATCGTAACATAGAGCTAGGGGAGTTGGGGCATTCAGAGCAACATAGAGATCTTGGGTACTGCATGCGCATTAGGGCGGAGGAGGTCATGGGGGCTTTGCGTAGGATGAGTAGGGGTCGAGCGACCGGATCTGGAAATGCATGGGTAGGTCATGAGTGGAGTGGCTCTCCAGATTGTTTAATTCAATCTTAGGACCAAAAAGATACCGGAGGAGTGGAGGTGGAGTACAGTGGTGCCCTTGTACAAGAACAAAGGTGACATCCAGTGCTGCAATAACTATAGGGGTATCAAATTAATAAGTCACACCATGAAGGTCTGGGAGCGGGTGATCAAGGTGAGGGTGAGGGAGATGACATCTATATCTATGAACCAGTTTGGTTTCATGCCGGGTCTCTCCTTTACAGAAGCTATCCACCTTGTCAGGAGGCTGGTGGAGCAGTTCAGGGATAAGAAGCAGGACATGCACATGGTTCTTATCGACTTGGAGAAGGCGTATGACAAGGTCCCAAGGGAGGTGCTATGGAGGTGCTTGGAGACGAAGAGCGTGCGAGAAGCCTACATCAGAGTAATTAAGGACATGTACGATGGAGCTAAGACTAGGGTTAGGACGGTGGGTGGCAACTCAGACCATTTTCCAGTGGTTATGGGGCTCCATCAAGGATCGGCGCTTGGACCTCTCTTGTTTGCCTTGGCGATGGATGCTCTTACCCGACATATTCAAGTGAATGTGCCTTGGTGTATGCTATTTGCTGATGACATAGTCTTGATAGACGAGACGAAGGCTGGTGTTAATGAGAGGTTAGAGGTATGGAGACAGACTCTCGAGTCTAAGGGTTTCAAAATAAGCAGATCTAAGACAGAATACCTGGAGTGCAAGTTTAGCGCCGAGCTGAGCGAAGTAGGCAGGGACGTGATGATTGGATCACAGGTCATCGCCAAGAGGGACAGTGTCAGATATCTTGGGTCAGTGATCCAGGGGGACAGAGAGATTGACGGGGACGTCACTCATCGCATAGGAGAGGGGTGGTCAAAGTGGAGGCTTGCATCAGGAGTCCTGTGTGACAAGAAAGTTCCACAGAAACTCAAGAGGAAATTTTATAGAGCTGTGGTTAGGCCTGCCATGTTGTATGGGGCGGAGTGCTGGCTAGTGAAGAACTCTCACGTTCAGAGGATGAAGGTTGTGGAGATGAGGATCCTCAGGTGGATGTGCGGGCTCACCAGGTTAGATAAGATTAAGCATGAGGTTATTCGAGAGAAGGTGGGGGTGGCCCCGGTGGATGAGAAGATCGGAGAAGCGAGGCTGAGGTGGTTCGGGCATGTGCGGAGGAGAAGTCCTGACGCCCCGGTGAGGAGTTGTGAGCGGTTGGCGATGGTCGGCGTACGGCGAGGCAGAGGGAGGCCTAAGAGGTATTGGGGAGAGGTGATTAGGCATGACATGGCTAGAATGCGGGTTTCTGAGGACATGACCCTGGATAGGAAAGTATTGAGGTCTAGTATCAGGGTTGTAGGATAGGGGCCCCTAGAGTTTTTCATACTCCTCACCCGGGGTTTGGTGAGGCTTTGCAGGGCTATTCATAGATGATTTGTGTATTGGATTTTGTCTTATGCTAGTTACTGTCTGATATTATTGCATGCTATGTTATTTAAAGTTTTTATGTTTTTATTTTTAGGTTTTTATGTTTAGATAATTATTTACGCTATTTATGTTGAAGTTACTAATGCTCTTTTGTTGTGTTTGTTTTTGTTGTTCCTTTCCTTCACTGAGCCGAGGGTCGATTGGAAACAGCCTCTCTGCCCTTTCGGGTAGGGCTAAGGCCCGTCTACATATTACCCTCCCAGACCCCACTTTGTGGGACTATACTGGGTAGTAGTTGTTGTTGTTGTCGAATATGTAATCAAGAAAGAATTGAATTTGTTTTTACAAAATAACCCATATGTACATATCTCCAAATACTTTTTTTACTCATCACATTAAATATTTAAGTAGGGATAATTTAGTCATAGTAGGTATTTTTGTATATAATTTAATATTTTTTTGATGGGCGTGTTAAAAGCAAATTAAACACTTATTGTAAATTGAAAGGAGTATTACTCAAAATAAAAAACAAATCAATTTTATCTTGATCTTCTAAAATGATAAATAATTTAATATAATTATTTTTAGTAACCACAATTATTCGTATGAGGCAGAGAAAGTAATCATTACAAAAGTTGAGAAAAGATATGGTACCCCTAACAAGACAAAATCTTTGAATTAAAAATGGAATTTCTCACACATCTCAAGGCTGCTTAGATGTAGCCTCATACTTCAACAAGCTCAAAGGCTTGCGGGATGAATTGGGCATAATGTGCACAAATCATGGGCAGAGATGTGGTGTGCTGCTAAAACTGGAATAATTGAGGAAGATGATGAAAACAAGGTATTCCAGTTTCTTATGGGGCTAAATGAAGCATACATGGGGGTTAGGAGTAATCTGTTGATGATGCAGCCATTTTCTTCCCTTGACAGTGTTTACAATATAGTGCTTAATGATGAGAAACAGAGACAAGTTCAATCTATTTCTCAAATCAGTCCAGACTCTATGTCTTTTAATGCTCATGCAAACAAGCACTCAGTTGGGTTTAATCAGGCCACAGTGCGTAGACCCCCTGTATTCAGACCCAGAATTAATTTTGAGCAAAGCAGAGGGCCCTTATTTTGCAGATACTGCAAGAAAATTGATAAGTGCTACAAGATCCATGGGTTTCCTCAAAACATAAATTACAACAAGGGAAGGAAACCTGCAGCTGCTCATGTATCCACTGGTGAGGAATGTGTGTCTGTTAATCATGGGAATCCTAATTTGTCTGTTCCTCTTGGGGATCCTACTGCCAGCCATCAACATGTTACACACATATATGGTCACAGCTCTGTGATACCAGGGTTGAGCAGACACAAGTATGATCAATTGATGAGCTTGTTGCAACAGACCAAGTTAGGGGATTCCAGTGATCAAGCTCCTCCTCCCATGTGTGCTGCTAATTTTGCTGGTACTATGTTGACTGAGAGTCTTGTTTCTGATTCCAAATTATGCATGCTCACACAGATTAATTCTGTCACCTGGATCATAGATTCAGGGGCATCTAATCATATGACACATGATAAAAACCTACCATTTAACATCATACCTTTTACTCTTCCTTATCTTGTAACTCTACCTAATGGTTACAAAGTGAAAGTAACTTGTACAGGTTCTTTTGCATTAAAATCTTCTCTTACTCTTCACAATGTGCTTCTGGTTCCTTCCTTTAAACACAACTTGATTTCTGTTCACAAGTTGATAAAACAATTACACTGTATAGTTTTGTTTACCCCAACTTCCTGTTTACTTCACATGATACAGGACCCTTCTCTGAAGAGGCCTCTGGATCTTGGTAAAGAGGAAGCTGGCCTATACAAACTGTCTTGGGTGCCACCTTCTCCCTCTTTCTCTCCTGGTTCCTTTTTACTTCTGTGTGTGCTTTGTCTGATTTTTGTAATGATGACAATGTGTCTGACAGCAAAACTGTTACTTTGCCTCCAATTGTAAATAATACCATTTGTAATAATGTTGTTACCAATGATATGAATTACATTTGGCATTTAAGACTAGCACATACTCCTTTTGCTAATATGAGACATATTTCTAGTTTGTCTTTTCCACATGCTTCTAAACAACATTTTCCTTGTTCTGTCTGTCCTATGGCCAAACAGACTAGACTCCCTTTTTATGACAGCAGTATCAGCACTACTAGACCATTCCAATTAATACATGTGGATACTTGGGGGCCTTACCACACTTCTACTTCTTCTGGTTATAAATACTTCCTTACTATAGTTGATGATTTTTCTAGGGCAACTTGGACACACTTAATGGGATCTAAAAGCAATGGTTATTCCCTGCTTAAGACTTTCATCTCTTTTGTTAAAACTCAGTTTAACACTGTGGTCCAAACTGTTAGAAGTGACAATGCCTTAGAATTGGGATCCAGCATTGAGGGCATATCTTTCTTTAGTAGCCAGGGGATTATTCATCAAACCTCCTGCCCTCATTCACCCCAACAGAATGGTGTTGTTGAAAGAAAGCACAGAACACTTCTTGAAACATGTAGAGCTCTGCTCTTCCAATCTGACCTACCTGTGTCTTTCTGGGGGATTGTCTGTTAACTGCCACTTATCTTCTTAACAGAATACCTTCCAGAATCCTTCACAATAAGTCTCCTCATGAAATTCTGTATGGCAAAGCTCCATCCTATTTTTATTTGAGGGCATTTGGATGTCATGCTTATGCTGTTGTTCCTATTCCTCAAAGGGACAAGCTGAAACCTAGAGCCCTCTCTTGTGTTTTTCTGGGTTACCTCTTTGCCAAGAAGGGTTATAAACTGTATACTTTGGTTTCCAATAAGTGTTTTGTCTCCAGGGATGTTGCCTTCCATGAAACTTGTTTCTCTTTTAAGAATAAACCTACTTCTTCTCACCCTTCTCCTCCATCTTTTCCTTCTATTCCTCCTGACGATCATTTCCCTGACACGATTTTTCCTATACATGCTTCCCCTGATTCTCCTGTTCCTGATTTTCCTGATGCTGGTTCATCTTCCCTTCCTTCTTTCAATCATGATATCCCTCCTCCTGTGTTACCTCCTTCACATCCTCTTCCTACTCCTAGAAAGTCCACTAGACAGCATAATCCTCCTTCCTACCTTAAGGATTATGTTTGTCAACTCCCTGCCTTTTCTGGTTCCTCTTCTTCCACTTTGGAATCTGAACCTCTGTATTAGGGGTGTTCAAAACCGATCCAAAACTGAAAACCGAACCGAACCGAAGCTTAATGGCTTAATGGTAACGGCTTAACGGACGGGGAACAGATTGAAATTTTTTTATTAACGGCTTATCGGATTGGGGGCGGATTATTCAATTTTCTTAACGGGTAATCCGTTAACCCGTTAAGAATATATATATATATATATATATATATATATATATATATATATATATATATTTTATTTTTATTTATATAATTATATATATTAAATATAAAAAATAAAAACCAAATTACAAAAATAATTAAAGAAATACCCCCACCCGTATGTGCTCAGTGCTGTACAGTGAGTCTAATTCCTAATAAGTAATAACCTTACCTATTCGGCTATTCCTTTTCCTCATTCAGTAGACAGAAAGTTGAGACTGAGAACAGAGAAACCCTAACACTTAAAGCAGCAGCAGCCGCCAGCCAGTAGCCCAGTACCCAGTAGCCACCAATCCTTTCCGCCTACGCTCGTTGTCGTCTACTTCCAGCAGTCGTCGGTCTCCCTCCTCTCGCCATCTCGTCTCTCCACTTCTCCAGGTACTCTTCTTATCGGTCGTCGCCTCGTCGGAAATGTCCAGGTACTCTCTTGAAATAATGTTTTCACCTGATAATCATTATAAGAAATAAATGTGAAGGCAATAAATATCAAGTTAAACATCGGATGGAAAATAAAAAAAATACCGAGATA
This sequence comes from Nicotiana benthamiana, assembly GCA_034376525.1. Lineage (NCBI taxonomy): Eukaryota > Viridiplantae > Streptophyta > Magnoliopsida > Solanales > Solanaceae > Nicotiana > Nicotiana benthamiana. The sequence goes on from CM067336.1 coordinate 34,357,482, forward strand.
ATTTAGGTTCAATGTAGATTTTAACTTTTTCTTTTGTTGTTGCAGTAATTCATACATGGCTAAAAATATACAAAGTGATAAGGTGATCATGTTTAAATCTTATAAGAAGCTCCTTATGAATGTGATCCTGTTGACTGTTGAGCACCTTAGGAATTCCATGTTCAAATCTGTGAACCTATAGTTGTATTGAGGACTGAGGAGCGTTGATCATGTTTCTGATATTTCTTATAACTTCTGTAAAAGTTGTAAGTTGTAACTGTTTGTCTGAACCTTTACTGATGCCCTTTTACTTCGGTTTGTGTGTGTTCTTTCAGATTGATGACTTGACTAAAAAGTTTATCAAGTCGGCAGAAGATATGTGCAAATCGAAGATATGGTAAATTTTATGCTCTGTTTTGTAAAATTAAAATTGTTAGATGGTGCGTGCCTGTCTGCTGATGTACTAAACTGGACAGTGAGTACAAGCCTTTATCTCTTGTATAAGTTTTGCAGTTGTCTGCTGAGGTACTAAATTGCTGTCGTACTAAATTGTGCTGGATGAGGCATGCGAGAATTGCAGGGTGTTTGAGGCCTGGGTCAAAGTGGAGGAATCAAAAGTTATGGCAAAAGAAGGGTGGTGACTGCAACAGCTTTAAGCTGATTCACTTGCGTTTGTCGGGAGTACTTGATCTGCAGACTGCAATTGCAAGTCGTCTCAAGCATGCACTCGTAAAGATTGCAGTTTGATCACGTTCTGTCAAAGAAGCTGAAGCAGAGCCAGTGCTGCATGGTATTAGCTTTCACTAGTTTAAACTTTGTAAGCTGGATGACTTTAGTGTCAATATCTCACAAGCTTGACAAATAGCAATGGCTGGCAATTTTGTCTGAGTCTCTGAGCCAAGAGTCTTCCTGAAGGGCTTAAGGTCTGTTTATCCGTTGTTGTAATTAAACTTTTGGGTCTCAATGTTGAGTATAATAGAGCTATTAGTTTAAGTTAAAAAAAAAATTGCTTTCTGCTGATGTACTAAACTGGACAGTGGACAGTGAGGCGTGAGCTACTGAGCTTGTAGCCTTGCATTATAAATTGAATGCAGTGTGCGGACAGAATACATTTGAGCCCTTAGGTATTAACCCGATAAACCGCCCAGTAACCGCCTGATAAGAGCTAACCCGATACCAATCCGCCCGATATCTTATCGCGTGGCTAACGGATGAATACATTTAAAAGCCGATAACCGTTAAGCCAAACCGTTAGAGTAAAAAGCCGCCCAATCCGCCCAATGAACACCCCTACTCTGTATTACTCTCAAGCTGCATCTGTCCCAGCATGGCAGGATGCAATGAGGCAGGAGTTTGATGCTTTGGAAGCTAACCATACTTGGGATATTGTTCCTCTTCCTCCTGGTAAGAAACCCACTGGCTGTAAATGGGTCTATAAAATCAAATACAAGTCTGATGGTCTTGTTGAAAGGTATAAAGCAAGGCTTGTTATTAGGGGTGATACACAGGTTGAAGGGATTGATTTTACTGACACCTTTTCTCCAGTGATTAAGATGACCACTATGAAATACCTTATTGTTGTGGCTGTCAAGAATCACTGGCCTCTATTTCAGCTTGATGTCAATAATGCCTTTCTCCATGGAGATTTGGATGAGGAAGTTTACATGAAACTTCCTCCAAGTTTGACAGTTTCTACTCCAGTTTCTGTTCCTATTTCTGGTTCTGTTTCTCGACCTTCTTCTACTTCTTCTCCTCTGGTTTGTAAACTCAAGAAATCCCTATATGGGCTAAGACAAGCATCCAGACAATGGTTTTCCAAGTTGTCTTCTGCTCTTTATTCCAGAGGGTACAACATTCTTGGAATGACTATTCTTTGTTCATCAAAGAGTAAACCTGGCTCCCTTGTGGTTGTGGCAGTTTATGTTGATGACATTATCCTTACTGGGGATGACAGTGATGAAATTACTGCCCTGAAACTATTTCTGGATGATCAGTTTAAAATCAAAGATTTAGGATCTTTGCATTATTTTTTGGGCCTTGAAATGTCAGTTGTTCCTGGTGGAATGATCCTTAATCAGCATAAGTATATTTCTGATTTACTGCATCAGTTTGACTGTGCAAATGTCTCCTCTGTTGTTTCTCTTTTGGACATTAATATAAAACTTCATGCTGATTCTGGTGACCTCTTATCCTCTCCTGACCAGTACAGGAGTCTAGTTGGTAAGATGTTATTTCTGACTCATACTAGGCCTGACATATGCTTCGCAGTTCAACATCTGAGTCAATTCCTCAAGTGCCCCAGACTTCCCCATATGACTGCTGCCTTGCATGTTTTGAGATACCTTAAAGGCACTCCTTCTATGGGTTTATTTTATTCTGCCCATGCTGATTTCTCTGTTACTGGCTATTCTGATAGTGACTGGGTTGCATGCCCTGATACTAGACGATTGTGTGCTTTTGGGTGGTTGCCTGATTAGTTGGAAATCGAAGAAACAACCTGTTGTTTCTGTCTTCTGCTGAGGCAGAATATCGAGCCCTCAGCAAAGTTGTTGCTGAATTGACTTGGCTTTCTCGTTTGTTGGTGGATCTTGGGGTACCTGTTTCTCCTCCTCTTTCTGTATATTGTGACAGTCAGGCTGTTGTTCATATAGCTAACAATCCTGTTTTTCATGAACGTACCAAACACATCGAGGTGGACTGTCATTTTGTTGGGGACCTGTTTACAGACTGGTTTTCTCAAGCTGCTTCATGTTCCTACTTCTCGTCAGCTGGCTGACCTGCTCACTAAGCCATTGCCTGGCACTGTGCTTCATCCACTGTTATCCAAGTTGTAGGTGGTCTCTCCCTCCAACTTGAGGGGGGGTGTTGAGATGAAAGACTATACATGATTGTACACACTGAATACACATTGTATATTTATTGTATTTTCTGGTATACAATATATTGGGCTGTGATGATTGTTATTAGAGTTGTATATATATCTGAGCCCACTGTTAGTTTGATATTGGGCCGTCTGACCTGACCCAATATCAATTGTATATAGGTGATTGTATCAGATATTTTTAGTAGAGGTTTTCATTTGTCTTCTCGGGTTTCCTTCAGAAGCTTCTCATCTCTCTCTGCTTCTCACTGTTCATCTTCATCTCTCTGGTTTTCTTTCTTCAAATCTCCATGTTTTCACTTTTTGCGTGGACAGCACGTGGGAAGTCCAGGGAAACGTGTGAGATATCACGTGAGTGCAGACAAATAGCTACGTGGCATCGCGATGAATGACATTTCAGGCTAATTATGGTAATTCCTTCTAATCTAATCTTCTTCAATCATTGCCCACCTTATTAGCGAGGGGAATTAATAATCATAAAATTTAACTTCGTTACATTAATAACATTATACTATATGGAGAAGGCATTGCAAATAACTAATATAGGCGTCATGAATAGAGAGTGCACATTGGAATATTAGATAAAAACAATACACAATATTTTAATGGACAAACGGAGCCTTATTTGCACAAAAGCAAAATAAATATGTAGACATTGAAGAGTAATTAATAACATATATAAGCTGGGATTCAATGCTACAATAATGTCATTTGTGTAAGATTTATTCCAAATGGAGCCCCGACAAAAGCTACAATATCATATCTTCATTCTTATTTTGTACCAAAACTTTAATTTGTCAATTCAACTGATATTATTTTGTTATATTGCAGATGCTTTCGTGATCTTATTAACATGACATGACACGTCAATTTAGAATAAGCATGGTTTCTAACACATATTCGACTGTGTATCCGGTTTTACAAATTAAATTAAAAGTTATGATTAGGCAGACATTATTATTGGCAAATATCAACTTTTAGCCCCTGTAAAAATTATTAACATTTGCGATAGCTGTAACACTATACAAAATTTGTATATTTTTTAATTATTATTTTAAAAACGATTATATAAACTCATTTTCTCTTAATTTTTATTTATTCACATTCACTGCTAATTGATTCAAACCAACAATTTTAGTTCTACAAGTTACAAATAATAAGGAGCGTGTCTTGGATTTATCTTTGTTTTTTATACAAACACTACGTATGTATTAGGTAAATTTTATAACGAGTTCAAAACTTAAATGCTAATTTTTTAAATTCAAAACACGTTTTACAGAGTAAAAAAATTATTATTTTTCTATAAAAAATGCAGTAAATTACACATTTTACTTAATGACTGTTTGAACGATTTATGTAAAACGTGATATTGTACAGCGTTTTACTACTAGAATTTGAGGGTTTGGTTATTTGTGAAAGCCTAAATAATAGAATTTCTTCTAAAGTAGTATATTTTAAAACTATGTAAAGTAGTATAAATAAAAATTATTATTCTTTTGAATTTAAGAATAAGTTACGAAAGTTAAAGAAGGCAAAAGACAAAGAAAGGTTAGACGAAATCCTATTATTTAGGCTTTCACAAATGACCAAACTGACAAATTGTTGATTCCCTCAAATTCGGGTAGTAAAATGCGGTACCAAACCACGTTATACATAAATTGTGGTAAAAAAATGTAATACAGTAAAGGTAAAATACGATATTGTATTGTATTTTATAAAAAAAATAAACTTTTTTATACTGTAAAAACATATTTTGAATCTAGAAAGTTGACACTTAATTTTCGGACTCAAATTTAAATGTGAGACGTCAATTAAACAAAGAGAAGAAGAAAACAGTTTCTAGCAATGATATGGTTTGGCGGGCCAATTAATTCCTATCAAATAATTGGGGTGTCATTTTTTCATCAACCATCAAATCATTGCTCCTTTTTATCTTTGAAAAATAACTTTATAAAATACAAACTCTATTTGGTTATGTAAATCCATGTGATGCTCACGTGTTGGAGCCCCCCCCCCCCCCCCCCCCCTTCTTCCTTACTAGTATTTCTAATTTATACATGTCTGCTTTTCTTTATTTATTTTACGATCGAGGAAACTTTTTCTGTTATATGTCCGATACTCAATTTATTATATACATCAGAAAGGATTATAATTCTTTATATTTAGATAACTTGCTTTTAAAAAAATTACATTTGGAGAAAAAAATATTCTGTTTCTTTCCAATAGCATTCCCAAAAAAAGTTTGACAATTGTGGATCGGGCCCGGATCTAAACGTGTTAAACAGGCGGGGCTAAATGGATTAGATTTTGGCGGGCCGGGCTTTGATGGTCCAAGGCCAAACGATCCCGATCTTCACGATCTTAATGGGTGGAACTGGTCCGTGGTGGTTCTAAGCTCATATAGTCCTGGGCTAAATGGGTCGGACCCACATGCCTAAACAGGCCTAACGGTTTTTTGGTTTCGGGCAATTTTTTTTTTTTTTATTTATCTAAAAGAATTTCTAATAAACTATATATGTATATACTAATATAAATTACTTATATATAGCTATATAAATATATATAGTATATATAGTAAGTATGTATAGTATGTATATATAAGGGTGTGTATATATATATATATATATATATTATATCAAATTTAAACACAAAATAAATTGAAAAAAATATTCAAGGAAATGTCTTATAATTTTTATTATTACGACATTAACAAAGAACGACAATATATTTCTTAGTGTTCCTATTCCCAGTGGAATAAACACAACAAGGTACTAATACCACCATTAAAAGAAAAAAAAACTACGAAAATGTGCCAAAATACAAGTTACATATTAGTCTATATATTATCTCTAACAAATTTCATAATCCATCAAGGTCTGGAGGAATTTTTGTTGGTGGTGGTGGAAAAGAAGCTAGTTCATCACCGCTTCCGGGCGAAGCAACATCCTGCACAAGTTCCGCTAGCATTTCTTCATAAGCTTCGTCTATCTCTGGTTGTGATTCTGCAAGTCCAAAATTTCTTCTTACCGAACGGATCCAATCTCTGAAGAGTACGGAGTTTTCTAAGCTCCATCATATACGCTCTATGATCATCGATTTGAAGTCTCTCTTGACTGAAAGTGCTCTCCGATGCCATTGTTTAAGTTTGAACATTTAAAATATCTTGAGCCATCCTTGAAAGAATGGGATAATATTTTTGTTTGTCCTTCCACCATTCCAAAAGATCAAAGGTGTCGTACGGGTTCTCCTTTTCAAGGTCCTGGGACATATAAACTTAAAGCTCATTTAGTTATGAAGTATCACCAAAATTATCACCTTGAGAACCCCTGAACGCCATCCAAGAACTAAGGAATTTAGGCACGCAGTTCTTTTGGATGATTGCAAACTAGACAAAGTAGGAGTTGGAACATTTGGTATAGCATGATCTAAGGCAAGTTGATAAGCATTATAAATTGTTTGAGCATTTATTTTCATTGAGGCTTTTGCATCTCCAAGTGTCACAAATTCCTCAGCTGAAAGTGATAAAGTGTTATAAATTTTTGAATACCAAAAGTGAGGACCTCCTAATTTCATTTTAGAATTTAAAACTGCAACAACACCAAAATAGGGGGAAAGGAAAAATAAAAATTAAACTTAACTTTCATAGAATTAATAGCTTTTTGCTAAATTATCCAACCCTCTGAAAATTGAGTAAATAAATCTACAAGTACTGCAATATAACTTAAACAGTTAGAAATAGTAGGATAATATTGGCTAGCAATATGAAATTGTTCTAAAAAGTCTTCAAGCATTTTAACATTACTGCAATTTGATTTGTAAGGTGTTCATCATCATCATCATCATCATCATCATCACAATCACCTACACGAGCGTTATATGTTGCACTTAATGGGTTCCTAATTTCATATGCAACAACTAAACTTTCATACATATAATTCCATATAGTGGAACAAGGTTTAGGAGCATTCATTTCTCTAAGGTCAAATTCACCACATTTTTAAAATAGTCTCTAAGTCTATTTCTATGGTTTGAATAAAAAATCAATTAAAAGTCATTTTAACCTTTTCAATTTTTACATTTAAAACTTTCATACCAACATCGACGATTAAATGGTAACTATGGCAAATGCATCTAACATGAAAAATATTACTAAATACAAGATTTAGTGTAGTTGTAAGTAAGCCTATAGAGTTAGTGTTACTAGAAGCATTATCCATTGAAACCGACATCATTTTATCTCTAATGCAAAAATATCTACAAATATCTACAATTGTGTTAGTAATAAACTACATGTGTGGCGTGAATTAATTATTCTATAAGGAATAATGCGCTTTTGCATTATCCACTCCTCATCTATCCAATGACTTGTGATAGTTAAATAATCACAATCATTACCACTTCCACCAATATTAGCAGTAATAGTAATTCTGTATGAGTCAATAAATAGCGCATTATTCATATTCATGTGTTATATTTATAAATATCGATCCTTACAGTTGCTCGAGGCCATCATTTATAAGTATGGTTAAAAACTCTTCTAATATAATGCACAAAATGAGGGTTAGAAGGAAAACTATAGGGTAAGAACATAACAGTAAATATTTTTGTCAATTCTTCACGATCTTTATTTGGATCATAATATAAAATGCCATTGATAACAATGTTAATTCCTAGTTGAACTAGATTTGAACATGTACTAGGGTTAACCGTAGTATCTACACTTGTCCCCTCTTGTGCAGCTTTCATTTGAAAATATCTAGCTTTATCTCTAGGGTGTGTCTTGTCTAGTCAAACTACATGTACCGCTACGGTCTCCAGTAAATTTATGAAACAACACCCACAAGTTTTACACTTAGCCTTATTTTGTTCTCTTAGTTGAGTAAAAAGCGCCAAACAAGAGATGTTTCGGTCCGTTTAGAAGGTTGTCTATTAAAAGTAAGGGTTACTATATGAGGGTCAGGTGGGGCATCCGTTGAGTTATTAACAGGACTAATAGGTGTATCATCTAAATCCGGTTTTGTTTCATCTAAATTATCATTTTCCTCATCATTTTCAAAGATAGTTTGATTAGGATAAAGAGCATTCATAACTTCTTGATTTAATTGTTGACCCCATGCAACATCATGGCAAAATTGACTATCGAAAAATTGAAAACAAGGGTTATCACTATCAAGAATAACATGTGAAAGAGGACGAGTAACATGTCTTGTTGGGGAACCCGGGGAAGAATAGTAGCTTGGTGACTAAATTCACCAACTTCAGATTTTTCCTTATCCTTACCACCAAATATCTTTTATTTTTAAAGAAAAGTCCATATTAATTATAATTATACTAATAAAATAAACAAAACTATAATATTAAAACTTAAGAGTTGGAACGAGTTTACCGAATTTACCAACAACTTATTGAAAATTGAATATCGTTGAAGAGTTGAAAACTTGAATACTTCAATTCACTAACTTCAATAATAAAGTAAGCAACTATAGAAGAAAATTAGGGAGAGATTGATAAATTTGTGAGTAAAAATAAAAGAATGAGGGGGTATTTATAGTTGAGAATTGGAAAAAAGTGTAATTATAAAAAGTTTGGGGGCCAAATAATTTATTTAAAAGTCCCAAACGGTTGGAAATTGAAGGCCAGATGCTAGATTTTAAAAATCTTACCGTTTGTTATTTTTTTGTAAAAATAAAAAATAAAATAATCGTTGGGGCATGTTTGGCCCGGTTGAACATGGCAAGCCCACCTACCTGTCCTGGACTAAACGGTCCCGGGCTCACGGGCTATTTGGATAGGACCAGGCCCTATGGACTTTTGCAGCATTAGAGAATGACCCGTTTGGCTCACGGTGTCATGCCGGTCCCGGGCTGGATCCGATCCACAATACACCCTTACAAACACCTAAAATAAGGAAAAAAAAGGTATTTTTAAAGAAAAAGGCCTTTTTGACTTTCGGAAAAAAGTTTGACCAAATTGACTATCAGCATACCTCATCTCTATATACTTACCGTAAAAACAAAATAACAAAGGAATTACAAATCATTTCAACTTCGTGTAACTATCGATATCCTTTGAGGTGATAATTATGTAGTAGAATAAATGATAAATTCGTTGTAAATCGGAAAATATTAGAGCAAAGTAGTCATCCAACTAAATTTCAGTTCCAAAATATTCAAAGTTGAATATGTACAAGTTTTTCTTAAAAGTTCGAAGTTATACAATTGATATTTGTGTAAAATTAGTTTAAGATGTTAAGTTATGACGTTAGACGCCGAAATAACTAATACATTTTTGTAAGATTTTCATTAGGATTTTCTTTAAACAGAAGTGACTGGTCAAGAAATGACTAGACTTTTTTTTCTTTCGACGAAGAAATGAGTAGATTGACAAGAGGGGTTGCTCTGATGGCAAGCAACCCCCACTCTTAAGGTTGTGAGTTTGAGTCTACCCAAGAGTAAGGTGGGAAGTTTTTGGAGAGAAGTATGTCAGAGGTCTATTTGGAAACAGCCTCTGTACCTAAGAATAGGAGTAAGGTCTGAGTTGTTATTGCCGTTGAAGAAATAAGTAGATTCGAATTTGGTAATTAGGACATACTAAAAGTCTAAAACAATAGCAATAATTCGTCCGAATATGCTTCGGGTAGCCCCAACCATATATATATAGAGAGAGAACCAAGTCCCACCATTTCAGTAATCAGTTGGTGCTCAAACTTTCAAGCCATCTCCATTTGACCATAAAAAAATAGAAGAATTTACCCATATTGTCGCCTACTCAACCGGTTACATCAAGATAGACGGTGGAGGTATACTATATTATAATTTATGTGTTATATATTATAATTATATGTAATTATTATATAATTTATGTGTATACTATAAAAAGTAGACAATGAATGCGGCCTGTTATTTGTGTACAGATTCAAGCAAACACCTATTTATTTCTTTACTTAAAAATACTGAAGTTCATTATTTGCAAGTACTCTATTCGGTCTAAAATAAGTGATCAATTTATCTTTTTTAATTTGGTCTAAAATAAGTGTCCATTTATATAATCAAGAAAATATTTTTTTTTTTCAAATTTACCCTTATGTAAAGTCTTTTACTCTTCATATCAAATTGTAATGCAATATTTAATTAAAGGTAGTTAGTCACACTAATTATTTTTGTCTAGAATTTAATATTTCCTTAATGGATATGCCCAAGACAAATTGGTCTGTTATTGTGAACCGGAGGGAGTATTGATTTAGTCATCAGTATCTACTCCCTCCGGTCCAATATAAATGATTTTTTGGATGTTTTTACACAGATTAAAAAAATCACCTTTTAGCATTAATTAGCAATAGAATTGACCATATTAACCTTTATTATTTCACAAAAATACTCCTAACACATATTCCAATACTATTTACTTTAAGGACAATGTAAGAAAAAAATAATTAATTCATTCTTGAAATATGAAAAAATCACTTATTTTGGATCACAAGAAAAAGGTCAAAAAAAATCACTTATTTGGACCGGAGGGAGTATATAAATACTGAACCTCGTTACTTGAAATATTGATAAATTTCAAGTGAAACATAATTTCTCTAATAAAAAAATTGATTTTATTCCACGTGAAATTAATGACAGTACAAGTTGAACTTCCAAATATTTTTTCCGACTGCAGCTTCAAAGGCTACTATTGCAATGCTTCAGATACTGGATTGTACTTGAATTGTTTATCGAAGAGCACTTCTACTTATCCTAAACTTGGATCAGGGAACAAACTGTTCTGCAGTTGTTATCAAAAAGTCGTAAAACACGGTAATTGATTAACAGATTCTGTCGTGGAAATTGGAATGTTATTTTTAGATTTCTTCTTACTTTATACTGTTTTTATGAATTTGGCTGAAATGATTACAAATGAAAATAGGAAATAATTAAAATTACAGTTATTTCCTGCTTCTTCCCTCTAATTCACTTAAACTTAATTGAATCAATTTTTTCCAACTCTTGAATTTTCAAAAGTTCCTTCTTTATTAAACTAGCTTCAACCTACTTACATCACGCGTATTTATTATACTTAATACGAACAAAAGACTTCATTATTTTCAAATGCCGATATTGATTATAGAATAATGTTGACAATTACCTCAGTTGGTATAAGTTTTTTAAATTTAATAACATCTTACTTAAGATGAGCAATATTTCAAGAAAACTTGAATTAAATATATTACCAATTGAAAACATTAGCACCCTAGTTTCTAACGAGGGACATACAAGGGGGCAAAACTGGCCAGGGTTACGGGAATGATATGCATAACAGGGCTGGGCCGGATGGGGGTAAGGAAAGCTCTATTGCACGGGGTAGGGAGCAATGGGGTGGGTGGGATATGAAATGGTGGTCTTGGCGCCAAAAGAAAAGTAATTGAACCAATGAACTAGGGTCCAATCTTTTTGCTGCTACAGCCACTTCTCCCGAGCTCTGCTTCTCCGTCAGCCCTCCCTCAGCCACCATTCCCGATGATCTCATTTCTAAATTGTTCACATGAAATGTTTCCAAGTTCTTCCTTAGAAATCAGTTCAACGAGAGGTGGCCGCAACTGACGTGCAATGCATACATCACATCCATGTTTCTGTTCTGATGGAAACAACAGAGGTAAATGAAAATCAAGCAGCAAAGGTAAACCAGGGCGGGGTTTGGGAGCTTTTCAGGGTCGGGGCAGGGTGGAAGTAGAGGGAACAAACGTACAGAAATCCAAGGGGCTGTGCTGTACCTTCACTGCAACTGGTACTATAAGCTCCCTTCACTAGATCTGCTGCTCCAGAGGCGCATGCTAGATTCCGTTGATCATAAAACTTTAAGCATTAGTTCCATCAATATCCCAGAATTAAGTGATCTCATGCAAACTATGTCGCAACTGATCAACAAGCGACATCCTGGCCAAATTGCGACCATCTCCAATGCGACATTACATCATAAATCAAATTAATGACACAACAAGAAATTGTCAACACTCTGTATATAAATCATCTGATTCAAAAGCCGATGTACCAAAAAGACCCCCTTTAACCTCTACATTTGTGGAGCTGGATAAGACTGACCATAGTAAGCAGGAGCTTGAGGGTTGCTCGATGTGTATGCTTGTGGGTATGATGACATCATTTAAGCTTCTTGGTTACTGCAAATATAGAATAGGCTATAGTCATTCCATGACAACAAAGTAAATAGCCTACCACCAGTGGAAAGACATCCTATCATGTCAACTAAGTCAACAACAACATTAGACCCAGTGTAATCCCACAAGTAGGTAATCCCACAAGTAGGGTCTGGGAAGGGTAGTATATACGTAAACCTTACTCCTACCTTCAAAAAAGCGTGCCAACTAAGTCATTGATCTAAAAATAAACTCTGACAGGGCTAATAATTAAGTCCAATTGAGCATGACAAAGATACACCGTAATCACCTTAGAGTTCAGTGTCAGACTACAACGTTAGCATAGCAAAATTTTCGCTTATTTTACTATGACAGATCGAAAATAATAGCAACTTTGTGGTAGTAATAATGGAGCTAAGATTGTTGGGGCAAGGAAATGATAATTAGTTTTCTGAAGGACAATAAGAAGTGCAGTGATAATGGGATAACAATCAGGTTTTATCACGACAATTGGAATGCAACCACCTGTTCATATAAAGTCCATGACCGTGACTATATCCTTGCATCAGAGTAGCAGATGGGTCTGGTCTGCATCAAGCAACATAATAGTTAAGACACCGCACAGAGTCCCAATTATTCATTTAAAAGTCTAAACCAATTACAAGTTATACAGTACATAAAATTACATTTGTTGTTGCAACTGCACTGACTGCTGCAGTTGCATTGACTGTTGCAGGTGCACCGACTGCTGCAGCCGCATTGTCTGCTGTAGCTGCATTGTCTCCTGTAGCTGCTCACCACCAGCTTGTAACATCAACTGGGAATAGACATATTCATCAACTCGTTGCTTAGCAAGGGCAACCTGTCAAAAAGAAAATTAAATTCAAGCATATGCTACAGGACCAGAAATCCTTGATATCCCATAATTCCCCTATTTCACATGTAAACTAGTAAAAATTACAAGACGCTAGTGGAAGATTTTTACAGTTATTCTAAGATCAAATCCTCCAAGACAGTTCATTTTAGAAGTGAATGTTAGTGAATCTAGGAATGTACCTACCACATATTACAAAAAGATAACTACTAAACTAAGATTACAAGAAGTCAGCAATAAACAAACTGAAAGAAGCGAGAAATAAAAATTAAGCTTCACCTGTTGTGCATTACCACCCAGATGGACTTGTCTTTGTTTCTGTTCGCCTTTCCCACCATGTACCTAACATACAAGGCCAAAAACATTAAAACATAAAAAGCAAGTAGTTCATAACACACCAGTTAGCTGAAAAAAGATTAGGATGGCTCATAAAACCATCAGAGTTGAATCTAATAGATCTTACAACGCAATTTAGGCCTATTTTTTTAAGATTAAGACGTCTGAATCTGAATACACATTTGAATGTCAAGATGTTCGTTGAGATTAAGACATCTGAATCTGAATACACATCCGAATACTAAGATGTGTATTAAGATTTGACTACTAAATGATTAAGACTGTTTATTTTTAGCATCGGCAAGTAAAAAATTTTTCTTTATTCGAAAATTAATAAACATAACATTCAAATACAATATTAATTAATCTAATATTCTATCAATATGGCTAGCAGTGGGGCTTTGTGAACTAGAGGCTATGGTTGATGGTGATTTTAATTGATGGTGGTGGTTCTAGTAGTAGCTAAAGGTAATTGATAGTGAAAGCGATATGGTTGAGAATGGTAGTAGTAGGTGGTAACAATTAATAATGGTGGGTGGTGGTGGTGGTTGTAATTAATGAAGGTGGTAGTAGTTTATAATGGTGGGCAATGTCGGCTATGGTCGTTAATGGTAATGGGGTGGTTAATTGTGGTAGTTGAGGTGGATGAGTTTGTGGTTGTGCTTCAGAATGATGGTGGTGGGGTAGTAGGGATTCTGGGGGAGGTAGTCGATAATGGTGGCGACTATGATGGAAGAAGTGATGGTGGTAGTGGTTGAGTATGGCAGTGATGGTAAGTAACAGTAAATGTAGATGATAGCATCTTAATGAAATTAAGTTTTTGTTATAGATCTTAATCATACAAACCTATTAAGACTCATTAAGTGATTGTGAAGTTAAAAAAACAAATAAACTTAATGATTAAGAACCGAATGATTAAAATTCAAACATTAAAAACAAACGCACTTAAAATCCAGACCCCCATTAAGTGCAAACAAATGAGGCCTTATGCACCTTAATTGATGCTCCAGACTCTGCTCGGATCCTTGAAATATTGGAGCCGCACCTTCCAATCAACCCACCAGCTAATGATTCGGGAACTAACATCGTCAGATTTACATAATCAGCTGCAAGAGTAGTCGCCGATGATGGCATCGTTATGATAAATATATTAATTTTTTATCAAGGTGATAAATATATTGAACTTCATATGGCAGCAAGTGCATCAATCCAAAAGCTCAAAAAATACAACGAGAAAGATTGATTAACCTGAAGATGGATCCACATATGGTTGAGATGGCCGAGAATAGCCATGATTGTATGTTGGGCTAATTGAAATTACTTGTTTAGGGGGATTATCCCTGTAACAATATACATTAAAGGGTTAAATAGCTTTAGAATCGTCAATCAGACCTAATTAAGCCAGTTAAAATTACTACCTCCTTTATCAAAAAATAAATAAATTACTAAACCTCAACTGACAGCCAATTTCTACCACAGCTCTCAAGACGGCAGGAATGTCTCCAGATACCTGAATGTAGGAAGCAAAAGGGAAACAAACAAGTTTAAAATGCTAAATCTCTTAAAAGTAAGTAAGGAGATAGGTCGAAGATAAAACACAGATCTCCTTACACAGACAGTTGACATTTCAAATGCCTGACAAAGCCAAACTAACAACAGACTCATGAGCAGAGGATATCCCAGACACATTTTTTTTTTCATGAAGTAATTGGCTTCATTAATGGCATCACGAAGGTGCAAAATATTACAAGAAGAAGTGAAAGCTACAAGGTAGCAATCAAAAGCAAGCTACATAGTAGCAGCAAAAATCAGAAACCAGCATATTCAAGAGACAAATTCAAGCTAACAAACAAATGAGCAGTAATTAAAGCTATAGGCCCTATAGGTCTGTTCAGAACAGGACAGAAGATCACAGAACCCTGAAAATATGTGATAACTTGAATAGCTGAACGTGCAAATAATGCTACACGAATAGTAACTCTTCTTTTAACATTTGACTCTTTTTTTACAAGGTAAAAAAACTTTATTGGTGATGAGAAAATACCCTTATACAAGTAGAACATTAAAGAATAGACCATCTACATGATTATATTGTTTTCTGCGAAAGAGACCCAATCTTCCACACATATAATTTAACATTTGACTGCTATATACTAAAATATCCACATCAGAAAAGTATAGTTTAATACGAAATCGATCAGGCAGTAGTTTGTCGAAAAGATCAGTACAATCGATGTGCGAAACATAGACATGCAAAGATTTTAAGAAATGAAGATCTTCATTTGCCTCGCTGCTGGCCAATAGTACCAACTTCTCACCTGTACTACACGATCAGACTCATGAGCAGATGCACACAATGGCAACTGATGTTGAGCAAGAACTGTGATAGCAGCTCCAGAAGAATTCCTCAAAGTTTCAATATTTTGACCAGACACTCCTATCAAACCACCTGCCTGAGAACCAGCAATCAGGAACCTTATTGTGTTTGCTGCCACATGGCCAGCACCAACTTTCTGTGCATCAATGTTGCCATCATCATCCTATCATGGAGAGAACAATAGTGCAAGGATCAGTTCCACTCTGGCAAATCTCTCATGGGTTAACCTTAAAAAGCAAGTAGAATCACACATAGAAACTGTGACACCATTGTTCAAGAAGATGATGATTCAATTTTATTCTAATAAAAGAGAACGGAACAACCTAGACAATTAGTGTAACTGTAAGATCCAGGAGTATATCATAAAGTACATAGACTCCAGAAATTGTTACTGACCCAATTCTTTTTTCTTTTTGAAATCAAGTCGTACATCTGATATTATCCCAGCTAAGGTAAAACTGGAAATAACTGGGGATTGAGAACCCAAAATCTGCCCTTATGCCTCCAAAAAACAAACAAAAAGGCTTCCGCTTTTGCACCAGATGCAGGAAGAAATCCATTGAATTTTGTTGCAAAAGACACACCATTTATAACAAGGATTAGATGATATAAAACATTTTTTTGTGTAATTGACAGACAAAAGGTCATATGATGAAATGTGCATTTTCAAAAAAGGGTCATATGATGGAATGCAGGAAAACTGACGAGAAAATACTTAAGATATTTCTTGCTAATGTAAACAAGAAAACATTCAAAGTAAATGACTTGCTATGTTTTCACTCATAAGAAATGTTACCTTTAAAATAAGTGACACAATTTGATGAAGGGCATTCTCTGCGTCACTGAACATATCGTCATTGTCTTTCGAGCTAATGATGATTACTCGCTCTTCATGGCGCTGCCAATATCAAATCCAGATAAGTTCCCTATGCTTGGTCTCAAATCAATATGACATTGAGTGAAAAAGAGAACCAACTCAACTAAACATTCGTAACTATGAAAACGACCAACAAGGGTGTGACCTAGTGGTCAATGAAGCGGGAAGAGAACAATGAGGTCTTCAAACCCCAACAGATACAAAAAACACTTGGTGATTTATTCCCCATCTGTCCAAGCCTTGGTAGGCAGAATTACCTGGTACTTGTATTTATATTAAAACAGAAAACGACCAACAAAACAAATGAGGTCAATCAAGAAGCCAGAAAATCCAATCTCTCAATTCAACAAAGTCACTTTCAGTTTTTCTCAATTAAATTCTAGCAGCTCCTAATATTCCTGAGCAAAAACTTACAAGACAAAGAATCTCTACTTTACACCTATATGTCATTTTCAAGCTTCCTGGAATTCAGCCAGCAATTAAAAAAAAAAATCATTCAATTCAACAACGTTCATTCGAATTCTCTGAATTAGGTTCTAAATGTTCGAAAATTTTCTACACATACAATTGCCAAAATATTGCCCAACTTTACCCAAGAGAATTAGTTTCGACCTTCAGAACTTCATAAACAATAAACCAAAATCAATGACGAAAAAAAATTGCATTAACTCACAGCGATGGCATCAGCAATTTTAACAGTAGCTTTAGTTTCTTCACGAATCTTCTGTATACGATGCCCTACTTTACCAATAACTTTTCCGATCTGTCTTGACGGTACAACTATACGGTACACGACATCTTGGGCAACCTTAACCCGCTTCTTCAGAGGCGGGTCAGCGTCAGCCGACGACCCTGCCTCGTCCGTCGCGGTGGCGTATTCCTCCCGTGGACGTTTAGCGGTGGCAGACCGATTGGGATCTTCATTGGACGGTTGAGAAAGGACGGCGGCAGCTGGAGGTGGAGCTCCCGGAGGAGAAGGGTTGGAGCTACGGTTAGGGTTTAGGGAGGGTTCGATTTGGTGAGAATGAGCCATTGAATTTGGGGGATAACAGGACATGAAGGGGAAGAGTTGAGAGAGGGAGGGCAATGAAAGATTAACCAACGATGGTCTTACATTATTTCTTCGATTTCGATTAAGGGTTTGAGTGTTAATATTACTTTTGTGACCTTGCTATATGCTCTATTACTGCTTCCTTCTTTGTAGCGGCATGATATGGTTGGGTTTGAAATGATTATTTTTTTAAAATTATATCAAGTAAGTTAATATTTTAAATATTAAAATCAAACTAAATTAATTAATCACTTTTTTTTAATTCGATTTATGTCGGATTTTATCGATTTTTCGATTTTTTCTATTGTTTGTCGATTTTTTCTTAAATATAAAACATATACTACTAAACACATATTTTGAAGACCACATTTTCAACGTAACATTATCAAATCATTGCCTATTGTGGAACCTATTATTTACCAAGATATATTGATGATAATTGAATCAAATAATGATGAATAATCTAAGGAATCAATTAAAAATATATTATTTTTAACAAGAAATGAATTCTTACACTTAACAAAAGAAAACTACCAATCAAACTAGAGTGTAAAAATAAAGAACTATATTAAAAGTGTAAACTATTGACATTTGCCATTAAATTTTTGAAACTTTGTATATATATATATATATATATATATATATATATATATATATATATATATATATATATATATATATATATATAGGTGTAATAACAAATTTGAATATCTACTCCTATAGTCGGTTTGGTTCGATTTTTTTGTCGTTTTTTTTTTCTAATTTAAAACAAAACAAAACCAAATTTGATCGATTTTTAAAATTCAAATTCAAAATCAAACCAACCCAAAAAGTATCGATTTTTTATCAGTTTGGTTGGTTCAATTTTCGAATTTTTATGAGCACCCCTACTCTTTTACATTGCAACTAGTCAATCACTCAAAGTTAGATTTTGAAAGACGTAATTTACATGTAAGATATAAAAAAAAATATTAGAGAACAGATACTTATAGGGTGTGCATTAGATTTATCGATTCGATTTTGACCCTTATCGATAATTACTTATCGATTATCGATTTGTACATATGCTTATCGTTATCGTTTCAATAAGGTTTCGATTTTTTCGATTTCGATTTATCAATTTTTGGGGCTTATCGATTCAGCTATCGATTATACCAATTAGAAAATTTGCGGGATTCCACGGAAAGTATGTTGCTACAAACACGCCTAACTAATATGGACAAAAAGAAGCTAAAATAAGATGAATACCGTTTATAACATAAAAATTGTGTCAACAGGCAGATGCAACGAAACTAAAGTAAGGGATCGAATGTATGACACCAACACTCCAACGGTATTAGAAAAATAAAAAATACATCATCACTGCTAATTCTATTTTCCATTAATTTGAACTTCATTCCCTTGAGCTTTAAATATGATCATTCCTTAAATGTGATAGATGAAATAATTAGGGATGTGCATTCGATTTATCGATTCGATTTTGACCATTATCGATAATTACTTATCGATTATCGATTTGTACATATGCTTATCGTTATCATTTCAATAAGGTTTCGATTTTTTCGATTTGATTTATTGATGAACCGATAAAAAATAATCGATTCGATTTATCGATAAACCGATTTGAATTCACACCTCTTACTTATGATAAAACCAGATAATTTTGCCCATGAAAAAAAAAATATTTTTTAAAGAATAAATAGTTATGATAAAACTAGATACTTCTCAACTTATTTTTATTTGTCACAAAAGATTAGTAGATGAATTTGTTGATGCTATCAGTGGTCTTTATTTGTGCAATAGTCAAAAACTGGTAAATATAAATTTGCATGACGACTTGGATTGTAATAAGTTTGTAGTAACAAATAAGGGCAAAGTTGCAACAAAAATGACGATTCTGTTTGTATATCTGTCTTGAGATTACATAGTTGAGAAATTAAAATTTTCATTAGCTAGCTATCTAGAGTAATGTTGAAAAACTTCATTGTGCAGAAGAAAAAGAAGGAGAATCTAATAATAAATGGTGTAAATGGTGATGCATAAGGTAAGAAGTTCTTTTGTTGAATAGTAAGAGTAGCATTAGCAGTATAAAAGAAAACACCATGTGATAAACGTAGTAAACATTCGAAAATGTACATGGATCCTAATTGTAAGATGTCATTGTTGTCCAATATCCAAAAAATAATACCAATTTTCTTCACAAACATAGGCACACACTACTAATAACTATTTATGCAAAAAAAAATATGAAACATTTTATTAAGGCAGCCAACAATCTAAACCTTGTTAAAAGATCGGTACGATCTGTCAAAGTGTATGTACATCGCATACCACCAGAGCGAACATCACTACCTCGACAATATGTACAAATAAAATATTTATTTTAAGAAAATTAGTATATGATAAAATATGATATTTGAATTTCTAATCTTGACCATAGCTTTGGTAGAGTATTTGGTTCCCTTTTTCATTTCTTAGTTCTTTCGCATCAGTCACAAGGATTGAATCTTCTTTTATAATTCTCTCGGCGCCACCCATATATGTTGACTCTTCTGATAGAAACATGGTTAGTTTTTGAGTATATGATGAAAGGACCAGAGAACCTATATTTTTGTCTGGTGTTTTGGATGAAGAACTTTTGTAGCTGAACGCTGAACAGTTTATCTACAAGTAGTCGATTGATATGAGCAACATTGAATAACTCATTCTGCAAACAGATAGTAAAAATAACGTACTTGTCAAAGCTTACCTTTACGTGTTAACCATTAGAGTATTATATTAACTTTGTTGGCTTATGTTAACTGCAGTGTTGTATGTGTATGTACCTTAACACTTATGATATCATATATCTATTCAGCTCTTATTAGCAATATTATTTCGGCCAAGCCTTTAGACATTGTTGTTGTCGTTGGGCCAATTTCGTCTGTAATTTTTATCTTAAAGTGGCACCTATAATGTGGTATGTTGAAAATTATTTTAGCTGAGGTAGAATCGAGGCACACAATATTAAATATTGTCAATAATGTCATCGTATTAGTAGCATTTGTTACCTTGGAATTAATACTCGTGGTAGCCTGCAATTTATGCATGGACCTCCTTTTTTATTTTGTTTCGAACAAGATGATTACATTCAGAACAACCTACCAGATATAATCGTTGAAATGCTCAGGTAGCGAAATTTCTCCTTCGACGTAAAAAGTTTCCACCAGCAAAATGTAAATAATGAAACAAGTTGTTAGGTTTTATGTTCATAACATAATCAATGGAACTTGCTAAATCATCAATTGTTAATTGCATATAATATTCAACAACGAAATAATACAAAATTGTATAGTTAGTAAAACCTCAAGAGCACTATGTTATGACATTAAAATATAAAAATTAGATAACTAATATTATGTAAAAATAAATTTAAAACTATTATGTTTCATATTTGTTGAGATATGTAACAATTTGGCAATGATGATAGCACTCATATTAGACTTTTTGGTCGTTAGAGGAGTCATATCTGAGCCTATAGGCTATTTGTGCAATTAGGCTGATTTTGTAATTTGTTTATATACTCTGTAAATAGGTCAAGTGTGTAAATAGGCTACTATTGTAATTAGGCTATGTCATGTAAATAGGCTATTATTGTAAGGGGTCATTTTGATATAGGGGTAGGGGTCATTCTGTCTGAGGCAGCGGGTCATTTTTGATTGAAAGACTTTGAGTCTTCTTCGAGACTCCTCGATGCTCTCCCTTCTCTCTACTTTCTCTCTCTAAATTTCTTCCGATATTCAGTATGTTTTCATGGTATCAGAGCCGGTACAATGATCCGGTGATGTTATCGTGTGAATCAATAGTTCATCTGAACTATTTTTTGAACAAAATTTGGGATTTTTCTGAGATCGAAAAGATCGATGATGGTTTCAACCATGTTAGGTTTCTTCGGTCCCTTTACCTTCATGATCTACGTTTGTTCCTTCTGTATTGAACGGTTCAATCGTTTATTGTGAGCTTTTTGGAGATTTTGCGGTGAGTTTCAACCTCTAGGGTTTTCTGGTGGTCAAATCGAGTGTTTGATTACCATCCGGTGGTTTGATACTTACTTTGCTGAGGTTTTGGTCATCATCGGTGGTGCTGTGACATCTTTGTCAACGTTTGTGGTAAAGTTTTGACGGTTACACTACCTAGGGTTTTGCCTATTGTTAAAGGCCGATCTTCCGATTGCGAAGAAGGACGGTAACCTCGTTCCTATTCTCTGGTTGTGATCCCTTGTCTGTATATGTGACTGTTTGATTCTATTTGTGAATAGATCATTTGACTTGAGAATATTGACTGTGTAGACTGTGAATATTGTTTGGTGATATTTTTTCCAAAAGATTTAATTCATTTGTTGAGCATGGCTGCTAACATGAATGTTGGTAGTTCTGGTGCTAACTCCGGTCCTATTGACCCTTCCAATCCATTATTTGTGCATTCTTCTGATGTTCCTGGTGCATGTTTAGTCCCCACTCCTTTCTCAGGAAGTGGTTATGGAGGATGGAAGCGTAAAATGACTATGGCTTTATCTGCTAAAAATAAAATCTGTTTCATTGATGGTTCCTTTTCCAGACCTAGTAATAATGTGAGTTTGCAGAGGTTGTGGGATAGATGTAACATGCTTGTTATGTCATGGTTAACTTCTTCTGTGTCATCTCAAATAGCTGACAGTGTTCAATACTCTGACACTGCACGAAGCATGTGGTCTCAACTTGAGAAGAGATATGGTACCCCTAACAAAACCAAAATTTTTGAACTAAAGCGAGAACTCTCCCAAACTTCCCAGGGTTCCCTTGATGTAGCCTCATACTTTAATAAACTCAAGAGTTTGTGGGATGAGTTGGGGACAATGGTCCCAAACCATGGGCAGAAGTGCACTTGTGCTGCTAAGAATGGTATCATTGAGGAAGATGATGAGAACAAGATTTATCAGTTCCTTATGGGACTAAATGAGACATATTTGGGTGTAAGGAGCAATTTGTTAATGATGCAACACTTTCCTTCCCTTGACAGTGTTTATAATATTTTGTTGAATGATGAAAAGCAAAGACAGGTCAAGTCCATTTCCCATATGAGCCCAGACTCAATGTCTTTTAATGCTCACACTGATAGGCCCCCTGCTGGGTCCAACCAAGGGAAATTGTCTGGTTCTAACTTCAGACCTAAAGTCAATTTTGAGCAAAACAGATGAAACTTATTTTGCAGATATTGCAAGAAGTCTGGACACTTAATTGATAAGTGTTTCAAACTCCATGGTTTTCCTCAAAGCAATTCTTACATCAAGGGAAGGAAATCTGCTGCTCATCTTTCCACTAGTACTGATTGTGTGTCTGTTGATCCAAGAAATTCAAGTGTGTCTGCTCCTCTAGGGGATCCTATTGCCAGTCAACCTGTGATACCAGGGTTGAGCAGACAACAATGTGATCAGATTGTGAGCTTGATTCAACAGACACTTTCAACCAGTGATCAAGCTTCTTCTTCCATGAGTTCTGCTAATTTTGCTGGTACTTTCATGACTGAGAGTCTTGTTTCTGATTCCAAGTTATGCATGCTTACACACATAAATTCTGCTACCTGGATCATTGATTCAGGAGCTTCCAATCACATGACTTATGATAAAAATCTATTGTTTGACATTATACCCCTAACTGTACCTTACCTTGTTTCACTTCCTAATGGCTATAAGGTCAAAGTTACTTGTACAGGATCATTTGCATTGACTCCTTCCCTCACTCTTCATAATGTGCTTCTAGTTCCTTCTTTCAAACATAATTTGATCTCTGTTCATAAGTTGATGAAACAATTGAATTGTTTAGTCTTGTTTACACCAACCTCATGCCTTCTTTACCTGTTACAGGACCTTTCTCTGAAGAGGCTTCTGGATCTTGGTAAAGAGGAGGCTGGCTTGTACAAGTACTCTTGGTCACCCTCTTCCTCTTCTGCCTCTTCCAAGCCTTCTTCTCTTGAGCATAGTGACTCAGATGTTTGTAATGATGATATTGTTTCTGATAACAAACATTTTAGCTCAGCTATTCAATCTTCCAGTTGTAATAATGCTGTTCCTGCTGATATGAACTATATTTGGCATTTGAGATTAGCACATACATCTTTTGCTAATATGAAACATGTTTCTAATTTGCCTTTTTCTATTGCTGCTAAACAACCTTTCCCTTGCTCAATTTGCCCTATGGCTAAACAAACCAGATTGCCCTTCCCTGACAGTAGCATTAGCACTACCAAACCATTCCAACTTATTCATGTGGATACTTGGGGTCCTTACCATACCCCTACATCCCTTGGTAGCAAGTATTTCCTCACCATAGTTGATGACTTTTCTAGAGCTACCTGGACACATCTAATGGGTTCTAAAAGTAATGCATTCCCTCTACTACAATCCTTCATTTCCTATGTTCAAACTCAATTTAATTCCCTGGTCAAGGTTGTCAGGAGTGACAATGCCCTGGAACTGGGTTCCAGTGCTGAAGGGATTTCCTATTTTAGTAAACTTGGGATTGTGCATCAAACAACTTGCCCTCATTCTCCTCAACAGAATGGGGTTGTTGAGAGAAAGCACAGGTCTTTACTTGAAACTTGTAGAGCACTTCTCTTTCAGTCTGGTTTGCCTATTTCTTTTTGGGGTGATTGTCTGTTAACTGGAACATACATCATTAATAGACTGCCATCCAGGGTGCTTCATTACAAATCTCCTCATGAATTATTACATGGTTCTCCCCCTTCCTATTCTCATCTGAGAGTTTTTGGTTGTTTGGCTTATGCTGCTGTGCCTATCCCTCATAGGGATAAGCTGAAATCCAGAGCTCATTCCTGTGTTTTCCTTGGTTATCCCTTTGGTAAGAAAGGTTATAAACTTTATGACTTGAATTCCAAGAAATGCTTTGTTTCTAGGGATGTTGTTTTTCATGAAACTCACTTTCCATTCAAGTCTCCTCCTCCCTCTTCTCCTTCTCCTCCACCTGTTCCCTTTTCTAATGACATTCTCCCTCAATCTTTCACCCTACCATCTTCCAATGAATCTTCTCCTTCTTCTCCTCTTCACCCTTCTCCTGATTCTCCAGTGTCTATTCCTTCTCCTCTTTTCAATCATGACATCTCCCCTCCTACATTGCCTGTCTCCCAGTCTGTTTCTTTGCCCAGAAAGTCCACCAGATCACATCTCCCTCCTTCTTACCTCAAAGACTATGTTTGCCAACTTCCAGCCTTCTCTGGATCCTCTTCCTCTCACTTGGAATCTGAACCTATGTTTTACTCTCAAGCTGCCTCTGTACCAGCTTGGCAGGATGCTATGAGGAAGGAATTTGATGCATTGGATGCTAACCACACTTGGGACATTGTGCATCTTCCTCCAGGTAAGAAACCTATTGGCTGTAAGTGGGTTTACAAGATCAAATATAAATCTGATGGCTCTATTGAAAGATACAAAGCAAGGTTAGTTATTAGGGGTGACACACAGGTTGAAGGTGTGGATTTTACAGACACTTTTTCTCCTGTTGTAAAGATGACTTCAGTCAAGTGTCTCATTGCAGTGGCTGTTAAAAATCACTGGCCATTGTTCCAACTGGATGTTAACAATGCCTTTCTTCATGGTGATTTGGATGAGGAAGTGTATATGAAACTTTCTCCAGGTTTGGTGGTGTCTGATCCTTCTTCTACTTCTTCTTCTACTTCTTCTTCTTCTTCTTCTTCTCTTCCTCTGGTCTGTAAACTAAAGAAGTCTTTGTATGGGCTCAGGCAGGCCTCCAGGCAGTGGTATGCTAAGCTGTCCTCTGCCCTTCATTCTAGAGGTTACAGGCATTCTTTGAATGATTATTCACTGTTCTTGAAAGGTAATCCTGATTCCCTTGTTGTGGTGGCTGTGTATGTGGATGATATAATTGTTACTGGGGTTGACTGTGATGAGATTGCAGGCTTAAAAGCCTTCTTGGATGATACTTTCAAGATAAAGGATTTGGGGTCATTGCATTATTTCTTGGGTCTTGAGGTTAAACAAATCCCTGGTGGGATTCATCTGAATCAGCATAAATATGTTCATGATTTGTTGCATCATTTCGACTGTGTATCTGTTTCCCCTGTTGTATCCCCTCTGAACATTTCTTTAAAATTACATGCTGATTCTGGTGATCTTTTACCCGCTCCTGATCAGTTCAGGAGTCTTGTTGGCAAATTATTGTTTTTAACCCATACTAGACCTGATATATGCTTTGCCGTGCAACATCTGAGTCAGTATCTCAAATCCCCAAGGGTTCCCCATATGTCTGCTGCTATGCATGTTTTGAGGTATCTTAAGGGCACTTCATCTTTGGGTCTATTTTACTCTGATGCTGCTGACTTCTCTTTGTCTGGGTACTCTGATAGTGATTGGGCAGCTTGTCCCGACACTCGCCGCTCTGTTACTGGTTTTTTTGTATTGCTGGGTGGCAGCTTGGTAAGTTGGAAGTCAAAGAAACAACCTGTTGTCTCTCTTTCTTCAGCTGAAGCTGAGTATAGGGCTTTAAGCAAGGTTACTGCTGAACTCACTTGGTTATCTCGTTTGCTTGCTGATCTTGGGGTATCTGTTTCATCTCATATTTCTGTGTTTTGTGATAGTCAAGCTGCTGTACACATTGCTAATAATCCAGTTTTCCATGAGCGTACTAAGCATATTGAGGTGGATTGTCATTACGTTCGTACTTTGATACGCAATGGTTTTCTAACACTTTCCCATGTTTCCACTTCTCAACAGTTGGCTGATCCGTTGACGAAAGCTTTATCCGGGACTGCTCTTTCTCCTATTTTGTCCAAGTTAAAGGTGGTTTCCCCCCCCCCCTTCAACTTGAGGGGGGGTGTTGAGATATGTAACAATTTGGCAATGATGATAGCACTCATATTAGACTTTTTGGTCGTTAGAGGAGTCATATCTGAGCCTATAGGCTATTTGTGCAATTAGGCTGATTTTATAATTTGTTTATATACTCTGTAAATAGGTCAAGTGTGTAAATAGGCTACTATTGTAATTAGGCTATGTCATGTAAATAGGCTATTATTGTAAGGGGTCATTTTGATATAGGGGTAGGGGTCATTCTGTCTGAGGCAGCGGGTCATTTTTGATTGAAAGACTTTGAGTCTTCTTCGAGACTCCTCGATGCTCTCCCTTCTCTCTACTTTCTCTCTCTAAATTTCTTCCGATATTCTGTATGTTTTCAATATTAGAATATTTTTGTTTGAATCAACAACCTCTTTTTCAAATATTAAAATGACATATGATACAAATACAATGTAATATAGTGATCAAACTTTTAAAAGCATTTCAGGATATAATTAATTACAAAGCGAATGATATATAACTTCAATGAAGATTTATTATAGTTGAACTTTAACATAATAGTTTATTTCAAAAATTTATACTTTAATAATATTTAGACCATACTGTTACTGGGCTGATACGAACAGTAGCATATTAAAACGTATTAAACAATTATCCATATTGTATAAAAGATACATGGTGTGGCAGCTTTCGACATGTTATTTTGTAATTTAATGAACTCATGGTGAAGGTTTGCATAGTAGTAGCTGAAACAAATAATATTTCATTGTCAACTGCTACAAGATTAAATGATGAAGCTGACTCCGTTGAACTCTTTATTGTGTATTTGATTAGCATTTGTTTGTTCTCATTTACCCTGTAATTCGCACAGAAAATGTCAGGCAATTATTATTCAACAGAAGTAATAATAGTTAAATAATGATATGGTACATTTTAAGCACAGTTTGTATTGTACCAATTTCGCAGTTAAGTTGCTTGCACATATAAGGGATTGATTAAGATTGTCGAGTTGTATCTTGTCACAAAATGACAAACTGTATATGCAGATTTTGTTAATAACCAATACGGAACCATTATTCACATGTAGAAACAAGAACTTCATGAACTTACCACCATGGTATTGTGTGGTAGCTATTCGCTTTGCAAGAATAACATGATATTCTTGTAGTTTTTTTTTTGGTAATTAAGGATTTTATTAATCACCAAAGACATTTTTGTTAGGATTATGATTCCTACTAAAAACAACAACCTTCATATTGAATAATCCGGAATTACAACTACATGAGCGGAAGCTAACCTGAATCCATATGTGGAATTTGATGAACCTCCTTTGAAGATTGTCCTTATGTTCTTGTGAATTCCTTGATCCTTCCTTCAAGTTTCTTGAAGTTGTATATCACCACAAATGCCTCACAAGACTTAAAAACAATATATGTGAATTGTTCACAATAGTAAAGGTTATGACAATAATCAAATTTGGTATATGGTTTTCCACCCTATTTGCAAGACAATGGACAATATGGTTCTTGATTCAATGGGAAGAAGATGAACTTGTCTTGCACTAGAATGGGAACCATAACCCCACTTATAACTCCTAGGAGTTACATAACCCAAGAGACAAGAGTTACAAGACAAGAGTTATGTCTTGAGTTATGTCTTGCAAGAGTTACATAACTCAAGAGTCACAAGCAAGTAACCATAGTTACTTATGTAACCTTAGTTAGCCCATCATAAACTAAGGTTACCCTTTTGGGTATCTACACATTAGTCCTACACTTTAGTATGACAATACATTGGCCCCCTTAACATAATGTCCATAAGACCACATAATTAGGCCAAACCAAAAGATAGCACATAACATATAATTATCCATATATTGTTCATATGTGTGTAGATATAAGTCCATATATCTAGATATAAATCCATATATCTTACAATCTCCCACTTGGACGAGATATGCAAACATATGTACAATCCTTAATATTATATGTTACAAACCTTAGGTGCACAAAATTGCTATCACAATAAAATTGTCATGAACAATCCGGTCCATCAATCGTACCAACATAGGACCTAAGAGCTCGTCGTTACTCATTCGTAACTAGAACCAATCATAGATCACGTATATCAATATAACCAACGACATGGATCAAGTGTAGGTATGTAGCATGGAAATAACATAAAGTGTGGTCAATAGAATGTCTATTTCCAACTGGTTCTCTTTATTGAGATCATACTTAAACTGTAAGAGTACAAAAACTTTAAAACTGAATATCTGCGCAGATATAACTGAATTACTGAATTTCTGAATATAATGGACAATAAGTAAATGTGCTATACAAACTCCCACTAAAATACATAATCCTTATCTGATTTGACACCCATACAAGCAATATGCTCAAGAAATACTTTTGGTGTCAATCCCTTAGTGAGCGGATCCGCAAGCATGGAGTTTGTACTTATGTACTTAATGCACAATTGTCCATTTTGTACTCTTTCCTTAACAACCCGAAATTTGACGTCCTTGTGTTTTGCTTTCGTCAAACTACTGTTGTTATTAACATATGCAACCATGGTTACATATGTTATTAGCATAAATGGCAAAATTGGAGTCGGTATACCTGATGATCTCAAACTGGTCCGAACTCCGATATGTAAGCATGTAATCCTTTGTTCTATGTATGTTCCTCATGACCCTTTTGGCTGCCTACCAATGGTCCATACCCGGATTGCTTAGATATCTGCCTAACATCCCAACAATGTATGCTATATCAGGTCGTGTACATACCTGAGCATACATCAGACTACCTACCGCCGAAGCATAAGGCGTCTTCTGCATTTCCGAAATTTCATAATTATAATTTGGGCACTGTTTGAGACTATATTTGTCTCCCTTAGCAACAGGGGTGTTGACTGGTTTACAATCCTGCATGCCAAATCTTTTCAGAACCTTATCGATATAGCCCTTTTGTTACAGACCGAGAACACCTTTGGAGCGATCTCGTTATATCTGAATTCCTAATACAAAAGAAGCTTCACCAAGATCTTTCATTTCAAATTTCTTTGAAAGAAATTTCTTAGTTTCAAGTAATAATGCTATATCGTTACAGGCAAGCAGTATGTCATCGACATATAAAACCAGAAAAATATACTTACTCCCACTGAACTTATGGTATATACAGTCATCAGCAATATTCGGTTCAAAACCCAAAAAATGTAATGACTGCATGAAACTTATAATACCATTGACGAGAAGCTTGCTTGAGCCCATAGATGGATTTCTTTAATTTGCAAACCTTCTTCTCTGATTCATCCGAAACAAAGTTTTCAGGTTGCACCATATAAGTTTCCTTAATGTCACCATTGAGAAAAACAGTCTTAACATCCATTTGATGAAGCTCAAGATCAAAATGTGCTACTAATGCCATTATAGTCCTGAAAGAGTCTTTCGATGAAACTGGAGAGAAAGTCTCTTTACAATCAATGCCTTCCTTTTGAGTGTAGCCTTTTGCAACAAGACGAGCTTTGTACTTAATAACATTGCCCCCTGAATCCCTTTTGGTTTTAAAAATCCATTTACAACCAATAGGTTTAATACCTTCGGGCAATGTAACAAGCTCCCAAATGTCATTATCGCTCATAGACTTCATCTCATCATTCATGGCATCAATCCACTTTTGAGAGTTAGAACACTTAATGACTTGACGGAAGTTGATTGGATCATCTTCCTCAAGTCCAATATCACTTTCTTGTTCTTGGAGAAATACTACATAATCATCCGAAATTGCATTTCTCCTCTCTCTAGTGGATCTCCTTAATGGCATTTCAGTTTCTTGAGGTTGTTGAGTTTGATTTTCATTAGTTATATCAGGGTCCTGATGGGGGAGATTTTCGAGATTGTCTTGAACCGGAGTTGCATCAACAACTTGAAGGAAAGACACATGTTCTTCCTCAAAGACAAAATCTCTAACAACTTTATTTATCTCCCCACCCCCCAAACTCAATATCCTCAAAGAACCTAGCATTTACCGTCTCAAAAATAGTTCGTGATGTGGGATCATAAAACTTAAAACCCCTGGATTTTTCAGAATATCCAACAAAATAGCTACTAACCGTCTTAGCGTCCAGTTTCTTTTCAACGACCTATAAGGCCTTGCCTCAGCTGGACAACCCCAAATGTGAAAATGCCGAATACCGGGTTTATGCCCAGTCCAAAGTTCATATGGGGTTTTTAGATTGTAGCTACAGTTGGAACTCTATTAAGAATATAAGTTGCAATTTTTAATATGGATTGGGATTTTCATGAATAATATAGGTACCCATAACGAGAGTAATCGTCTATCAATTTTAAGACGTCCGAAGCTCTCTTAGCACCTAATCTAGTCTTGTTTGTTTTGTTTTCCCTTGATACACTCAATACAAATTTCCGAATTTGAGGAATCAAGAGAATCAAGAATTCCATCTGACATGAGTTTCTGAATTCTTTGAATGGATATCAGACCCAAACGTTTATGCCAGAGTGAAAAAGAATTCTCATTAGTTAATTTTGCTTTTGGTACCATTTAAACTTGTATGCAAAGTTTCTTTATTTGAAGTTATTGTATCAACCAAATATAAGCTCTCAAATGTTGATCAACACCAGTACCAATAAGATTTGAATTCCAAAAGAGACTAACTTTATTGTCCCCAAATGTACATTAATAACCGAATATGTCCAATTGGGGAACAGAAAAATTAAATTCCGTCTAAAAGACGGTACAACAAAAGTCTCATCAAATCTAAATGAAAACCGGTCTTAAACAACAGCCTAGATTTGCCAATAGCTTCAACTGGCACCTTCTTGCCGTCACCCTCATAGATGTATCTTTCACCATCTTTTGGTTTTCGGCAGTTCAGGCAACCCTGCATAGATATCCTTATGTGAGCAGCATTACCTACCCACCAATTATCCTTAGGTACCGAAATTAAATTAACTTCAGAACAAACAAGAGACAGAAATGTACCTTTTTTCGCACGCCAGGCATGGTACTTGGTACAATCTCTCTTTACATGATCAGTCCCATTACAGAGAAAGCAACCTAATCCAGTAATTTCAACCTTAGGTTCCTTATGTTGCTTAATCTTGGGCCTTACAACCGCAACTTCCTTATTTTTCCTCTTCTTAGTTTCCTTAGAAGAAGATGCCAAATGAGCACTTTCAGTCTTATCTTGCTTAATCCTTTCCTCTTCTTGCACACAGTTTGAAATGAGCTCATTTAGAGTCCATTTCTCCTTCAGGCAGTTGTAACTGACCTTAAACTGATTAAAGTGTGCAGGAAGAGATATCAAAACAAAGTACACAAGCAGTTCCTCAGTTAATACTAGCTTGAGTGACTTAAGTTTCGAAGCAAGATGAGACATTTCCAAAATGTACTCCCTAATGTTTTCCTTGCCCTTATACCTCATAGAAACAAGTTTACTCAATAGTGCACTTGTTTCCGCCTTTTCGTTTTGAATAAAACGCTGTTCGAGGTTTTCAAGGAAAACTTTGGCATTAGGTTCATCATTCATAGTGCCCCTGAATGATTCTGGAATTGCACGCTTCATGATCATTAGACTCATGCGATTCGAGCGTTCCCACTTCTCCATCGCTCTCTTTTCATTAGGAGAGGATGTATCCTCAAGAGGAGTAGGTTGCTCAGTCCGAAGGGCTAAGTCAAGATCCATGCAACCGAGAACGATCATTACATTCTCTTTCCATTCCTTAAAGTTAGTGCCGTTAAGCACAGGGATGCTATTGATATTGGCAGAGATCGTAGAAGCAGAAGAGTTTACTGAAAATTGAACAAAGGATTACTAAATACATGCTTACAAAACTTGAACTTTAACTTTATAGATTCAAAGTTAGGCATTTCCCATTACAAGATACCTAGCACAACATTGATTTTAGTCTTTGGACAGAAAATCAACTTGTAAGTGGTACTCTTGGTGTAGTGATCAAACATAGACAATAAACTCCTGTCAAATATTAAACCTTCCTTTGGGCCGATTTAATATTCACATGGAAAACCAAATAATCGTCTCATATTTACCACCACAAGAATGTTCGAATTCCTGCCAAATAACACCTTCCTTTGGGCCGGTGTTAAACGCATGGAAGACTAACATCCACAGTCATCTTATATTTTAAAATTAATCAATCTACACAATAGAGGTTACTTTGGCAACATAGTGCTTCAATTGAATAACTAAAATATTAGATGCTATAAACTTTAGTTCCTTAAGCCATTTTATGAATCTCAACTTAATGTGTTACATGATTGGATGTGTAACACTTGAATATTAATTGTTGTTTACTGAATTGGACAATTCTATAATATATAAGAATTGATGGACTATAAAACAATTAACATTCACTAAAACTTAAGAGAGTTGAAACGTTTTTCTTAAACTTTACTGGACCAGACAATCGATTGTCAACACAGACAATCGATTGTTTGGTTTTTTCTGAATTTTGTCACTGGATGTGAAGGAAAAATTTTTCTAAGTTACTGGACCAGACAATCGATTGTCAAAACAGACAATCGATTGTTTGGTTTTTTCTGGAAAAATTTCAAGTCACTGGATGTGAAGGAAAAATTTCTGTTACTGGACCAGACAATCGATTGTCAAAACAGAAAATCGATTGTTTGGTTTTTTCTGGAAAATTTTTAAGTCACTGGATGTGACAAGGAAAAATTTTTCTAAGTTACTGGACAATCGATTGTCAAAACAGACAATCGATTGTTTGGTTTTTTCTTGAAAAATTTTAAGTCACTGGATGTGAAAAGGAAAAATTTTTCTAAGTTACTGGACCAGACAATCGATTGTCAAATCCAGACAATCGATTGTCAGGTATACTTTAAAAAACATTTCATCTCACTGGAGTGTATACAAGCGATTGTACAGTGTATACTTTTTCTGAATTATAACATGATTTTTAACATAAATCTTTAAACATGAAAACATGTTATTTACCAACTAAATTATGCTATATACAACATTTTAACATGATATAAAAACATCAAACTGAATCAAATCATAACATTCATAAGATCATGCTATCATGCTATTTCATGGTAGAATTTCATAAACAAAATTCTAATTATACTTTAACATGAATCCTAATATAACATGAACCTTATGAACATCCAAATTATCCAAAATGAAGGGTGGCTCTGATACCAATTGTTAGGATTATGATTCCTACTAAAAACAACAACCTTCATATTGAATAATCCGGAATTACAACTACATGAGCGGAAGCTAACCTGAATCCATATGTGGAATTTGATGAACCTCCTTTGAAGATTGTCCTTATGTTCTTGTGAATTCCTTGATCCTTCCTTCAAGTTTCTTGAAGTTGTATATCACCACAAATGCCTCACAAGACTTAAAAACAATATATGTGAATTGTTCACAATAGTAAAGGTTATGACAATAATCAAATTTGGTATATGGTTTTCCACCCTATTTGCAAGACAATGGACAATATGGTTCTTGATTCAATGGGAAGAAGAAGAACTTGTCTTGCACTAGAATGGGAACCATAACCCCACTTATAACTCCTAGGAGTTACATAACCCAAGAGACAAGAGTTACAAGACAAGAGTTATGTCTTGAGTTATGTCTTGCAAGAGTTACATAACTCAAGAGTCACAAGCAAGTAACCATAGTTACTTATGTAACCTTAGTTAGCCCATCATAAACTAAGGTTACCCTTTTGGGTATCTACACATTAGTCCTACACTTTAGTATGACAATACATTGGCCCCCTTAACATAATGTCCATAAGACCACATAATTAGGCCAAACCAAAAGATAGCACATAACATATAATTATCCATATATTGTTCATATGTGTGTAGATATAAGTCCATATATCTAGATATAAATCCATATATCTTACAATTTTAATACAAAATCATAGTTCAGCCACTGCACAGCTGAATATCATATCTAGACTGTATATCAACTATTTCTATAACTATCCCTCTATTTATAGAAGATATTGCTGAAGCTGTTGTCTAATTTTGGGGGTTCCTCTAACATTACAAGTATACGCTATGTCCCTGAGTAAGTTGTCACTGTTGCAGAAAACATTCTAAAAATCCTCGCATTTCTCTCCAACCTCACTTGTCTCAGTAACTCAGTTTCTTCATTACTTGCCAAAATTTCTCATATAGCGAAGAAAAGAAGTTTCATCATGTACATGTACTTTTATAAGTGTCAGTTAGAGATTTTGTTATGTAATAAAAGATTAAATGACTCACGTTTTGTCCAAACTATGGCCTTTTGAAATCTCTTAGTCTGATCAGCGGTGTATTGCATTGCCCCACAGTTTTCCACCATAGCTAATAGATTTGTTGTTATAAACAAAAAATAAATGCAGGTAAAACCAATATATTTGAAACATACCAAATTCAACATAGAACGGTTGTTGTTCAACGTCGACGAACGAAATCGCACTCAGTCTCGATCCTCCTTTTTAATATTTTTTGGGATAGACTCCACGATAGTGAATCTATCGACGATCCATTCAAACTGGCCGATATGTGGTGAATAAGGTTGCAGATTTCTAACCTTGGCAGTTGAAATTAGATAAGTCTCAAAAAAGTTCGAACAAGTTATCACATCGTCTAATGTCGTCACCGTAGAGTATCACACAAATTTTTTCCTCCTACAATATCATTAAGAACGATAACACAGTAATTATTGTAAGAGTATAAGCGAGAAGATGTTATGTTACAATTATAGTTGTAACTTGACTTACGTTTACCTCGTTGACAATTATCGTGTGGAAATGAACTCGCTAATCTCTGTTGTCTCGCCGCCGAAATTTGTCTACGACCTGAAATTTGCAAGTTCATTATGTAGTTAGTGGTGTAATTTCACTGATACTAAGTCTTTCTTCCATTTTATCAATATAACATGCATACTGATAACTGTAAAATTGCAAGAACAAACCATCCCACGTACAAATATGAGGCAGCAAATATACGTAAAATACACTTGAAATTTTTTGAAACGTTAGGAATTCCTAGTAAAAGATGGATTTGGATTTTTTTGATCACTACATTTCAGAGTGCTGAAACTCCATGCTTCAAACGTTCTATAATCTCTACTTCTTTGTAGAAACTAAAATAACTTGTGAAGACCTAGTCATACCAAAAAAAGCAGAATATAGTAATAATCACGCTCAATTGTGCCTTATAAAAAAGACATGCGAACGTTGCAAATATAATCAGAGTATTTAGCTCATAGTCGAACCCACAAGGAATTAACCTATCAATTACTCTTATTGGAATTATTAAATTCTACGGAATCAACTTTCCAAACGTTTGAATAACAATTGAGATGTTTCTACTAACTAAGAATGAATGTAAATAAACAACTAAAAACTAACTATGATTAGGATGTAAACAATTAAGAGAAGGATCTAAGGTTATGATTTCCCCTATTGATGGAATCCCTTCCGGATATGCTTCACATAGACTTGCCTA
This sequence comes from Nicotiana benthamiana, assembly GCA_034376525.1. NCBI lineage: Eukaryota > Viridiplantae > Streptophyta > Magnoliopsida > Solanales > Solanaceae > Nicotiana > Nicotiana benthamiana. The sequence goes on from CM067336.1 coordinate 34,393,356, forward strand.
ATCATATTTATCATTCATTAGCACTTTTATTATCGTAATTCTCTTCCGAGTAATCACAATAGTTTACTAGATGCACTCTCCCGAGATACACTAGCTGGCTTTATTTATTATAGCTCACTTTGGATTGCACCCAAGGCTTTGTTATCCCTAATCCCCCATTTAAACCCTCAGTTATTGATCCCTCATACACTTTGAGAGTGGTATTGTTGAACAAATACCTAAATATGCACTCTCTCCCGAGTTATGCACACTAAATAGGCACAACTAATTGAGGATCCTGTCAATTAACTATAACAAGCATATAGTTGAACAAATAGAGAGTAAACTATATTAACATTATGAGCACGTGATTTTTGCCCTATATGAATTACTCCCATAGATTCAAGAAAATAGTTTTTCCCATTATTCGCAATTTGTTAGATTTTTTAGTATTTTTGTCGACTGTTTGCATTTGTATGTGCATGTTTATTTGTTTTAAAAAATACAAAAATATGTTGCATTTGCATTTAGGATTTAGTTTTACATTTTAGATTAGTTAACAAATTAGTTTGTTTTATAAAAATAGAAAAACCACAAAACTAATTCATTTTTTGCATTCTTATTTGAGTTTCGAATTTCGGGAGTTTTTCTTTTAATTTAGTAATATCTCCATTAACTAAACCCTTTCTTACCCTGCCTTTGGATTTGTATTTCGTTCGTACACAATCAACAAAGGCCTTCCCGACATATGTTGCAGCGTCTCTAATTTAATTATTTGTGATAATTGTTATTTAGAGTTAGTTAAATTAATTTGATTAGGAATTAATTTAAGTTTTTTTTATTTAATTTAAAAGAAATTTTAAAAAAGGGTGAAGGAAAAAGGAAAATAAAAGAAAGGAATCTATTTGGGCCAACTCCACTTAACCCCCCCCCCCCCCCCACAGGCCCAGTTGTTTTAAAATACCAGAAACCAACCCCATTTGGCCTAAACCCGCACTTACCCGGCCAGCCCCTTCCAAAGACCACCTAAACGACCCCGTTTTACTTAATTGAATCTCAATCGTTGATTTCCATTCAATCCAATGGGTGGGAACTGGGGTCATTTTAAGTATAAGACTATTCGAATATAGACCCCTCCCCCATCATCATCTCTTTCCATTCACTCCTCTCAGAGATCAACCCAAACCCTAGAAGTCGTTCCATCGCTTTAGGGTGGCGGCGCCACAACCAAACCATCCCAAAATAGCACCCCAGAATCCCCTCACTCCCCCTTTCCAAATCCCCATTATGTTTTTCCTCGAATATGGCTAGAACTTCTCGAATCGCTAATCTAGGGTTCGAGCCCTAGGAGCCAAAGCCAAATTCGTTCATGCAAGGATATTCCTCCAAGTTTTTTTAGTTTTTAAGGTCGGTTTAGTCACAAAATAACATTGTTCGTTTGTTCTTGGCAAAGAACTAGCGATTGACGTTATTTGGGGCTAACTCAGAGCATCAATTGCGAGTTCGGGCCTGGTTTGGTGAGTTTCCTATTTTCCTTTTATTCATTCTTGTGCTCCTTCAGTTTTTTTTCCTCTTTATTTTTTTTCTTTATCTCTGGTTAATTAAATTGAAATACAAATAAGTTTTAGCTAAATTGAGTACTGTCTGTTTGGTTCTTTTTTCAGTTTTTCCTTTCAAAGTTTTGCTCTATGACTTTTTGCTTGGTCTGTTTAATTCTTTTGTTAGAAGCGAGTAATTTCTGATTTTACTTTGTTTGTTTAGTCATTTGTGTTTAACTAGGTTTATATGATAATTTTGTCTTTTAGTTTAGATTTTAAGTTTTGTGAAGTTGTTTAGTCGTTTTACTACTATTTACTATAATTTGCTAAATCTTGGGTTGATTTGTTTTGCCATTTGCGCTTTTAAATTATTTCAGAATTCGTTCCCAGGAACTTGAATTGATTTTTTTGAGCCCGGGCCTGGGTTGACCATTGGGTCATTTGACCTATGACCCAATTGAGTTTCTGAAGGGTAAAAACAGGGATGTGAGTGGTATTTTAGGTAATGGGTATAGAGAATGTTTCACTAACTAACCTATGAAGCATCTAAGAAGCTGGGGTGGGGACTAAATTGAAGTTCTGAAATTTAAACTAAGGGTACCTAGGCTAAAATAAAAATATCAAAAGGATTAGGGTGCAAAACGAGTTACATTTTTGCAGCCCTAATGCCTTGCATGTAAAGGCACCTTTGCTTGACATTCAAGTCAGAAAAATTAGAGATAAAAGTCTAGGAAAAAAAAACTAAAACAGCTGAGTGAAGAAATACTTGAAATTTTGGCATTTTGGGTGAAAATTGGTTTAATCTTGCAGCCTATTCTTTCAATTTTGAAACCTTGAAAATTGGTTGATTTATTATGGTTTTGGAAGATGATTTGAGGGTTTCTTAACACTGTTACATTGTTGATTTTCTAGGTTGATCATGCTGTTCATTTCTCCTTGTTGAATCTCTACTGCTGCTTCTTCTTAGCTTCTAACTAAATTTTCTGGTCTATATTGTTGTATTCAGGTACATGTTCTTTAACTCCATCCAATGTAAAGCCTGATTCAAGTGTGATATGAAAATCTGGAGCTTTGGAGCATAGTGTCAATATGTTCTCTTTGTAGTAGTTTAGCTTTGTTCCTATTTTAAATCCTTAGTTGTATGGTGCATATGTTCTCCTGCTGGTTGGTGACATTGTCCCTTAATGGCTGAATTTGGTTTAGAATTAGCAGGAGACTCAATTTTCTGTCAAATGTCCCGTAATTAAATGTTAGTGCTGTATAACTGAACCTTTATCATGGTAGTATTTGGTTTTGAATCCTCATGAGATCTCGATTAACATGTCTGTTTAGTTAAGTCAGTAGTTGATTTTTGCATTCAACTATGAATGGCAGCCTATACAGCTAGATTTTGGATTCTTTTTGCTTTGAACTTTAGTCAATTCATCATCAGTATGCGTGCAAGGCACAGATGACTCTTTATGGTTCTTGAGTCAGTCGAATTGAACAACATTCGCTCTTAAATCCATGACTCTATTGGATCTTGTTTGGGTTTGTAGTCATTAAACTTGTCAACTATCTCAGATATATGAGTCTTGGTTGCAGTTCGTATATGCCTATTATGTTTTTCTAAAGCTGGTTTGTTTTTAGTTTAAACGTCAGGCTATGCAATGGGTGTCACTAGGGTTCAAGTAGTGATTTTCTATAAAAGGCATTATGGCTTTGTGGTATTTCACCTCTCATCCTGTCTGCTTTACATAGCTAAAATTGAAGTATAAGCGACCTTAATTCTAAATTCGAAGTGCAAGTTTTGTGCCATTAAAGGGACTCGATCTTGAGTCCCATATTTGTGATGTCGGGTTGGCGTCAAACTGGGCTTTCTTAGGCTTAATCTAAGCCATTATGAAATCAGCAAACATGTGGCCTTATAATTTTGATGGGTTTTTGGTGCTTCATTTCGAGCTCAGGACTTGGAATGGACCAAAGCTCGCTTAATGTTAATTCGCTTTTTCAATTAGTTTAATATGGGTTGTAGTTTAGAATAATTATAGTTCCTTAGGCCGCGCTTCATTAACTAGTTGAATTTCCTTTAAAATTTTGGGATTGAGGCGCGTGTGCCAAATAAAATATTAAAATGTATGACCCTCATTTAATTTAATATTTTTAATAATTAGAATTCGAGGCATGACATTTAGAAAATTTTCTATGACCCTTGCAAAGTTAAAAATGTGTAGTTGCTTTAGGTGCGCTATTTAAAAATTACCTTTCTAAACCCGGGTGTGCATTTCATGTGACCCATATCCAAGTATTAACGACGTTAAATAAAATGTGTCTCGGACTACGGGTGCATTTCATGTGGTGCGGTCCAAAGACATATTTTAGATTACGTTGAAATCTTCGTTAAAATAATCAAAAGGGGTTTAAAGTAAAAATGCATATAGGTTTAAAAGTGTTTTAAAATCAAATAATCAGGTCAATAATAACAGTTGAGCGACCGTGCAAGAACCACGGAACTCGAGAATGCCTAACACCTTCTCCTAGGTTAACATAATTCCTTACCCATATTTCTGTGTTTGCGTACTGTAAAATAGAGTCAATCTTTTCTCGATTCGGGATTTGAACTGGTGACTTGGGACACTATAAATTATCCCAAGCGGCGACTCTGGTTTTTAAATAAAATAATCTTGTTTCGATTATAACTTAAATTGGAAAACCTCCCATATTATACCCTTTCACGGGGTGTAAGTAAAAAGGAGGTGTGACATCTCTGGCGACTCTGCCGGGGACTATGACCCAAAATCTCTGGTTCATGGTTCAAAATTCGAGCATAGAATAATTGTTATAGTTGGCTTCGTTTATTATTTGATTTTGTTACATGTTTGGGCCTAATGTGCTAAATATTGCTTTTACCGCTTTGAAATTCTGTGAACTGTATATAAACTGCTACGAAACCTTTCTTCTCTCTGAGTCTTCTAAATCAGTTGAGAAGGGTGCATTTCGTGTGACTTATCTTCTGTCTAGAGTCTTATCCAATTTTAGAACGAGTTTTGGACAAGTTGCAAAGCCGATGAAGCTTCTGTATTCCCGGTACGCTGCCCTTTCCCCTCCGGCTAGAGTTGTCCGCTCGGGTAAGCCATGTCTTGAACAATAAATCTAGGTTTTAAACCTAGTATAACAAAGCCTCATGCCGGATTCCTTGTAGGAATGTTTGTTTGCATCACATGCATTTGACTTGAGACTCCACACAGGGATTGGGTCTGTGTAGGACATGTGTACCGAAATGAAAAGACCATCTTGATGCTTCATACTTGTTACTTGTGCATTTATTTGCTTCGGATTTGCATGTTGATCGGCTTATGAATAATTAGAGGAGATTTGAAAAAGAAGAATCAATATGAGGGCTCAGAGCAATAATTACTTGTTTTGAAAAATCATTGTCCAAAAATGTACTTAAATTCTGCCAAGATTCAGACAAAAAATTTCTGTTTTTCTTTCTTTTGAAAAAATATTTGGTTTATATTTTCGTCAAATCTGCCTTAACTATGCCAATTTAATTCTCACTGGATATGGGATACGTAGGCAATTCCTATCAGGTCCAACTTCTATTTTTGCAAAAAACTAGCCCAAAAAGAACAAAAAATTTATATTTATGGTAAATAAGTAAGGTGATGCCATTCTTGTAAAAAATAGCTGAATGTCCCCAAAAGGGCGTCAGAAGGCTGCTTTTGCAAGAATTGTCGCATGTGGTCATTTTCAAGGTTTTGGCCGGTTAGCGAACACAACATTAAAATCTCCTTCCTCAGAATGATGAAAGGCCATATTAGCAAAGCCAGATATTTTATGAAAATTTTGAAAAATAGTGATAACCTTTTCTTGAGTCAAAATGAGTCGTAATTTTTCTCCTAATTAAAATCACCATAATAAATGTGTAAGACGAGTACATATGAAAATGAACCCTTCACAGCTCTTTATGACATCCCCTTACAACTTCACATATGGTGGAATGATTTGGGAAAAGGAATTAGAGAAATTGTGGTAAAGGTTTTGGTTGGTCTTACCAGACTTTTGAACATCAAGACAAGATTAGACGTGATTGAAGCCCTGATACCTTTTTGGGATCCGACTCGCAATGTGTTCCGCTTTTCTGACTTGGATCTCACATACACGCTAGAAGAAATTGTGAGTTATGCTGGCCTTAGTGGAAACCTTAGAAGTCTTTACCATGTTTCACCAAGATCGGTATCTCCACACAAATTTCTCGACATATTCAGTATCAGCCGAGATGTTAAGGATAAGAGTTTGTCCGAAGGGTATTGCACTTTCCAGTTCTTGTATCAGCGCTATGGTAATCCCCAAGGTTTCAAAGCACCGAACATTGGTTTGACTCATGCTGGAAATTAAGATAAATGGGAGGCAAGGCGATGTTTGTTTTTTATAGTAGCATTCGTGGGCATTGTATCTATCCGCGGGAAGACGATAACATAAAATTGGGCCTTGTAGGGGTGATTGACGTCGTATTCCAGAGAGATAACTACACTTTGGTCGCCTTAATTTTATATGAGATTACCGAGCTCTGACCATTTGCCGAGAAGGGGGAAAGTTCTTCCAAGCTTGCAACTCACTACTGCAATTGTGGATAAAGGAACATCTCAGCCACAGTGTCGAGTATATGAACCACGACATGACAGATTTGAAATGCATCAAAGAATTTGAAAGCTGAGTGGTGGGTATCATATTTCTCGATGGTACTGAGGCTTGGTTTGCACTATTGATATCTTTGACTGTCGAAAAAATTGAGTGGGCGTTCGTATGGCTTCCTGTCACCAAAGCAGTATACATGTCAGCCGAAGTGTGTTATCTTCTCCTTATGAGCATCCAGAGCATCCAACCATATGCTAATCACATGGGCTTGCGCCAACTGGTCAGATTTCAAAACATTCCCCATGATGAGGATTTGAGTAGACATGTCGTAGAATTGGGCCCGAAGGCCACATTTCCAGAAGGAAGAGTTCGCCAGCTGTGGAATGAATGCATATTTCTCGAACCAAAAACTATGGTGCGGGATCTGGCTAGAGGAGAGGTAGACCCAAGTACAGTATTTGGTTCGATAAAAGGTTTCAGGTTCCTGAGAGACCTGCTAAAAGAGCTCATGTTCAACAATTCACTAATGACTCGCATGAGCAGTGGGGCAGGTTGGTGAAGGAAGAAAGCTACAGTGCCAAAATTAGTAAATTGGAAGGACATATCCGGGACCTCGAATTTGGCAAGAGAATCCAAATAGTCGTAGATGAAGAGGAAAAGAAAAAGCTAACTTGGGAAAATGAAACCCTCAAATCGTATATCCAGAAAATGAGAATAGCAGCTAGAAACCCAAAAATGAGTCGTGCGGATGAAAGTCGAATAATTGGCCTGAGAAAGAAGGTACTCGAGTGTCAGGATGAGCTAGAAAGATATGAGGCAAGTCTAGAAAAATTCCGGCTCAGTTGGCAAAGAATGCAGAAGGGCAAGCACAATTTGTGCAACAAATGAAAAACAAATATGAGGGAACAATCACCAATATGAGGAGAAAGATAACTACCCTTGAAAATGAGGCAGACAGACAAGCAAGGAACTTCAAAGCCGATAGGGAACATTGTTATGATATGATGGCTCAAATGGAAGAAGATATGCAACAATTGCGCTATCAAAGCCAGCATGACACTCAGGTGCTAGAAGCATGGAATCAGCAAATTAGGCACTTGATTCAAGAAAAAGGTATTGTTCGAGAGAGGATTAGGGTCATTGCCGACTACATCGTCTTAAAGTTCCAAGCATGTGAGGACGTGACTCGAACCACTTTCTTTGCTACAGTGATGACATTTGTTTGCCAGATAATGAGTGATTTAAAGCGATTTCAAGTGGATCTCGCACGTAGGCCCGTGGCGAGACTGAATTATGGCCCACGAGCCCCGGGAGCATCTAAGGCATTGATGCATTCATGATTTTCTTTGGATTCTGTTAGTCTGTTTTCGAGTCTGTATTTTTATCTTTTTGTTAAAGTGTGTTAGTTGGTTTTTGAGTCTACATTTTCATCATTCTGTCGGAGTCTGTTACTTTCCATTTTCGAGTCTATTAGTTTTTATGATTAAATTAGATAGGCTGAGTCATTGTAATAAAATCATTTTCATTTTTTATTGATAGTTGAAATATCCCAAAATATTATTTTTGTATTTATTCCCTAGAACTACGGTTGATCTGATTTATGTGGGGTCATAATACGTAGGCAATTTTCATAGGATTCGATCATAACCAAAAGAAAAAATATAAAGAAAGAAAAAGAGATAAAAGGAAAAAGAAGAGAGAAAAGAAGATAAAAAGAGAAATAAAACAAGAAACCGTGGGAAGGGAACAATGACAAAACAAGAGAGAGAAATGAGAGAATAAAAAACAACGAGAAATCAAGCAAAGAAACGCAGGATAGAAAGAAAGAGAAAAAATGAAGAAAAGAAGAAAAAAAAGAGAAAAAGAGAAGTTGCAAATGAAATAAGGGAAGGCCGGGATGGCGTAAGCAACTGAATGAATGCAAAATAAAATGGTTAATTGCTTAGGTGCATTACATTTTCCAGATGTGTGGTTTCCTATCTATTAAACCCTGATAACCAACAAGTTTGTTTTTGTCATCAAGTAACAGACATGTGGTTAGATTGTGTGGCATTCTGGAAACTCACCATACAATACCCGATATAAAAATAAGTCGATCATGGCCAACCAGGAACTTGATACGAGTGTCATCGATCCATCGAGAGAGTGGGAAGGGTCGGATGTTAATTTGAAAGAAGAGATGTATAAGCTAAAACGAAAGATGGACGAGATGTATCAAGTAAGGGTAAAAGGGCATCCACCACCACCTTACCCGCCAATCACACTTTTATCCCGCTATTGGCTCAGTCCTAGGAACCTCCCACCACCGGTTCATCTCTAAGCTTTCCTATTCATCACTACTACCACGACACCACTTCCCAAACACCATAGGCTCCACCGCCTAAACCAGTTCGATTCCCTCTTCTACTAGTCACTCATATTTTCGTGGCACCCCCACCCGCTACACTCCACCGATTTTCCAGCGAGCCTTTATTCTAGGTCCACAATGGCCAATATTACCCCCCCTCTCAAAGCCCACTTTCAAGGCTCCAGAACCTTACTTTTATACTCCTTGCGTCGACCCCCCTGTGGAAACTGAGAAACCATCTAAGAATCCCGAAGAGGAGATGTTCATAATGTTCAAAAGCCTAGATCAGTCATTTAGGAATATGCAAGGTTTGGGAGGTCAGTTCAGCATGGCTTACAAGGATCTATGTTTATTTCCAGATGTTCAGTTGTTGGCGGGGTTCGAGACCCAAGTTTGATTTGTATAATTAGCATGGAGACCCGGTGTCACACTTGAGGGGTTTCTGTAGCAAAATAAGGGAAGCTGGCGGGAAAGACGAGTTACTAATAGTGTATTTTAGCCAAAGTCTGAGTGGTTTGGCACTGGAGTAGTACACTCAGAAGGATCACGGAAGATGGTGGGATGATCTAGCCCAATCATTCACCTGTCAATTCCAGTATAACCTTGAGATTATTCCAGATCGTCTGTCTCTGATGAAGATTGAGAAAAGACATAATGAAAGCTTCCAGGAGTACGGTTGTGATGACCCGACCCGTCGTCACGTGAGCTACCATTTCTTTTCCCCCTTTTTAGCTTCTTTATACTTCATTATCCGTATTATATGTGATCGAGTTGGTTCAGAGAGGTTTTGGTAGGAAATGAGACACTTAGTCTCATTAACGAAGGTTTGGTTTGGAAAAAGTTAACCGGATGTTGACTTATGCATTAGAGGGTTCGGATGTGATTTTCGGTGATTCAATTAGCTTCGGGGGATGATTTTTGACTTAGGAGCGTGATCGAAATTTATTTTGGAGGTTCGAAGTAGAATTAGGCTTGAATTCGCGAAGTTAGTATTTTGGGAAATTCCAGTTGATAGGTGAGATTTTGATACGAGGATAATGGAATTTCGAGAGTTGTTATAGCTTCTTTAGGTGATGTGTAAGTGCGAAATTTCAGGTTATTCGGAGGCTTGAGTTTTGCTAATTTCGAGATTTTTGCTATTTTTGGTTGTTTTTTAATGGGTATTGTTCCATTGGCATATTGTGACGTATTAGTTGTGGTTTTGATCAGGTTCGACGTGCGAGGAGGTCGATTTGAGAGGCAAGGGCATAAAAAGCTAGGATTTTGGCTGGCTTGAGGTGAGTAGTGATAGTAGATGATATCCCGAGGGTTTGAAACCCCAGATTTGCACAACGTAGTGCTATATTGAGGTGAAACACGCGCTTAATGGCGAGTGCGAGGTCATTTACTACTGGGGATTGTGACTTGGTCCGTCCTGTTTGATATTTTACCGCGTATTTGACTGAGATGTTCTGTTTATCATTATGATTTGGGGCTTATGGCCATGTTTTGAGCTTAATTCCGGTTATTTGAATCCTTCGTGGATTGTTATCACTGTTTCCTTACTATTTTGATACGTTATTTGAAATCAGTCCTAATGATTATACTGTTTTGCGAACTCAGCCGCTTTAACTGAAATTTTTAGACTTTAATGATATTTCACTATTGTTTGGTCTGAGAACTATTATTTTATTGATACTGGAGGGGCTTATGGTGTTTCTGGACTGAGTGAGGCTTTTAGGCCTAGAGCATGATGTGATGAGGCTTTCAGGCCTCGAGTGTTATATGAGGAGGCTTTCAAGCCTCGAGTGTTAAGAATGTAGTTATTTGAAAGAAGGTGGGGGTAGCCCCGGTGGATGAGAAGATACGAGAAGCGAGGATGAGGTGGTTCGGGCATGTGCGGAGGAGAAGTCCTGATGCTCCGGTGAGGAGTTGTGAGCGGCTGGCGATGGTTGGCGTACGGCGAGGCAGAAGGAGGCCTAAGAGGTATTGGGGAGAGGTGATTAGGCATGACATGGCTAGAATGCGGGTTTCCGAGGACATGGCCCTTGATAGGAAAGTCTGGAGGTCTCGTATCAGGGTTGTAGGATAGGGGCTCCTATAGTTTTTCGTACTCCTCACCCGGGGTTGGGTGAGGCTTGGTAGGTCTATCCATAGATGATTTGTGTATTGGATTGTGTCTCCCTTATAGTAGTTATTTATGATAGTTACTGTCTGATATTATTGCATGCTATTTTATTTATGGTTCTTATGTTTAGATAATTATATACGCTATTTCTGCTGGAGTTACTAATGCTCTTTTGTTTTTGTTTTTGTTTTTCCTTTCCTTCACTGAGCGAGGGTCGATTGAAAACAGCCTCTCTGCTCTTTCGGGTAGGGGTAAGACCCGTCTACATATTACCCCCTCTCAAACCCCACTTTGTGGGACTATACTAGGTAGTTGTTGTTGTTGCTCGTGAGAGCTCGACTAAATTTGGATATAGATTTGGCCCAAACTAGAAAAAATAAGTGCTCGTTTGAACATAAAATTTAATGGAAGATATTTTTTTTTAAAAAAATCTTTTCGAAATTAATATTTATGTATAAAATTTTAAATTTCACTTGATGATTTATTTTGAAAATTTTCGAACAAATTTGAAAAACTGCAAAAAGCTGTTTTTAAAATTTTTACTCAAATCACTCACAAAACTTCAAAAACAACCCAAATTACAATTTATGTCCAAATACAAGTCTAAAATCTAAATACAATTTTCACTTGAAATTTTTTCCCCATATTTTTTCAAATTTTACAATTCTTGTATCCAAACACCTACTAATTTTTTGAAGATTAAATGAAAAATAGGTTTTGAAAGTTGAATGTTATATTTTAGACAAGCATTTTACGTGAAAATATTTTAAAATTTTGTGAGTAGAAAATCTAAAAAAACTTCAAAAACTACTTTAGAGTTGTTTTGAAATTTGAAGATTTTATTTTCAAATATACTAAAAATAATTAAAATCTATAAACAAGTAGATATATGAAAAAACTCCCAAATTTAATGGACAAACGGGAGCTTAATAATTCAAATGTTATCTACTCGTAATGTTTGTCGATATGATCTTTCACCATTACTCTCTTCATTCGGATATATAATCATCATCATACAATCATCAACTCAATCACTACTAAATATTAAAGAATTCAATAAGTATTTCATATTTTATCAACAACAAAAAATGATTTTTTAAAGTTGTTTGCAATAAATTATTTGTGATACAAAAACAAATTTTAACCGCAATATAAATATGAAGAAACATTATTTATAAAATTATGTAGGTACAATTCTGTTTGTTCTCTTGATTCTTCTCTTCTGATTATCTTCATGATTCGAGGGCTGAAGCAGTGTATGTTTCGAACGCAGGATGATGTGGACTTTTAATGGATTTATTTGATATCCACGAAGTATGTTGTGGATCTTCTTGAAGTATTTAATTATCAATAACTATTCAGTCACTTCTTGATCTTTTTGTAAATATCTTGTGAGTTTATGGGATTTTCGAGATGATCTCCATTTTTTAGATGCCTTTGTTAAGGGGATGTATAACATTTTTTTATAGGAGCGACCTAGTGCTTGGGGTAGAGTAACCACCAAGATAGAGTTTTAGTAGAGTAGCCTCTAAATAACCCTAATAGACTCCTAGAATTTCAAGAGTCATCTTGTAGTATCTTGAATTTAGGATTTAGCTTGATCCACTAAAATTTCGATGTCTACAAATGTCCTGACTTCAAGGTTTATCGGGATGTAGGCTTGTCAAAACTTGAAGACGATACTTGAGGTACTCGATCATCGCAATAGATAATTTTAGCAGTTGTTGTTTTCGATATGTAGGAGGAAGGGATGAAGGATAGAACTGGCCCCACTAGGCGTACTAATTTATTTGCAACAAATTATTTGTGATACCAAAATAAATTTCAACCATAATTTAAATATGAAGAAACATAATTTTATTGATAAAATGATGCAGGTATAATTTTATTTGTTCCCTTGATTCTTTTTTCCTGATTATCTTCGTGATTCGAGAGTTGGAGTAGTGTATTTTTCGAACGTATGATGATGCAGACTTTCATGGATTTATTTGATATCCATGAAGTGTGTTATGGATCTTCTTGAAGTATTCGATTATCAGAAATTATCGGATCACTTCTTGATCTCTTTTTGAATATCGCGTGATTTTATGGTATTTTCAAGACGATCTCTATTTTTGAGATGACTTTGTTAAAGGAACACGTAACTTTTTTTGCCGGAGTGACCTAGGGTTTGGGTAAAGTAGCCACCGAGATAGAACCTAGAATTTTAATAGTGATATTATAGTATCTTGAATTTAAGATTTAATTTGATCTAAAATTTCGATGTTTAAATAGGTATAAAAGTCAAAATATATACATACTTTTTAGACTAAAGGAGTATATTATTATCTTAATTATTTAAAATAGATTTTGCATAGAAATATCAAATTCATCATATTGTATAATTTAAAAAAAACCAAGAAAATATTCTTAGAAAATTATATATTAAAAAACTAAAAACTACTCGACTACTCAAATATTGCAGAGGGAAAGAAAAGAGATGATTGACCCTAATTTGCACCTTTTCAATTGTTCTAAAAGGACTCTAAAACCCACAGGAATGCCCTTGTGCAGTTCTGCAAGAAAAGCCGACGAACTCACCGGAAAGTGATCCCCATGTCCTCCGACAACACTCGCCGGAATTAAACATTTTCCGACAGTCTCTAAACCCAGCTAAAACCCTAACTTCAGATATGCTCTCCCGTTCTAAAACCCCAACACTTCAATCTCTCTATGTCATTCTCAAGCTCAAATTTTTCTCCACAAACACCGAAAACACACACCAAAAGCTTCCAACACTATACAAGATTCCAGCAAAATATAGGCCTCAAGCCATTTTTCAAGCTCAAGAAGTACTCACTGATTACTTCCATAACACTAGATCCTTACCCTTCACTTTTGCTGAATACATTGGTAAAAACTCGAGATTTTCCCTTTTGGGTCTTGTTTCTAAAGTCCCTTTTTCTCGTTCTTGTTTTCCCAATTCCATTCAGAGGTTCTTAAGGTACCATCCCATTAATGAATTTGAGTTTTTCTTTGAAAGCATTGGTATAAATCATGTAGATGTTAGCCCTATGTTGCATACGAACAAATGCTTCTTGTCTGAAGATTCTAGGGTTTTTGATGCTGCTTGTGCTCTTGCTTGTTTTGGTTTCCCTTGGAATAAATTGGGTATTTTGTACAAAGGGCAAGTTTCTATTTTTAGTAAAGAGCCTTGTGAATTGAGATATAGGCTTTCACTTTTTGAACAATATGGGTTTGGTAATGTTGCTGTTATGGGTATTTGCTTAGCTTTCCCGCACGTGTTGGGTGGGACTAGTGGTTTCCTCGATGAAATTGATATGCTGTTTGATGATTTGAAAAGGGTGTTTCTTGATTTTGATCTTGCTAGTGAAGTGGAGGGAAATGTGGATGCTTGGTTTGAGATTTGTAGGAAAGTTGCAATTTTTTATGAATTGGGTTGTGAGAAAGGGAAGATTGGTGAATTGATGGGAAGAAATAAGAGCATTTTTGTTGATTATTCTGAAGAGGTTTTGGCTCAAAAGATTGGGTTTTTCTGTAGACTGGGTGTGAGAAAAGCTGAGGTTGGACTTTTGGTTCTGTCGAAGCCTGAAATTCTGAGTTTTGATTTAGAAGATCGTGTGATTTCGACAGTAGGATTTTTGAAACATTTCGGGATGGGTGTAAATAAATTAAAATTGACTGCCCAAACATACCAATACATTATGGGTAGAAATAGAATAGCTAACATACCTCATGTTTTGAGATCATTGGATCTAAGTGAGTGGTTCTTTGACAGATTAGAAAATGGCGGTCATGGTCTGTTAGGTAGCTATGTTATTGGCAGTGTTGAAGACTTTGATGAAGATTATGCGGAACAATTGCAGAAAATTCAGGCATCCAGAACACCTGTTTATACGCGTCAAAAATTAAGTTTCTTGCATGGGATCGGCTTTGGAGAAAACAAGCTCACAATGAAAGTATTGTCTCAGTTGCATGGTCCGGGTGTTGAGTTACAGGAACGGTTTGATTGCCTACTTTGTGGTGGAGTTAACTTTTCGACACTCTGCAGAATGCTTTCAGTGTCGCCAAAGATTCTGAACCAGAAAGCTCAAATTCTTGAGCAAAAAATAAAATTTCTCTTCCTGGATATGGGGTTATCTCAGGATGAGCTTTATGCTTTTCCAGCCTGTTTATGTTATGACTTGGAGAAGAGGATAATGCCCCGTTGCCAATTCCATAGGTGGCTTAGAGAACAGGATTGGTGTCCATATGAATATTCTCTTGCAAGCATTGTTGCCACTAGTGATAAAATTTTTATGGATCGTATCTCTGACCTTCATCCAGATGCCCCAAAAAAGTGGTTTGACATTTTCTTGAAGGAAAATCACTCAATTGCTGCAAAGGTACATTAGAGCTCTCTCTAATTGTTTGCCAATTATAAAGTGGAAAGATTTTGACTTGTACATTATGCTTTGGATAGCTCATTGTGAGATTGTAAAAGCAATTACGTGGCTTGTGAATGAAAACAGAAGATGTAACTCCGATTGTTGGCATTATAATAAAAAAAGCAATTTTTGCCATATCTTATCAGCAGATTGTTTGGGTCAATGCTGGCTGGAAAGAGAATATTGGCTTCGTAGGTTTCAGTCAATCAGAAGTAGGAACTGTCCAATGGCTAACTTGTTTCCTTGTTTTTTTTTTTCATTTTCCAAAACAATAACAATTCAACCATGAATGAAAGACCGTTTCAGTGCAAAAGGGCTGATGTCGATACTCGATATCTTCTTGTGTGATTGTGATGAAATGTGTACCAAATCAGATTTTGTCTAACTGGATTCCCATGAATCTTTTTGCTTGAATTCCAACTTCAGGCACAGCTTGAATGATTGGAAAGTGTACACCATGTCCTCGTAGCTTAAGCTTCACTGTGTGAAGGGCAAGATTGTGTAGCAGAGGATAAGGCTGTATTCTGTCCCGGGCCTAAACGGGCCTGACGGGCCGGGCTTCAGGGTCCCGAGCTTGGTGTGCCGGGCCTGGCAGGCCTGGCAGTCCTCATGGTAGAGACCGGCCCGTTACGGGCCTAAGCACACTGCGGTCCTGGGCCTGACAGGTTTTTTATTTTTAAGTCAATATCTTGTATAGTAGTCATTAGTATAGTGTATAATATATTTTATATGGTGTACTAAGTTATTAGTATAGTATATATTGTGTTGTAGTAATTAGTATATATTGTATATCATGTATATATTGTGTTGTAGTAATTAGTATATATTGTATGTTATGCATATATGGATATATATGTTATGTATATATTGTGTTGTAGTAATTAGTATATATTGTACGTTATGTATATATGGATATATGTTATGTATATATGTGTTGTAGTAATTAGTATATATTGTATATTATGTATATAGTGTGTTGTAGTAAGTAGTATATATTGTATGTTATGTATATATGGATATATGTTATGTATATAATGTGTTGTAGTAATTAGTATATATTATATATTATGTATATAGTGTGTTGTAGTAAGTAGTATATATGGTATATTATGTATATAGTGTGTTGTATATTATATATATATATATTGTGTTGTAATAATTAGTATATATTGTGTATAATGTATATATTGTGTTGTTGTAATTAGTATTGTGTTGTATGTTATATATTGTATGTTATATAAATATTCAAGGATTGATATCGAAGTAAAGACAAAGAAATATTTAGAAAAAAGATATTCAAGGATATGATAAAGAGCATATTTATTGACCAAAATGGCATATCTTTCTTAGTCTTCCTTCCCCCAATGGAATGAGCACAACAAGGTACTAATACCACCATTAAAAGGAAAAAAAAACTAAAATAAGACGTGTCAATATACAAGTTACATCATAATTTACGTTGTATCTCTAACAAATCTCATAAATCCGTCAAGGTTGGGAGGAGGTTGTGTTGGCGGTGGTGGAAATGAAGCTTGTTCATCACCACTTCCGGGTGAAGCTGATTCCTCAGAAAGTTCTGCTATCACTTCTTCATATGCCTCATCTATTGCCGGTTGTGATTCTGCTATGCCAAAGTTTCTTCTTTCCGCGCGAATCCAATCTCTAAAAAGCACTGATTTTTCCGAGATCTCCCGCATTGACGCTCTGTGATCACGATTTGTAGTCTTGCTTGACTGAAAGCGCTCTCCGATGCAACAGTTAAAGCTTGAATTGACAAAACATCCCGAGCCATCCTTGCAAGAACGGGAAAATGCTTTTCCCTTGACTTCCACCATTCCAAAAGATCGAAAGAGCCGTCTGTATTCTCCTTTTCTAGTCCCTGTGACAAGTAAACTTGAAGCTCCTTTAGATGGGAAATTTCATCAAAATTATCACCTTGAGAACCCCGGAACTCCGTTCACGATTTAAGAGATGTTAAGCCAGCAGCTCTTTTAGACGATTGTGATGTAGACGAAGTAGGGGTTGGAATATTTGGCCTAGCATGCTCTAACGCCTGTTTATAAGCATTATAAACAGTTTGAGCATTAATTTTAATTGATGCTTTCGCATCAGCAAGGGTAGCAATTTCGTCTTCTGAAAGATCTATAGCTTTATAAAAATTACAATACCAAAAGTGAGGACCTCCTAATTTCATTGTTGGATTTAACATAGCAGCTACACCAAAAATAGGAGGGATAGGAAAAAATATTTTTAAAATTTTTGTTTCATTTCATTTATTGCAAGTTCATAAATATTCCCACCCTCGCTAAATTCAACAAACAAATCAGCTAGTGCGGCAATATAAACTAAACAGTTAGAAATAGTCGGATAATATTGCCCAGAAAAAGCATTTGTAGCAACTAGAAAATGTTCTAAAAATCTAAAAGAATTTTAACATTAGTCCAATCTTTGGTAGTTAGCATTTCATCATCATCCTCACCACCTACCCGAGAATTAAACGTAGCATTAATTGAGTTTCTATATTCATACGCTACTACTAAACTTTCGTACATGTAATTCCACCTAGTCGGGCAAGGTTTAGGAACATTTCTTTCTCTAAGGCCATATTCGTCACATTTTTTAAAATACTCTCTAAGTCTAGTTCTACGGTTTGAATAAAATAGCCAATTAATTATAAACCTACCCGTGTGCCATGAATTAATTATTCTATATGCAATTATGCGTTTTTGCATTGTCCAGTCTTCATCTATCCAATAACTTGTAACAGTTTGATAATCACAGTCATTGTTACTTCTACCAATATCAGTTGTAATAGAAATACGATTAGGTATATGAGTAAATAAATAGCGCAAATATTGTTCATATTCATGCTTGAATTTATAAATATCGGCCTTAACTGTTGCGCGAGGCCAACCTTTATAAGTAGGATCAAAGACTCTTCTAATATAATGAACCCAATTAGGATTAGAAACAAAAGTATAAGGCAAGCACATAACAGTAATCATTTTTGCTAATTCTTCACGATCCTTATTTGGATCGTAATATAAAATACCTCCGGTGACAGTGTTAATTCCTGGTTGAACTAGATTTGAACCAGTTCTAGGGTTAACTTGAGAATCTACACTTGTCCCCCCCTCTTGTTGCGCTTGCATTTGGAAAAATCTAGCCCTATCTCTAGGGTGTAATATTATATGCCTAGTCAAACTACCCTTGCCGCTACGGTCTCCAGTATACCTATGAATAAGTAATTTCCCATAAGTTTTACACTTAGCCTTGTCGTGCTCTCTTACTTGAGTAAAAAAATGCCAAACTAATGATGTTTCTTGACGTTTAGCAGGTTGTCTTCTAAAAGTGGGAGTTTGTACAGGTGGGTGTGCCGGTTCATTACCTAAGTTATGAGCAGGACTAGTAGGTGTATCATCTAAATCTGGTGCTTGGGTTTCATCATCATCATTATCATCCTCATTTTCCTCTAAGATAGGTTCATTAGGATAAAGAGCATTCATAATTTCATCGTCTAATCTATCACCTACTGCAACATCATGTAGAAATTCACTATCGGTAAATTGAAAACAAGGGTGATCACTATCAAGCATTACGGGAGGCGGATTAGGACGTCTAGGTTGGCTACTACTTTCAACTTGCTTATCTTTTTTAGGTCGGGGAGCCGGGGGAAGGGTAGTATTATGGCCACTACTTTCACCGGTTTTACTTTTTCCTTTACCGAATATTTTTTTCAAAGAAAATGCCATACTAATTAGAATTATGCAAACTAAAAAACACAAAAATATATTATTAGCACGTAAGAGTTGAAACGAGTTTACCGGATTGCCAAACAACTTCTTGAAAATTGAAATCGTTGAACTTGAACACTTGAAAACTTCAATTTAACAACTTCACAATTTTTCACGATTTTTCAACAATAAATTAAGCACTTGTACTAGAAAGATTGAGAGAGAGCTTGAGAGAGATTGAGAGATATTGATGAATTGGTGAATAAAAATGAAAGAATGAGGGGTATTTATAGTTGAAAAATGGAAAAAAGTGTAATTATATAAAGTTTGGGGGCCAAATGACTATTTTTCAAAGTTCCAAACGGCTACTTTTTGCAAAGAGCCGTTATTGAATTTTCAATTTTTTTTAATAAAAAATAGCCGTTGGGCCCGCCAGGACCGGCCCAGGCCCGCTAGGCGGTCCCGGGCTTGACGGTTCAACGCGTAAGACCGGCCCGTCACGGTCTTTTGGGACCGGTAAGACCGGACCGCCAGGACCGGCCCAGCAGGACCGGTAGGCCCGCCAGGACCGTGGTCCCGGTCCGGTCCCGGGCCTGAACCGGGACAGAATACAGCCTTAGCAGAAGATAGCAACCACCTTTCTTGCAACACTCATTTATCAAGCCAGTCTGAGACCTCATACTAAACATTGTGGGAGTTGACAGGCTAATGCCAAGGGTAACTAAGGAGCTACTGCGATGCTGGTACATAAAGGAACGGGTATGTCAAGAATGAAGACATTTGAAGGAAAGGAACACAGGAATACATGAAAGCAAAAAATAAATATGTAATTTTCATGTAGTACAGCATTTTTGTTTAACATGGCTATTGCAAATGATACAGAGGCCATGATAGATTTTTTGAGTTCATTACATATTCAGCAGCGGACAAGAGGGGCTTGGTCTGATGGTAACCAACCCTCACTTACAACCGAGAGGTTGTGAGTTCGAGTCTCCCCAGGAGCAAATTCTGGGGATTTATGCCGGGGGTCTATTTGGAAACAGCCTCTCTACCCCAGGGTAGGGGTAAGGCTGCGTACACACTACCCTCCCCAGACACCACTGAGTGGTATTGTACTGGGTCGTACTTTTTTACATATTCAGCAGCGCCCCTTTGTAATATCTTACATTGTTGTACATATTTTTACAGCAACTTCTGGTTGCTGGTTAATTAATATAATTACCTTCTGACGATTTAAAAAGTAAGCTAAAATACTGTGACATGCCACATGTTAAAGGGCACCATGTTGGCTTTTACATCTTACATGTATATGTACATGTATATATAAGGTTTCTGGATATTCTACAAGCTACATGTGTAGTCATTATAGGTTCCTGTTTAGATTTGCTAAACTCAATTTTCCTGTTGTGTTCTCATAGAGCAGTTCACTTCTTGCTATTCTGCCATAAGCAGTAGGATCCTTGCAATAATAGCAATAATCAGTTAAGCATCAAGACACTTTAATTACAAGTACCTTATTCACTTAAAAAGAAAAACAATTGAGTTATTGCAATAGTAGTCTGCCCCGCCTGAATGTTTTTTTTTATTCCAACTAATTTAATATAAACTGACCCCTTTGCTTTCCCACTAAAAAGACGTTTGAAGGGTTCCTTTAATTTATATTTTTGTGAAGGAATAATACTGATGTAGTATGTAAAATGAAAAAAGAAAAAAAAAGAAAAGAAAATCAACTCTAGTAGTCTAGTGGTAAGTGGTAATACACGAAATTAACACATCCATGCGTTTACTCTTCTATATTCTAGTCAAGCAGCGACAGTAGTTTTCTCTACTCTTTTTTTCTCGCTCTGCATCTCCACTCCGGCGTGCCTTGTCATTTATTTTCTGTGATTTTACACATTTTACTTATAATAAACATACTCCTATGAAGAGTTAACGTAGCTTTTATTTCTTTGTTCAAGTGTCATTATTGATTATCCACAGACCACATATAATTGAATTACTCCTATGGTTGCTGTATCCCCAATTAGATCCATTCTCTGTAAACGTAGACTTAAAATAATTCTTGATATATTTTTTCAAAGTGGGTGTGTTTCGAATAGAATTCTATTTGGAGGTTTTGTCAATATTCCCTTCTTTTCTAGTTGTGCTTAAGCATACCTTTGGTGGCATCTTGATGTCATTCCTGTGAACCCTGTGGTTCTTCACATTGCTCAATTAATCCTTGTGTTGGTGTTACTATACTGCTCCTGATCTGAAAAATGCTAGAGATAAATAAACCTTGGCAGATCCGTGAGTTGTTGTGAGTAATGGCTTATGCTGCCGTTAACTCTCTAATTCAAACTTTGGAGCTATTCCTGAGGACTTACCCAGCTATGATCAATGGTCAAGTTGCTGAGATGGTTGACTCCTTACATGCTAATGCTGAGTATTTCCAAAGAATTTTTGAGAACTCTAGCCATCAGAAACATGAATATGAAAAAATCAAGGATTTGGATGGAGGGATGAGAGCTGCGGTGCAACATGCTGAAGATTTGCTTGAATCAAATATTGTTGGAATTTTGAGAGAGCGGTACAATCAGCAAAAAGAGAAGAATATTAATGGGGCCAAATGTACTATTCAAGATGAAGCTAGGGTTCTACTTCTAGACTTGCCTCAAGCGATAGAAAATATTGATGCAATAAGGAAAGACTTGGCCTGGGTTATTGAGAGTAGCACCTCCACGATCAATGCCAATGCCTATGGCACTAGCACTAGACAGGACCATTTTGTCAAACCAGGAGATTCTTCGTCTCCGAAGCTTGATTCTACAGGAAGCTACGGTGGGTTGGATGATGCCTTGACAGAGATTACTAATTGTCTACTTGGATCAGCTTCTGAGCGGGAAGTTAGTACTATTTTAGGGATGGGCGGATGTGGGAAAACAGCGCTTGCCAAAAAAGCTCAGGATGATCTTTCAATCATGTCTCGTTTTGACATCCAAGTGTGGGTTACAATATCTCAGGAATATCACTTGAGAGAAGTTCTGCCAAGCCTTTGTATGTTCTGTTGCAGCGAATAAGTTTCAAGATATAAGCGACAACCAGTTAATGGAGGAGGCATATAGAGCATTGAAGGGTCGGAAGTATCTTATTGTAATTGATGATGTTTAGAGTACAAAGATTTGGGATGTGATGGCAAGAACTTTTCCCAATGACAACAATGGGAGTCGAATCATTTTGACTATGAGGCTTAAAGATGTAGCTGAGTATGTTAACTCTGATATTCCTCCTCATGAAATGATGCCGTTGAGTTTAAATGACAGCTGGAAGTTACTTTGAGATAAGTTACTCGGGGAAGACCATACCTGTCCTTCTGAATTGGAGGAAATCGGGAAGAAAATAGTAGGAAAATGTCAAGGACTCCCTTGAGCAATTCTGGTGGTTGCAGGGCATCTCTCAAAAGTTGGCATGACGAAAGAAAACTGGGCGACTGTAGCTAAAAATGTGAATAAAGTTGTTACAAGTTATCCGGATAAATGCCTAGCAGTACTTGCTATGAGTTACTATCACCTGCCTATTCACTTGAAACCTTGTTTCCTCCATTTAGGAACATTCCCCAAGGATCATGAGATTGATGCTTGGAGATTGATCCAATTGTGGGTTGCAGAGGGGATTCTAAAGAGTAGTAAGTTAAGAAGCCTGGAGGAAGTAGCACAATATTGTTTGGAAGATCTGGCTAGTAGAAATTTTGTAATGGTCACAAGGAGGAAGCTCAATGGTCAGATCAAAAGATGTGGTATGCATGATCTGTTGCCGGATTTGAGCGAGAGTGAAGCTGGAAAAGAAAAGTTTTTGAATGTGATTAGGAATATTAATCGAGCTCCTAATTTTCCAACACAGAATTGTAAGTTTCCTCAGTTTAGTTTACATACTCACTTCTCATTGGAAAAGTTTTCAGATTTCTCATAGGGTGTGCGGTCCTTGTACATTTTCAAGCAACTTCTTGGGCCGTCTGGAAGAACTGCAGAATTCAAAGCTTTAAGAGTGTTGGTCTCCATTTCTAGGCCTATTTTCAAGTACCGCCATCGCTTAACATCAGATTCAGCTTTCTTGAGATACCTTGAGATTCGTAGAGGCAATGATCTCACTGAATCACTTCCATATTTGTATAATCTGCAAACCTTTATTTTTAAGCATGATAAATTAAAGTGTGATGCAGTTATAACTTTACCTGACTATATCTGGAATATGAAGCAGTTGAGGCACATCCATATTCAACATTCCATTCATTTACCCAATCCTCAAAGTATTTCAAGCACCAATGTGGAAGACAGTAGAAGTGATTTGGGTCTCCAACATCTACAGGAGTTTTCCCGTCTTTGTTTTGCTAGCTGTACGAAGGAGGTACTTTCTTGCCTTACTAATCTAAAGAAGTTGAGGATTGCTATTATACAAGAAGACATCAATGGTCTTGAGGGAACACCTGGCAGCCTACTCAATCTCGTCTACTTAAAGAAGCTTGAATCGCTCTACCTGTCTTGTGAGATGTGGGAGCTCTCGTCTCCCCTTGCGGACAGTTGTTCTTTCCCAATATCTCTTAAGAGGTTGACCATATTCAGTGCTAGGCTTTCGTGTGAAGACATGACAGTTCTTGCGAAGTTGCCAAACCTCGAAGTGCTCAAACTCAGACTGGTTGAATTCAGGCCTTCAGTATGGAAACTAAATGATGAAGATCAGTTCAAGCAGCTAAGGTTTCTCCTACTTGTTGATAACACATATATAAAGCAGTGGGAGGCTAGCAGTGTTAACTTCCCATATCATCGACGCTTGGTGCTCCATCAAATCAGGAATCTGAAGCGAATCCCTCTAGCCCTTGCAGAAATTTGCACCTTGGAGTCAATCGAGTTGTATATGTGCCCCCGGGATCTTGAGAAATCAGCAAGAGAAATTCAAGAGGAAGTATCTTCTATTGCGGGGAACGATTGCCTTCATATTGGCATCTATAATGGTAAGTTTCAAATTTCATTTTGTGTCAAAATAATACTTAGAGTGCTTCTTATTTACTTTTCTTTGCTCCTGAGATGTATCTATATGTTTCTCCAAACAATTACTCAGGTTACATTTCTCACAATACGCTGTTTTTTGACGCGTTTGAATCGCTTAAGCTTCCATCAAGTAACATGAAGAACTATCAGTCCCTATGATATTTCATGTTAAAATCAGAGTGGTTTCTCTCTATGCTCTTCTTACTGCTATAACATTTTAGGATTGTAATAGTAACTGTGTTTCTCTCTTTTATCCTTCTTCCTCTTCTAACGACTTAACTCCTCCCTTTGTTCTTTTGAACTTTTCACTCTTCTTATTTGTAGCCTAAATCTCCTTAGACTTCATTTTGAGATGTACTAATTTGTAGTATTAATCAGATACGCTAAGCTATTTTAATTAGCTCCTCTTCCTTTTTCACTCTTTCTATTTGTAGCTCCTTAGACTTCAACTTTGACATGTACAAAAGTAACTTTTATTGATTAGATATGTTATTGCAATCTTCTCTTGTATTAGAATCTATTTTTCTTTCCTTTGTCTCTTGGTCCAAATAATTGTTAACTGCCCTTCCCTTCTAAATATTTCTGTCGTCAATTTGCAAGTAGCCTCTGATCTTCAGTTAGTTCCTTCTTTCTTTTACTTATTCGCACTCTAATAAACCAGGAGAAGAAATATATCTTTTTGGATCTTTCATCTTCCTTTTTCCAGCTTCTGGCTAAAGCTATGGCAGACACGTTAAATCGAAATACCATTCGTGTATAAATCTATACTATTATGTAGTTCGTTACCATTAAATCTATACTATTATAAGACAAGAGGGGTTGCGCTGATGCATATTGAATATAAAATTTCTAAGGTTTCTAGATTAAAATGTTGAACCAAAAAGAGAATTTGAATTCTGAAGTATCAAAATGGGGATTACAGTGGCTTCCAGAGCTTATATTCAGTGATAAAGACGGAATGTAGGAGTATGGTTAGACGCATGTCACAAGATCAAAGTCTGCCCCTGACTGAAGCCCAGTAGTTAAGTGGGAGCAGGGTAGACGGACGGGGCCCATACTCCCTCAACTTCCAGATCTGCGTGCCAATGGAATTCGGCCAGCTAACTCATAGGGAATTCTTGGTTATAAACAAATAGGGACTTGAACTAGTTTGGTATATCTGTAGATTTTCTTGCTGAATTCTTGAATTAGTCAAACTTTGATGCTTGATCTGAATTTCCGACTTAAACATACATAAGGGAACTACGCGTTGATGGTAAGCAACCCCCACTTCCAACCGAGAGGTTGTGAGTTCGAGTCTCCCCAAGAGCAAGGTGGGAAGTTCTTGGAGGGAAGGATGCCGAGGGTCTATTTGAAAACAGCCTCTCTACCCCAGGGTAGAGGTAAGGTCTGCGTACATACTACCCTCTCCAGACCCCACTATATGGGACTATACTGGGTTGTTGTTGTTGTTGTTATATAGTTCGTTACCACATAGCTTATCTCGGATGTTCAAGCTTATACAGAATATCAGCAAAAGCGGAAGCCTTCAACTGGACACTGGATGTTCAAGTTTATTCTACTCGTCTACGTAAGTGATTTTTAGCAATACACTTAAATCAAGAAGGCAACTGTCTGTGACGCCGTAACGCGGTCACTGACCCATGTTGTTAAAGGCTTCAGCCGTTAGTGTCTGTAAAAAATTCAAGAGAGAGCAGGGAACTCCAACTCCAACACCGGACAGTACAATTCTTTTTTAATTCATATAATCGGCAATATCGAAAGCCTTTCATGTTATTTCCATATTGACCTTGTCTGTAGATCTACAATTAATGAATTGAATGGCAAATCAGAAGCTGGCCTAACGTGATCTAGCAGTCATTAATGACTGCAAACAAGTGGTGGTACTCAGAAGCAAAAGAGAGCACCGAGTCAAACAATTATATTTCTTTACTCTAAACATCGGCAAAAGTGGAAGACTTGATGCAAATTTATGGAAGACAACTCCCGAAGCTGGATTTGTAAGTTTTTTATTCATGAAATCGGAAGTCTTTTCAATTTTGGTGATTGTTTCTTGATCTCTAACCATCTGGCATTAGTTTTGGAAGAGTTTACAGTTAATCTTGAAAGCGTTAATTTCCCTCCATCTGACCATTGAGAGTGATGGCCAGTGAACTCTCAGATTCAAACTTTGGAGCTATTCCAAACTACTTACCCAAATTTGATCCATGGTCAAACGGCAGCGATTATTGACTCTCTTCGAGCTAGTGCTGAATATTTTCAATATGTTCTTGAGAACACTAGCCACCAGAAACATGAATTTGGAAAAATTAAAGATTCTGAGGGAGATATAAGAACTGCGGTGCAAAATGCTGAAGATGTGCTTGAATCAAATATTTCTGAGAAGAATAATGGGGCCAAATGGACTATTCAAGATGAAGCTAGGGTTCTACTTCGGGACAGCATCAAGTAATGGACAAGATTGATGCAATAAGGAAAGACTTGGCGCAGGTTATGGAGAGTAGCACCTCTACCAATGTCAATGCTTTCAGCAATGCTGCTGCTGATGATAACATATTCAAAACGGTAGATTCTTCGTCTCTGAAGCATGCTTCTACCACCCTTCTACAGGCCACTACGGTGGGTTTGGATCATGCCTCCATGAAAATCATTGATCAACTACTTGGATCATCCTCCGAACGAGAAGTCATTCCTATTTGGGGAATGGGAGGAAGTGGTAAATCAACACTAGCGAGAAAAGTTCATGATAGTCCTTCAGTCATATCTCGTTTGGATTACACTATCTCAAGAATATCACTTGAGAGAAGTGCTGCTAAATCTTGTACGCAGCATTACACGGAATGAGTTTCCAGAAATGAACGATGACCAGTTAATGGATAAGTCATATAAAGCGCTATCTTATTGTCATTGATGATGTTTGGAATACAGATATTTGGGATCTGATGTCAACAACTCTTCAAAGAGGACAGAAATGGTAGTCGAATCATTTTGACTACGAGGCTAAAAGATGTGGCTGAGTATGTTTAAGTAAAATAACAAAATATAAATGGTTTTTCATATTCAAAAGAAAGAAAATTGACGTTTTCACCGGCATACCAAATTAAAAGATAAGTGATTTTTCTAATATAAAATGAAAAAAATTAATTATATTTTAACTCAAATAGAAAACATAAATAACTTACGAAAGAAAATAAACTTGTTCGTCTATTTCCAATAGTTATTTAATTAAGCAATGAACTCTATCAAACTAGCTAATATACTGAGCTTGCTGGTTTAATTTTTTATTTTTCTTTGCTCCTCAAGTATTTATATGATCTCCACATTAATTACTCCGTGTTACACTAGCTACGCATCATACTTTTTATAGTAAGAATTATTTAGATTTCGTATCGTTGAAAAAGAAATTAAAGAAACAAGTTATATATTGAGTTTGCTTTCACTTTGCAGATACATACAAAAATATTAAAAGAGCATGTGGCTCTATTTTCCAATATCTCAAGAAAGAATTACCAAAAGGTTTCACAATTGATGATTTCACGCTAGCTCATTAGAGTTCTTCCTATCCTTTTTTTACTATACAAATTATATTATAGTGTTTGTAATAGCACTATGTTCTTTCTTTCATCCTTCTTTTTTCTCACTTTATTTTTTATTTTCCTTTTCTGATAATTGTATTTGTAGGATATTTTCCTTCCGTTGGCACTGAAATATTAATAGATTTTTAACCCTCTAAATTATGTGGTCCTTAATTTGCAAGTGAATTTAAAGTATAGTATACCCTTAAAATTGGATAACAATTAAATTTATAATGTAGCTTTAAGGATACATGATTTCACCTAATACCAATTGATAAATATAATGAGTAATAATAGTAATTAACAATAATATAAAGTAATCCACTGTTTCAACGAAATTCAGCCCTCGAGCTTGAATACCCTCGAACTAATTTGTGCAGCAACAACTAAAATATATCTCACAAACAAGAAAATGAACTGTAGAAAAGGAGTTATACTGCTTTTATATCTCAGAGTGTAAGGTTCTTACAAAATGATTAGGACCCTCTTTATATAGTAGAAGAATTCTATCTATGGTACAATTCTAATTACGAAAGTAAATCCTATGATTAGCTTAAACAACTGCCTTTGATTTGATCCGTTTCGAGATTTTCGCCATGATCTTCGACCAATCACGGATATTTCTCTTTTCAGTTATTGTGCTTTGCTTGAAGTTTGCTCTGTTTGGTCTCTATCGCTGCCGGCCTCTATCTCGACAGGCATCTCGAAAACTCGATACCTTGTCTTCGTCACTTTGATCTGCTCCACTACGAGGCTGGCCCTCGATGCAACTCCTTGATCTCGATAAAATAGTAAATTCGGTAGGCTCGATTTTAACCGTGTATAGATAGTCCCCTTGTTTCTTGGAATGTAATGAGAAAAAATGAATTGTGCCTTTAATTTTATACTCCAACCTATCATGACGTCATCCTCGTAATGTAAGCAGCGGAAGTGATTGAAACGTCCCTTATGTACAATTCCCAAAGTCATTAATAAGCGTCAGTTGGTGGCCGACGACCAGTGCCTTTGAACTATTTCAGTGAATCCCTTAAATATGCCCTTCTCTCATTGATTCAATCTTTACTTTCACTTCCTTCTAATCCCTTAAGCTTTTTACATCTCTTAAGCTTTTCTGTTCTGCATAATCCTTAGGTTTCATTGTCAGTCTTCCTTCAAAACACCATGCCTTATTTTCTTGTCTTTCTTTAAACTTATACAAAAATAGCAAAAATGTCAAAAACTGTTCCTCAAAAGGAAAAATCTTCTTCATGGTCGGCCGGTTATAAAACATTGGTGGAGCCATATCCTAAGGAGTGTGTTCCTGGGGGGTGTGAACTTACTTCCGACTTCAAAGTCGAGAAAACTTCATCGATAACTGGTTGATGCAAGCCAAATGTCGAGATATATATGCTCGATAACTAAGGGTGACCTTGAGAAGCTGAAGAAAGACTTCCATTAGGAAGATAAAGAGGTGGTGATTCCTGTCCCCAAAGAAGATATCACTACCCATGTAAAAGGGTTTCTAAGTGTTTACACTTGCCTTTTTACGTTGGGCCCTATCGATCCCGTCATCATCGATTTTTATCGTCAATATCAAATAACCGTAGGTCAGATCCATCCCTCTTTTTGGCGGACTGTAATTATGCTCCGATTCTTCGCGAGAAAAGTTGAAGGGATGTCTTTCACCCTCGACCATCTCATCATGTTGTACAACTCTCGTATCTATTGAGGGGGGTTAATAAGGCTTCAATGTCGAGCTACCAAGGTGTTGTTCTCGAGCATAGATGAGGAAAAAGATCGAGGATGGATGGGTTGGTTCATCCGAGTGAAGACTTCCGACCTAATCTCGGTCGAGAAGATGCCATTTCCCGAGAAATGGAATATGAAGCGTAAGTACAATCCCACCTATTGCTTTCATTTATTGTTTTGTTTCCTTTGTTTTTCTCATTGACACCCCTTCCTATGATGTAGCGGTCTCTTGGATGCTTGGTGAAATTCCTAACCTCGAAAGTTGGTCGAAAACTGGTTTCAACCTTTTTGTATGCTGAGCGATCATTGCATGATTTGGCAAGGGGTGATGGGAGGCCAAAAATCATGGTAAGTCCCTTTTGAAGTATTTACTGATCTTCTATGAAATGTTTCTTTTCATACTCACTTGATTTCCTTTCGTACAGGCCTCAGAGAAAATGCTAACATGAGGCCCCCGTCCGGGAAGGAAGGAGTGTCGCCCCCGGCCCAAAGCCAGCGAAGGATAAAAAGAGAAAAAGGATCTCAACCTGTGACACCCAAAGCCCAAAAAAATTAAGTCTCATAAGCCTAAGAAAAACTTCGACATCTTTCATGCAGAGGTAGTTCAGCGGCTAAAAGATGAAGAAGAAGAAAACGAGGACGATGACTCCGAGATGGTGGCCCGAGTGAAGAGGAGAACTGAGGCCCCAAAAGCCTCTGAGTCGGTGAGGGTTGGAGAAATCCAGCCTCAAACCGAGGGGGTCTCGGAAGAGGACCTGAGTAAAGTCCCTGAGTTGTTGAAGACTAAAGATGCCTCCCTCCGAGATGATCAGTCGACAGGTATGTCCGAAGGGGCTGGCTCCGAGGCCCTCCGAAATGAAAAGAACGCCCCAAGTGATTTACTTGGGGCACTATAAATTGTGGACTCCCTGTTGCTTCTTTCATTCCAGAAAAGGAAATTCGGGAGGCTCAAGCTTTGAAGGCCCCTCATGTAGAAGGTGCCCTCGGAGGGGAGGAAGTTTTGCAAAGTTGTTTTTCCAAGGTCAATGATATCGTCGGCTTGAATGACTTGGACATATCGAGGAGGTGCTTGAGTAAAACTTCCTAAAGTTTTAGATTGGCCAGCTAGTTCCCAGCCCCCAGTGTCGATCCTGAGTGCAAAGGGACCATCATTATTACTGTCCCGGAGGATGCATGAGTTTTTGTCTTCCCCGTAGGAGTGGACAACTACCTTCAAAGTCTGGTCACCAAGGAGGGCAAGTTTTGATGGACAATGTGGGAGCATCATGCCTATTCGATGAGGCCCAGCAAGCTTTGAAACGGGTAAGCCCTAACCTTTTTTGTTGATGTCGATCCTCATATTTGTGTTTTTCTCTCTTTGCCTAATTCTTTCCCTTCTATCCATGTAGGCCTCGGTAGTTTATCATGAGAATTTCTTCAAATCTCGAAGAGAGTTGAGCCGATATAAAGCTGAAATTCGAGGGCTTACCGAGGAAAAAACGCTCTTAAGCTTCTTGGTAAGCAAAAAAAAAAAGAAATCAAAGGTCTCCGAGCTGAGTTGGCCGTGGCCCAAAAAGAACAAAGTGAGCTGACCGAGCAAGTAAATAAAGTCTTAGACGCTTATGGCATCGGTTTGGGAATGATGGCTAATGATTCGATCTCACAAGTCCAGCGGCTACATGAAACGATTGTGCAACGCCGATGAGAGGTAGATGAGGTGAAGGCAGAGACTTCAACATGGAAGAAAAATATGGATCTCCCTGCCTCGAAGAAAGAGGCAGCTCGAGCTTAGTTATCCTCAATCAAAAGCCAACTCCTAGGCTAGAAAGAGAAGATCTTGGAGCAAGCCAAGAAAATTGAGGAGCTATAGGTTTGGTTGGACACGAAGATTGCAGTGGAGAAATCTGAGGCTAAGACAGTTAAGGCCGATGTTGAGCGATCGCAGTTGTCTATCGATCTGACGCCGAGGTTGCTCAAGCTCGAGCAAATGAGGTTTTTGATGTTACTCAAGCTCAAGCATACTGGATTGCCAAGTATGCCAAATGCCAGTCTCAAATAGAGACTCTTGAGGAGATTCATGCTCGTGGATTTAACCTTGTTGTCGAGATCGAGAATGCAAAAGAGCTTGAGGCTGCAGCCATAGCGTTGCTCTCTTTTGATGATCATGATTCTGGGAAGTTCAGTGGATCTGATAGTGGAGGGATCCTAATAGCGAGGATGTAGCTCCCGAGGAAAATTAGCCACTTAGGATTTTATTTTTGTGTAGGACCCTGATCGGTCCTTGTAAATATTTTCATATGTATAAAAGATCTCTTTTCTTTCTTAATAGTCTTTATTTTAATTTCTGCCTAGTGAAAATTGTGTTTCGTTAATGCCTTGTTCATGAGTACAAGGCTTAGACAATTTGGTCAAAGCCGGACTAGTGTAGTCTTTGTAATCGAGTGAGTACTTGTTCGAACTCGAAGTAGGATGACCCTTAGGTTTAGTTGAGTGAGGTTGACTTCTCGAACTCAAAAATAAAATGTCCCTTAAGCTCTTGAATTAGGCTGATATGGCCTTAAAAAGAATGGGTTTTCACCCTTTTCATCTCATAATGTTAATCATGTAAAAATTTGTTATGCCATAGCAAGAGATAAATTTGTACCTTTTAGGGTTTTCGAGGGTGAGTGTTATCGAAACCCTTTGCTTTGTTACGCCTATGTGAAATAAACTCGTTCGGTAGCTCGCACAATTCGGTACCCCTTAGGGTTTTTAAGGACTGATGTGATCGAAACCTACATAAATTTGTCGGTCGTAGCCTTTTGAACTGATTTTATGAGAATATCTGAAAGCATATTTTATTATGGAATTCAGACATCTCCGAATCGTGTTGGTTTGGTCGTAGCTTTAGACTTGATATTTGCCTCTTGGGCTTGTTTCCCAGTTATACTTTGAACTTGTTCGAAGTGTCAGTCCCAGAGTGGGGTGGTCGTGGCCTATAAAAACAAAGGTTTCCTTTTTGAGGTCTTATGATCTCGATAGTAGTTCGATTACATTGATTTTTTGGGCAGTAGTCCTCGAGCATAGGGTAAGTTGTGATCGACCCTTAAGCTTGTAACAACTCGATTAGTCGTTTTACTTTCTAGAACCCCGTTCCCCTGATAAGACTTTCGTACATGCTTTAACTGATTTATGACTTGCGAGGATGGTTGGTTTCGAATTTGGAAGAGTTTGGGTTGAAATCGGAACACTTGGTTCCTTAAGGTTGGCTTAAAAGGCCAAGTTTGACTTTAGTAAATGTTTTGAGTAAATGACCTCGGAATCTGGATTTGAAGGTTCCAGCAGGTTTGTATAATAATTTTGGACTTGGGCGTATGTCCGGATCGGTTTTTGGATGACCTGGGAGCGTTTTGGCGCCTATTAGTGAAAGTTGATTCCTTAAGATTTTGAAGTTCTTTAAATTTGGTTTGGAGCGGGTTTTTGTATTATCGAGGTCCGAATGGAATTTCGAGGTCGAAAATAGATCTGTAATGCCATTTAAGACTTGCACGTAAATTTTGGCGTCAATCCGAGTAGTATAAGTGTGTTTCGTCACATTTGAAGTAGATTGAAAAACTTGAAGTTCATAAGTTTGATTCAATTGGTTTTAAGGGGTGATTCTTAGATTTAGCGTTGTTTCGGGCGTTCCAAGAGTTCAAGCGAGTCGTTTTATCATTTCATACTTATAGGTATGTTCGAGCAGGGCCCCGAAAGTCAATCAGACGAGGCTAGAGCTTAGTTGGAAATGTGGGAAAGAGCTGAAGCTTCAGGCTTCTGTCATAACTGCACCTAGGCCATCGCAGATGTGGCCATGGGTGGCTAGCGCTGGAGCCGCAGAAGAGGCCTAGCCGGCTAGTGGAATTTCAGCAGAAGCAGACTCTTTTCCGCAGATGCGGTAGGTGCAGGTGCGGCCAAGGACCGCAAATGTAGAAATCACTAAAGGCATTGACCTTCATTTATTGTGGGTATTAACCATTTTTGGCCCATTTCCACTTAAAGGTTGGGCGATTTAAGAGCTCTTGAGAGAGGATTTTCACCAAGCTCTTGGAGGTAAGTACTTCCTACCATATGTGAGTTAAATACTTGGATTTTGGGTTGATTAACATGTAAAGATTAGTAAAAATCATGGGATTATAGTAAAAACCAGGGTTTTGATAAAAACGAGATTTAACCACGAAATTCGTTATGAAATGAAGCAAAAATCATATATTCTTGAACCTTAGGTTATGAGTAACAACTCATTTAGAAAATTTTCGGAATTCGGATACGTGAGTCCGGGGTTGAATTTTAGGTACCTTGCCTTTGGGGTTGGATAATCACTTTAATAGTTAGATTATGAATTTGTAAGCCTATAATGATTGGCTTTTACAGTATTGGCATAGTTTCGGATTGCGCGGTTCCGATTTGATAATTTGAACGCATTCTTGAGTTGGAAGTAGGCTCGAAATAAGGTAAGTCTCTTTTCTAAACTTATAAAGGGGAAACTTCCCATAGGTGAACTTAATTAACATATGTTTAACTGTGGGAGCTACGTACACACGAGGTGACGAGAGTCCATACATAACTACTATTCCTGTTGTCCGGGTAGTTTTAGGATTATATCATGCTTAGTGGCCGCTATTAATTGCTTATATATTCTAATGGTACGAAAGAAATTAAGTTGAAGGAAATCTAAGGATTTATAGGCTTCAAGTGAATTGTATTCATTTTTTATAAAATCTAGGACATAAAATTTAAAATTCTGAACATAATTTTTGAATTTTAGGATACGATATTCTAAAATTTGAACTTGAGATTTTAACTCTAGGATATTATATCACGAAATTTGAGCGAAATAAAATAATCTTTAAATATATCATAAACTATAAATATATTTTAAAATTATGCTTTAAAAGTGGCTATCTCGTGTCACTTTCCACTATGAAAAGCCCACAAACAAGCCCAAAAGCAACAATTAGCTCTTTGCAAATACGAGGGCGATCGAACACGATGAAGCGGAAATGAAGCAAAACGAAGTCATCAACGCTGGTGGCGGCACAGCCTATCACCGGTGGTGGGCTGCCGCAAGCACAGGGCAGTTAGTATGGGGAATTCACGCTTTCAGAAAAGGTTACGCCGGGGAATGTCGACTGATGCCGCTTAAAGCCTTCGGCATCGCCTCGCTTTTCGTCGGCGCCATCGCCTCTGCCTCCATCGCCTCTCTTCAAGCCTCCGGCGTCCACTCCGTAAATTCTCTCTTACCACTTTGCTACACTGAAGAAATTTTGTCATTTATTAGCATATCGTAGGACTTTAGTTGACTAAATTAGACAGACTATTTTGTGTGAAGTCACTTTGGATTTAATATACATTTTTTTTGAGTGTCATTTGAAAAATATCTCCCTTTTGTTGTATTGGCATTATACAATCTGAATAGTTTAAAGAATTTTAATTCTTGAAAGTTGTATAGAAATGGAATAGTGTAAAAAACTTCAGGACGTTTTTGAAAAGGAAAGAGCATGGAATAAATTGGGATGAAGACTGAAGGGAGTACTCACAAGGGTTGAAATAATGTGTTACATGAGTTTAATTAAGTTCTCATGTGTATCCAAAGACATACAGATTAAGCTTCTGAATTTGAAATAACCAGTTCAGTCTAACAGGACCTTATATTGATCATATGGTATTCAGGCTTACCTGATTTAAGTAGGGATGTAGATGCTGAGAGTTAGTATAATCTTTTTGTGATGGAAAAGAAGAGTGAAGAAGAAATCAAGTTGATGCAATGACTACAAAAATAAATATGCTAGCTCCATTACAAGATGTTATGATGGGATCTTGGAGCTAGCCAAAACAAGAAAATATACCTCAAAGAGGCTAGTCAAGAGCTAGGGAGCTCAAAAATCTAAAAGACAGTAGAACTATTTACATAAGACCATTTGGACCAACAAAAAAGACTAAGTAGACATTTGGCCTTCAGCAAGTGAATTGGAGTTGAGACTCCATCAAAACATCTGAGGTTTCTTTCAGTCCATAGGCACCAAAAAATGCAAGCTGGTATCATCCTCCAGGTGTCCCTGATGGCCCTATCAACTCTCCAAAGGCTCCAGCTCTCGACTGCATCTGTAATATTCTGTGGCATCACCCATTTGAGATTAAAAAGAGCTAGAAACATATGCCACATATTTGCAGCTACAGCACTGTGTAATAGTAGATGATTGACTGATTTTAAGCTTTCTTGACATAGTTAGCATCTGTTAACAAGCTGGAAGCTTCTCCTACAGAGGTTGTCCTGAGTCAGACAAGCATTCTTCAGTGTCAACCAGCTGAAGCACATCACTTGCGGAGGGAGCTTTGTTCGCCAAATTAGTTTCCAAGGCCAGGAATCTAAAATTCAGTTATGTGCAACTAACACTTTATACCCCAGCTTTATTGTATATTCCTTTGCATTGGGACCCCAGCTTAATGTATCTATAGCTTGTGAGTTCATGCTAAAACCTTCCAGTTTACTCATTAAGTCAAAAAGACTCTCTAGTTCCCAATTATGCATGTTCCTTCTGGAGAGGGGATTCCACTGATTACCTTCTCTGTTCTGTGCGACTGCGGAGTCAGGGTTACATGCTATTAGGAAGTGTGATGGGTATAAATCTTTCAGAATGAAGTTCCTGAGCCACCTATCCTTCCAGAATTTAACTTTCAGACCATTTGTAACCTTGAATGACACTTCTTGGAGGAATTCTTCCCAGAGCTTGCTTATATGTTTCCATGGTCCAACTCCATATGGGTTTTGCTTTGTTTAGTGCACCAATGGTTTAGTTTTCCATGTTTTGCTGCAACAACTTCCTTCCATATGCTGTTGTCCTCCCTTCCATATCTCCAGAGCCATTTATACAACAGGCTCTTGTTGTGCTTAGCTAGGTCCCTGATACCCAAACCCCCTTGTAGCTTTGGCCTAATGACATTAGACCATTTGACAAGGTAAAACTTGTGTCCCTCACTGTTGCTCTCCCAAGAAAGTTTCTTCTGATTTGATCCAATTGCTTCAGTACCTTACTAGGCACTGGAAACAGTGACATGGAGTATGTGGGAATACTGTCCATAATGCTTTAATACGAGTAAGTCTACTACCCATAGAAAGGTATTGCCTTAGCCAAGTCAGGGATATGAGGGACCTCGTTCACAGGATATAACACATTATTGAGCATATTGATATGTAGGCCTGAAATTGCTTCAAAAATAAGTAGAGTAAGATTGAGGTGTTGTACTTGAGATCTATTAGCTCCAGAAAAATCAAGGTATCATCTGTGTAGAGTAGGTGGGAAACTGAAGCTGAGCTATCTATGTTGTTTCCAATGGTAAAACCCTCAAACCATTGTAGTTGTTTGGCTTTGTCTAGCATCTTACTAAGACCCTCCATAGCTAGAATAAAGAGAAAGGGGGAGTGGGGATCTCCTTGCCTAATACCTTTCTGTGGAGAGAAAGAAACTCACTGGACTCTCGTTAACCAGAATTGAGTATTTCACTGTGGTCATGCTGTACTTAGTCCATTTAATCCACCTATCTCCAAAACCCATTTTCCTCAACATATGTAAAAGATAGGACCAGTTGACTTGATCAAAAGCTTTTTCAATATCTAGTTTGCATAAAATGCCCGGCTCTCTAGTTTTGAGCTTCCAATCTAAAGCTTCATTAGCTATCAAAACAGCGTCTGTGATTAGTCTGGGCTTAATGAAGGCATTCTGCTAACCGGAAATCAGTTTCCAATGACTGTTTTAAGTCTTTCAGCAAGGCATTTGGCAACAATTTTGTAAACACTGCTAATAAGGCTTATAACTCTGTAGTCTTTGAGTTCAATTGCACTTCTTTTTGGGAACAAGTGCAATAAAAGAAGCGTTGCTAGACCTGACCATATAGCAGTGTTGGTGAAAGTGGTTCAAAGCTCCTACAACATCATTTTTGATGAATTCCCAAGCCTTTTGATAAAAAGCCATGGTATAACCATCTGGACCTGGGGCTTTATCAGGGGAACACGCATTTATTGTTGCAAAAATTTCCTCTTCTTCAAAAGCTCTCTCTAACCATTCTTTCTCTTCCAGAGAGATGCATGCTAGATCTTCAAAGGTAGCAGTTCGCTGCCATTGCTCATTCTCAGTGTAAAGGTTCTGGTAAAAATTAAGAATTTCACTTTTGATATGATCTTTATCTTCAATGATCTCATCTGCCGCCATCAATTTATTGATGTGGTTGTTCTTCCTACGTGAGTTAGCAATCCTTTGGAAATATTTTGTGTTCCTGTCATCCTCTTTAAGCCAGAGACATCTTGACTTTTGCCTCCAAGACACTCCCTCAGCTTTTGCAATCGGTAACAATTCCATTTTTAAAGACAATATCTTCTCTTTCTCTGCTTGGGTTGTGAGTATGTTTTCAAAGGCCTGCTCGATTGTCGTAAGCTCATCTAAGGCTTTACTCTTCCAGGTTTCTAACTTGCCATAAGTTTCTCTATTCCAGTCAGTGATATCTTTTTTGAGACATCTCAATTTCTGTGACAGAACGAAATCTAGAGTGCCCCCGATAGAGTAATTTTGCCACCACTCCTTGATTTTATCCAAGAATCCTACCTCTTGCAACCACATATTTTCGAATTTGAAGTAAGAAGAGCCGACTTCCTGTTCTCCATTTTCCAAGAGTATTGGCCGGTGATCTGTGGTTACATTAGGCAGAGCAATTTGTTTTATATCCTTGAAGGTGTCATTCCATTCCGATGAGAACAAAAAGCTGTCAATTCTGGAAGCTTGAATAGAATTTTCACCCCTGGACCAAGTGTAGAAAGCAACTGAAGAGGAAGGTCAATACGACTCAGGTCTTGTATAATGTCTGAAAAGCTCTTCATAGCTCTTGATCTCCTGATGCAATTATACCTCTCGCTTCCGAATCTACATACGTTGAAGTCACCACCAATAACCCACTGCTCGTCCCAGGTACCTCTGATAGCTGCAAGTTCAAGCCATAGTACCTCCC
Source organism: Nicotiana benthamiana (assembly GCA_034376525.1). Lineage (NCBI taxonomy): Eukaryota > Viridiplantae > Streptophyta > Magnoliopsida > Solanales > Solanaceae > Nicotiana > Nicotiana benthamiana. The sequence continues at coordinate 34,431,429 of CM067336.1, forward strand.
TATCTGAATTAGTATGGGGTCCGTATACCCCTGTGTAATGTCATCTGAACTATTCAAGAACATTTTCAAACATACATGAGATAGTGTATAAACCTTGTTGAATATCAACAAAATTTCAAAGTCTTTTATCCCATAAGATTATAATCCCACCCCTTGTACCACATGCTTTAAGCTCTGCCCAATCTGCCCATCGATTACCCCACATTTGTTGAATCATACAAGAAGACCAGTCTACAATTTTTGTCTGTTGCAGACACAGAATATCTGGCTTCTACTTACCCATCAATGACTTCACTGAACTTCTCTTCTCAGCTTCGTTCAGACCCCTAATGTTCAGACATCTAATGTTCCAGCTGATAACTTTTATATTCATTCAGACAGTGCTTTGTGGAACGTGCCCCTATCACCCTTTGCCACTCCATCATAATTTAGCCCACATTTTAGTCTTTCCAGCTCTATTTCCCCTTTCTTCCTGGACTTTCTTGCTGAATTACTCTTCAATTTCAATTTTTGTTGGCTCTATTGTGCCTGTCTTATGCTCCATGAGTAGGATCAAATCCAGAATTTCATGCTCAAACTCAGCTCATTAACTCCAAAAGCTTTGCATGCCTTAAACGTCATTGTTTTCGATCATCTAGAAGCTTCTATCACCATTCGGGTCTTGAATTTGCTGATAGCTATTTGAACCTTCTTCGAACCTGGGAAGAGAGAGTGTCACTTTTAGGGAAATCGACATCAGAACTACTTAGTGGCCATGGCTCCGGAGTTGAATTGAGACAACGAAGGAAATTGTCTATGGCCATAGAATTATCAGCTTCATCGTCTGCCTTTGAGATGGGTTGCTAGGAATTTTCTGTGAGGAGTACCTGCTGGGTTGGTGATAAGGCTTGAGCTTCTAATAAAGAATTAGTTATGGAACTTGAAGCCTTCTCTTCAACTGTGGTTGTAGGTTTTGGAGGCTCAGTAGCCCTCCAAATACTTTTTCCCCTCTTGTGGTCTTTCTTCTTTGGGCCTTTTTGATAATAAGCCCAATCCAGCTTCTGAACCCTTGGAACCCTAGTTACTTTATTTTTAGCCTTTGCTTGAGTGTGGGCCTGGTCGGTCTGCTCTTTTAAAATATTTGGGGCTAGATTCAAATTAAAGTTACCTCCCACATGGCAACTGTCAGAAGCGACAAGAAGGTCCCTTGCTTGGCTTGACGAGGCGTTAACATTTGTCTTCTCTAAACCTTCCCCTTTTCCGGTGACCGCAACCCAATTACCAGTAGAAATAGTTGCCAAAAAATCTTCAAACATGGCTATTTCAAACTTCAAATCCCCAACCAGCAGCTCCATTTTTCCAGGAATAATCTTCCCCGTATGAACAACGTAGATCCGAGCCCAGAATAGACGTGTTCTATTTTTTGTGTCTTCATCAATTCCTACAAATCCCCCACAGAAGTCGTCGATCAATCGGAAGGTATTTGAGGACCAGGCATGCAATGGGATCCCAAAAGCCCTAATCCATTTGTGCTCCATCTCCGACATTGAAATTTCTGTTCCGGTTACTGGTCTGCCTTTCCAAAAACAATCACCAGCTATGATACGAGTAGCCTCTTGCCTCGACGAAAACTCAAACAAGAAACGATTATGGGCCAAAGGAGTGACCTTCAGGCCCGCAGTAACTTTCCACCTGTTTGTAAATCAATTCTGTATCACCTCTGGATTTGGGCTTCGATTGAATGGATCATTGAAAGAACCGAGGGGACATCTGCTTAGTGGATGAGGACTATCTTCTGCTTTGAGCTTTGGATCTGTTGAAGTTTCCGGCCAGGTTTGGACTTTTGCTGCATCAAAGTAGGATTTTAGTTGTGGCAATAGAGGATTTATGATAATGGGCTTTTTGGTACCCAAAAAACTTATGATCTTCTCAGCAATGTCAACCCATCCAAAGTTGTAACCCGCTTCTGGTCTTATCACTGCCGACTTCTCATGGCCCAACCAAGTCTCAATTCGCACAAATTTCCCATAAATGTTTTGATAAATTCTGAAAAAATAAGCTTGTTGTTGACATGTTTCCCCCCCCATCTTCTGTACATATCCCCTGTACCCATGGAGGCTTGTTTGAGATTTTCACTGACCCACCTCAGATTGTCTTCGTCTATTTTAATTCTGCTTGCGAATTGCCTGCTGCGCTCTGTAATCGAAAACCATCTGAAAGAATTAGTGCTAATATATGCTATCTCGAAAGATTTGTCCTCAGAAACAAAGAAAAGCTTATCCCCCGTAATAAGAAATGTTCCCGGGGAAGGACTCCCTGGAGAGAGTGTTTACAGAGAGAGAAGAAGTAGTGGTACGTTTCCCAAGTCAGAGCAAAAAGGACCCATCGAGAAATGAAGATGCTCTACTGTGTTGAATCTCAAGAAGAAAATTGAGATTTACGATGGGTATTATTGTGCATTGTCCTATATATCAGTTAACCTCTGAGATATGAGCAGCTATCTGCGTTTCCTTTATGCTTGAAGTTATATAATTTTCCTTTATACATATGTCTAGGCAAAGAATCATTACTTCTGGGGTTTTTTGTTTTGAACTTGAAAATTTTAGAGTATAGAACATCCAGTAGCAAGAATTCAAGCTTTTTTGGGAAATTAGGGTCTGACTTTTAATTATCTGAAATGCTTGATAATGTTTTTGTGCTGGCCAGTGAAGAACTCTCATGTTCAGAGGATGAAGGTTGCGGAGATGAGGATGCTCAGGTGGATGTGCGGGCTCACCAGGTTAGATAAGATTAAGAATGAAGTTATTCGAGAGAAGGTGGGGGTGGCCCCGGTTGATGAGAAGATGTGAGAAGCGAGGCTGAGGTGGTTCGGGCATGTACGGAGGAGAAGTCTTGATGCCCCGGTGAGGAGTTGTGAGCGGCTGGCGATGGTCGGCGCACGGCGAGGCAGAGGGAGGCCTAAGAGGTATTGGGGAGAGGTGATTAGGTATGACATGGCTAGAATGCGGGTTTCTGAGGACATGACCCTTGATAGGAAAGTCTGGAGGTCTAGTATCAGGGTTGTAGGATAGGGGCCCCTAGAGTTTTTCGTACTCCTCACCCGGGGTGGGGTGAGGCTTGGCAGAGCTATCCATAGAGTATTTGTGTATTTGATTGTGTCTCCCTTATGTTAGTTATTTATGGTAGTTACTGTCTGATATTATTCCATGCTATTTTATTTATGGTTCTTATGTTTAGATAATTATTTATGCTATTTCTGCTGGACTCACTAATGCTCTTTTGTTTTTGTTTTTATTTTTTGTTTTTCCTCTCCTTCACTGAGCCGAAGGTCGACTGGAAACAGCCTCTCTACCCTTTCGGGTAGGGGTAAGGCTCGTCTACATATTACCCTCCCCAGACCCCACCTTGTGGGACATTACTTGGTAGTTGTTGTTGTTGTTGTTGCTTGATAAGGTTTTTATGCCCTAGGCAGGCTAGGCTTATTAATAAGGGCATTCAGAACTTCCCCCATTACAGGTCAGGATGAAATGTATTTGCATCACAGGGAATAAATTGTAGTAGCTGCCTCTCCTTGTGCTTGGTTGACATTGCACAACTCCGTTCCAGTGATGGAATTTTTTCTGCTTATAGATATATTTGGAGGAGAAAAATTCGGCATATCATCCAATTTCATGTAGATATATCATGCTCAAGTTGGTCATAGTATAACTGTTTGCTACATATGTTTTGCTTGCTTTAAGGGTAGATTGATTCAGCCTATCCGGTTCAAACTAAGCAGGAATACTTTTGTTAGGAAACTTGCCTGAATATTATTTCCTATGGCTTTTTCATTCTAACTAGGCATTATAAGTGCTAATGTGGATTAAGTGATACAATAGCTGGTATGCCACGAGATGGAAATAGCGAGAGGTCCACTGCCTGCCTATGAATCGAAGCAACAGTTAGAAGGATGGTTGAGTAACATTTGCCGATAAAATGATTTACATTGGATTGAGGGTTGTTATTGTTGCTATTGGTGGTGGTCTTAGAAAGTAGAAATAAATTAATGCTTTTAGCATGTAACAAATTTGGATATGTTCATCATTGAAAGTACTCAGCTGTTGATTATTTTATTGACCTTGTTTTTCTTACACTGTTATCTCTCTTCATTGTGGTGGTTGGGGGGATATGATATTGGAATCATGTGTCACGGAAACATTGTTTAGTCTTATTTTTGTTAACTGTGCTGTTGCGTACACATTGAAATTTTGTAGAATTTTGCATCACAAATTTTGTTCTGCTTTTTTTTTTCTCTCTCTCTATGCTTTTCTATAGGTCATATAATCATAGAAAACTATCCTTCCTGTACAGTTTCCATTAGATCGGAAAATCAGAACCCTATGTTTTTTATTAATATGAAATGCTAGTAACTTGGACAAGAGGGGTTGATCTGATGGTAAGCAACCCCCACTTCCAACCGAGAGGTTGTGAGTTCGAGTCTCCCCAAGAGCAAGGTGGGAAGTTCTTGGAGGGAAGGATGCCGGGGGTCTATTTGGAAGCAGCCTCTCTACCCAAGGGTAGAGGTAAGGTCTGCGTACATACTACCCTCCCCAGACCCCACGAAGTGGGATTATACTGGGTTGTTGTTGTTGTTGTTGAAGTGCTAGTAACTTGGCTATGATGTTTGTCCACATAAAGCTCGTATGCAGACCTTATCACTTTTAAGCGTAGGAAGGAGATAAATACATGAATGGTGGAGTCCTACAGGAAAAAGATTCGATTTAGTTCAGCTGTAAAATTATACCTAATAACTTCATCCAGTATAAGGTGGCCTCAATGTAGTACTTTCGACTAGTGGCAACGTATTCTTGTAATAGCGCCTTGGATTAATTTCATCTTGTAGGTTCCTAGTACTAAGAGCATGATCTTAGTTAGAACATGATGTACCCGGTTTATTTTGTTAAAGTCAGTAGTTATCAAATATATCTCCTTCGTTTTCAGTTTTGAAATTGTGTGCACTAATTGGTTGTGAAACACGTAGGTGGAAGACATGAAGGCTGTTGGGGCAAGTATAAGAACTGGACTTGGGTTAACACGGAGGGCACGGGATGACTAAGTATTTTGAGCATTGAATCCATGGCCTATAGAATGTTGATGAATGAAGATTATCCATCTTTGTGTAGTTTCTTGCTAAAATCATTCCAAGGGGAGCACATAGCTGCAAAGGGGTACCCACCCATTAACGATTTTAGCATTTGAGGCTGGCAACTTTCAATCTTAATCCAAGTGACTCCCCACATTTGCTGGAATGGCAGCTTTACCCAATAAATTAGTCACCCTCTTCTGTCACCTCTCATTCAGCTATGCTACATTTTTCTTGGTGCTTGTAAGTTGTAACTGTAGCATTTTTCTTGGTGCTTGTAAGTTGTAACTGTAGCATATTCCTCTTTCCATTCAGCTAAAGCTTTTTCATGTTGGGCGGGACTAAGAAATACCACTGTCGTGGAAAATACCTATCACCCAGTGCATGTATCGAAAATAATAAGTGCATGATATGTGTTTTTATATGTATTCTTACTTCAATTTATCAGTTTAATGTGATAAATTAAGGCATTAGGTCCATATAAGTTTTTATTGTTATCATATTAGTTTCTGATACATGTAAGAGAAAGTAGCAGCTGGCTAACTTGTTGATACCTTTTCCTTCCTGTTTAACTTAAAAAAGTCGAATCTTTTTCAAGCAGGTGTTATGTAAAAGATTGAGGAAGCAAAGTGCGTGTAAACCAATTAAATCACTGAATATTTATTAGGTCTCAGTTGTTTTTTTTTCGCAATGACCAACTATCTCTAGATTTACTCATTAAGTCTGATCTGCATTATCTTTGAAAGATTTCAAATCTGTCTCCTCTCTCACTCAGTATGCATTCATACACGCATATGGCATTTCTTTTTAGGCGAAATATATCGATACCCCTTGAACTCACCATTATCTTTCATTTAGCCAGTCATTAAGGCATGCTCCAATTGAGCATCTGAACACATGATAAAGGAAATTTTCCTATAATGAAGCATGAGGCTTCTTATAACCGACTTCAACTTATTTGGAACTGATTCTTAGATTATTGTTGTATTGGCTTACCGGTGTACTAAGTACTTTTTTTTAAGGACATGGGAATATGCTACACTTTTTCACAAGGGCTCGGCCAAGTGGAAAATCAAATGACAGGCATAGGCACATAAAAGGCCCCTTTTCAAGTTATTCCTGGGTCTGGGGCTATGTGCTTTGTAAATTGATCTTAGGCCATATCGGTTGAACCTTCGGGTAGATGGCTAATTGGCTATGAAATCTAACGCTTCTAAATCTAATCCTAAGTTCTATTAGCCAGACGTTGGATATCAAATATTGCTAGAAAATGTTTTTCTTGAGAAAATTGCAGAAATATAAAGTAAACATAAGATAGAAACATGTAATTGACTATTTAAAAGGGAGACTAAAAATGAAAAGAGGGGTCACTTCATTTCAAAATTTCTTCGTATTTGAACTGCAAGAAAGTCTTCCATGAGAAATAAATCAATAGCTTTTCTTGCAACTTCCTTATGATGCACAAAAAGTAAACTTTCTAAATTTTCTTAGCAAAGCTAACTCTTATCAGAATCCATGGTTCAACCAAAAGAACTTGAAATCAGATGTGTCATCTTGAGAGCTCTCATGCGAGTTGAAAAAAATTTGGATCATTATCAACTGCATCTAGGTGTTTATGAAAAGAACAGGCACTGCGTACTTATGTGGATATTCAGGCAGGTACATACGACTCGAGCATCAACTGAGCTGGGGACGGTGATTTGATCTCAACGATCAAGTATGTGAACTTCCACTGCCTATCCACCTTGTCCTGAAACATCTCTGTATAAACCTTGCCAGCTCCATGTGGTCCTCGGATATAAAAATTGACCTACACTCAGTTTAATCACATAAACGTAAATATATATTGGAGAAAGTAGAAGTAACACCAAGCAAACAATCAACATGTGCAAGCTTCAACTCGGGAAGAGAGAGAATCAAAAGGATAGGAATCATAAGAAAAAGTAGTCACCTCAACATGCTCAACTCCGTCTTCATCAGTCCATATTCTATTGGGGATGCGTTGGCGTGCAGCACGATTTCTACTTTCTGATCCATAGCCTGTTACAGGGGATCCAATTCTTACACTAACCTGGCGTAAAGAATAGCATACACATGCAACTGATCAGTTCAAGTACAACCAGAATCAAAATACATAATAAACTGATTGTTCAGACTTAGTGCTAAGTATGAACTCTATCTACTCGTACGACTCAGCAAGCCAGTAAAGACTGCCCCAGTTGGTATTTAGGAAATAAGATCTTTAAGTGCAGCCTCACAGCTGTCATCCAGTCTACAACTAAATCCAAAAATTATATGTAGTAAATTAATGGTAAGGATTTTAGGGGCTAGGAACATACATTACCATCATTTTGAATCCTCTTGAGAGCTTTATCAAAAATTTTGTACCTACAAGAAAATTACTTTAAGCTAGATTGAAAAAAAGAAGAATTCAAGGTTTATGTCAACCTACTTAGAGAGCATAAATGCAACCCTTACTCTTTTGGCTGAAAAATCAGTTCCTTAAAAATTCCATATGCTGCACCAGCAGCAACTGCAAGTCCGGCAAGAATGACAAGGCTATAAGAAGCTCCCTCAGTAAATGTCACGGGCTTCTCTGGAATATTGTAGGTAGGAGCATCAAAGGGATCCTCAACAGTAGATACATCCTTTCGAGCCTGTACAAGTAGGACAAGAAAGAAATGCATTCGTTGTCATATTGGGAGCTATACTTCAAGGGTAATCTCCAAGTTTTATATATTTTTGCAATATTTTCCTCAATATATACCAAAATGGTGTAACTGCATAGAATAGATATGTGGTTCAGTCTCGTGCTTCTTCTCCTCTTTGAATTCATGTTTTGAGGTCACACCTTTCCAATGGTGTATACTTGTACAAGGATAACACATCAATACAATAAGGACCTTTACAATGTTGTAAAAGTTTAGAAAAATTCTCATTGAAATTATGTTTTGGAACAGGACCTTTCAGTATTTATTATATTAAGACAATACATCAACATATTATGGCGCTGTAAGCGCCCAAGCAATAACCTAATTTACAGGTACCACATGCTTTTTCTCTTATGCGATGATTAATAATGTAGGAATTGTTAATAAAGAAGGGATTGTTATGCAGGGATTACTTACTTCAAGGGCATTTTTGCCTTTTAATACTTTAAAGCCCCTATTGCTAATACATACATGGAGTATATTTTATTTCATATTCTATCCCGCATAAAATAATATGTAAAGTCCTGTATAATTTAATGCAGGTATTAGTTAACACATCAACCAAATGCTGCAAAAAATTATACAGGCTTTGTTTTTTCATATGCAACCAACCAAATGAATGCATACGTGAAATATATTTTTAATCCCTCTAACCAAACACATTATAAATTTTATGCTTGTGATCCTTCCAACAGTCCAGAGAGAGATCCTGTATATACCTAAAATATAAGACATGCATACCAGTTGGAAAGAATAGTAGCTAAAACAGACAGAAATTCATTTTTTTTGGTAATTAACTAACAGAAATTCTGATTAGGCAGATCCTGCTATCCCCATTAACTAGGTTTCAGACAGGAAATTTTACTCAAAATTCATAAATCTTCTACTACGAGAAATACAAAAGACCAACAACCATGCTGTGTAAAAAGATTGGTAAAATACCTTAAATCACCCCTAAACTTGGCTCAGATTGTTAGTATCCTCCCCGAATTATGCCCGGTCTTAATTACCCCCTCTACTTGGCCTTTCGACGGTCATTACCCCCTAGATGCTGGTGTGGCAAAAAGTGAGGGTGCACTCACCTGTTATGAAGATTTTTCTGTCTCTGTGACCTTTTTTTTAAAAATAAAATACTTTTTACCTTTTTAAGAATATCACTTATTAGATACTTCCTCCGTTTCATATTGTTTGAGCTAGTTTGACTCGGCACAGAGTTTAAGAAAAAAGAAGAAGACTTTTGAAACTTATGGTCTTAAAAGTTTAAGGGGTAAAACGTTTGTGGGGCCATACCATTTGTGTGGCTATAAAAAGCTTCCCATTAAGGGAAAAATGAAGAGTTTAAAGATGAATTATTTCCAAATTTAGAAATGTGTCATTTATTTTGGAGCAGACTGAAAAAAAAAAAGTAGCTCATTTAATTTGAAACGAAGGGAGTAATTTTTTTTAATACAATTTATAATAAAACTTGGATAGAACGATATTATTTAAGCTAAATATTTTTATTTGGCCAAAAATAATAAAATTTTAGTTAATCTTTTTTTTGAATTTGACCTGAAAATAAAGATTTATACAATTTAAATAAATAGTCAAGGCATCTAAAAAGTTATAAAACATAATTTGAAATTAATTATTTTGGCTATAATTTTCTATATAACTCTAAATTACGGTGCTCTAAATTTTTATTTTTTTTAGAAATTTTACTTAAAAAAATAAAAATATACAGTTGAAAGAAATAGTCATTGCATCACAAAAGAAGAAATAAAAAGAGTGTACAATTGCAAGAAATTACAAGTGCAATTATACACTTTTTTTATTTCTTCTTTTGATGCAATGACTATTTATTTCAACGATGTATTTTTTATAACTTTTTAGATGTCTTGACTATTCATTTCAATTGTATAAATCTTTATTTTCAAGTCAAATTCAAAAAAAGATTAACTAAAACTTTATTATTTTTGGCCAAATAAAAATATTTAGCCTAAATAATGTAGTTATATCCAAGTTTCATTATAAATTTTATTCGAAAAAAATTATCTAAAAAAGTAATATTCTTAAAAAGGTAAAAAATATTTTATTTTTCAAAAAAATGCCACATAGATAGAAAAATCCATGTGGCAGGTGAGTACACCCACACTTCTTGCCACATCAGCATCTAGGGATAATGACTCTCAAAAGGTCAAGTTGAGGGATAATTAAGATCGAGCATAGTTCTGGGAGGATACTAATAATCTAAGCCAAGTTTAGGGATGGTATAAGATATTTTGCCAAAAAAAATAGTTTTGTTAAGCAATAAGATCAATGATTCATCAGTGTTACCTTTTGGAAACATCATACAGTTTGGAGATCATGAAGGACACCCCATAGCAACTTGATGGACTTGGTAATGAACCTAACAGAAACAGCGGTTGCACTATAGAGCTGTGTTATGCATCATCATCTAGTTCACTAGCTCTAGAAACACTACATGGTCCAAAAGTAGGAGGTGTCTGCTCAAGAAGGCTTTTCTCCTTCCCGGAGAACGCTGAAAATTTCCCTCCTCTCCCTTTAACTTCACTTATTTGGAAAGTTAAACTGCCTTAGAAAGTAAAACCTTTTATGTGATCTTTGGTTTATAAAAAAACATAGCAGGAATGACTTGTTGGAGGTGCACACCAAGAAAGGCTAATGATTGATGCACATGACTGGACCTCATAAGCATCTCCTTCTGCAGTTTGCATTAAGTTGTGGAAAAGATCCAAATTTAGGGGAAGCTATTGTGACTTTCTCCTCATTAAAAAATGATCTTCTAACGGGACTTTCTGATATTTTGCGGGAAGCTATAGTGATTCTTTCTCATTGAATGAACTTCTAACAACCACGTATAATATTTCAGGAAGATAAGGGAAGGTAAACCGGTACAGCATGCAGCTCCTTTGGCTCTAAAATGGTGCTTTTTTTTTTTTTTTTTAAATTTTGCACCGGGTATCCGAGTCTCTAAAATGGTGCTTATGGTAAAGAAATATGAGAACATTAGGACCCATATACATTAGTTGACTTGGCCTGGAAGAACACATTCTTTCTTGGTTTTTTGAAGTAATGGTTTTTAGGGAGTGTAGAACTGGGAGAACTGCAACGTACTAGAGGCTTTAGTAGAACAGCAAACATTCTTGTTGGTCCATTTTGTTCTTTCAAGGAAATCTTGTTGTGGATAGCTTTGCTTTGTGGAACGGGAATGAGATCCGGTTCACCACTAGCTTATTACCAATTCACTAAGGGTACACTTCGTTAGAATCATATGTCAATCTACTTAACTAAGGAAATAATTGTTTCTCAAGTTAGAGAGAATTGGCAAGGTTAAACTAGTAAAATACCTTGATAATTGGAATCACATGTTTCTTAGGTTGAGATGCATTTTATGAAAATTATTGCTATTGGGAGGTAAAACAAAAGGTTACTAACTCAAGATTGCGCTTTTTATAAGTAAGTTGGACTTGGACCTAAATTTGGTTGTTCAAATCCCTACTGTATTGTTAACGTAATTCATGGTTCGCTAGGGAATTAATTAATTGTGGTCCTTAGCACATTTTATTCTCGTTTGCCCATCTGCTAAATTCCCCCTTTTTAATATAGAAACACAAAAAGGGAAGACATATATGCATGATTTAGAGACCGAATTAACCTCTGACTGCTTTTGTGCCGACTCAGAAGCCTTTGATGTAAATGATCTAGCAAAGCAAGATGATTGAGGATTTACGCCAGCGGTATAGATAGGCTGAAACGACGATCTAAAGGTCATTAAGCATTGTGTACTCCTTCGGTTTCTGTATAGAACAGGAACTCCTGCAAGATCTACGTCTGAGTACTTTTCTTACCATAGAATATGCTCCAAGAGAAATATTAAAATCCCTGTTGCATCGACATAAGATAGTGGCAGAGACTGAATACAGCAATTTTCAGCACTTACATGGTCAGACGCAAGAGCTTACAATAAGAAAATGCATGAATGTACATATGTAGTTTTCTAAATATCTCAACAGGAAATGGTTCCACTGAAAGCATAAAGGTGTAATTCAACGTACTGATCACTTCTAACGAGTGCCACAACTGTCAGGCACAGCCATGATAATACAGAAGGCCAACATAAAACTAACATCCGCACTTCAAAAGTATAGAAATATAGATGCAGAACATTCTATTTAAACCCTTTCTCCTTTGCCCCGACATAAGTAGATAGCACGTCCACAAGATTTAGAGTCAAGCAAGGCATCTCCTTTTTCTTATGGAAAACAAAAACCTTTCTCTATAGCAAAATATTCAAAATCATCATCTTAAAATTCTCGAGGAATGAAACACGCAATAGCATATATTTATGATCATTCAAATTGCTAGAAGAATCCGTTTGACGTGAACACAAATGAAGAACTTAAACCACTGAATGGATGGATGTTAAAGCAGGCTCAAGCTCCACTAAATGAAGAGAAATGAACTAATCCTAAATTTGGATTCTTGGGAGATCAAAAACTTGTTGAGATCCAAATTGTTCTTTTTCAGTTTGAGATTTTCAATACAAATGTAGCATCTACTCACCAGCAGGTTGATCGATAACCTGCAAAATCAGTATTGGGGGACAAAAGTTGTCAATAGGCAGCCAACAAAGATTTAGGATCACCAAAGTAGCAAGAAATTTCAACACACCATCGCAGCAAGATAAGAAGCATGTCTCCTTGCACAACCTGATTTTACCAGATCCTGAAAGTACATCATAATCAGAGAACGAATAGAAGAAGAATATATCCAACATCATTTTGAAAAATGAGAGCTGGAAAAAAATTTGATCAGCAGTTTCAGATCATAAACTTGAAGCATGCCAAAAGTTTCAAACAAGATAAGAGTTTCAATTCACATTCACAGCTCTTATTTTTGTTACTTTCAAATCATTGTAAAATTCATCAATTATTTTCTTTTTTCCATAAATAAGGTCGAGCCTGCCATTCAAATTGACATCCCTCCCTCCTTACCTACATGAGTACAAAAAGGCCAGGTGATCTTTTCTAGTAATTATTTTTAATCAATCTATTTTTCCCTAACAATAATGTTGCCTGAGTTTGAACTAAGACTAATTACTGTAAAGGTCCCCCTTTGCTTGAAAATTATGTCAAAGGGTCAAAGCAAGCTCATAAGAACAACCCTTGATGAAACACCAGTTTCTATCCCAAAGTCAATTAATGTTGGAAAATGGCACTCAAGGTGTAGTTTAGTGGTCAATGAAGTGGAAGGAGAATTATGAGTGTTAGGTTCTAATATCAACGGATGCAAAAAGCACCAGGTGATTTCCTCCCATCTGCTTAAGCCTTAGTAGGCAGAATTACCCAATACTGAGTAAATAACTTTCTGAGATAGTTAAAACCTCTAAAATGCATATTGAAAATAAAATTTCTAAGGTTTCTAGATTAAAATGTTGAACCAAAAAGAGAATTTGAATTCTGAAGTATCAAATTGGGGATTACAGTGGCTTCCAGAGCTTATATTCAGTGATAAAGACGGAATGTAGGAGTATGGTTAGACGCATGTCACAAGCTCAAAGTCTGCCCCTGACTGAAGCCTAGTAGTTAAGTGGAGCAGGGTAGACGGACGGGCCCCATACTCCCTCAACTTCCAGATCTGCGTGCCAATGGAATTCGACCAGCTAACTCATAGGGAATTCTTGGTTATAAACAAATAGGGACTTGAACTAGTTTGGTATATCTGTGGATTTTCTTGCTGAATTCTTGAATTAGTCAAACTTTGATGCTAGATCTGAATTTCCGACTTAAACATACATTAGGGAACTATGTGATAGAATGACCATACAGAACTCAACCACTTCGCACAGCAATCATAAGGGTAAGCTGATAATGCCAACAGCTCAATGTCAGAAAAGCAAATGCATAGAGAGAGCCTTCAAGTATTTACGCTCATTAACCAGTCAAACTGAAACTATGGTGCACTAGGATGTAACCTTATTGATGCATAAACTCTAGCAATTATCTTCTACAACTACTAAAATTTACCTCCGCATAAAAGGCGACATTACCACTCAGCATATGAGAAAAAAGTGAACAGCTTCTTTGCCAACTCATTCTATTCACACTAAAAATATGTAACAGTAGATACAAAGAAACCCTTAACATCAACCAAAATCATCAAGCACAAGATAGGTTCAACAGATAAACTTTAAATATATCCAAAAACAGGAACTTTTAATTACAATAATGCAAAAATTTAAAGAAAAAGCAGAACTTGACGTACCCTTTTGGCAGAAACATTGAAAGCAGCACTTTCAGCAGCCATAGACGAGAAACGACTTATACCCAAATCAGATAAGCCTCTAGAAGGCATATATTCCAACAAACAATCAAACTTGTTGCTTGATTTTACAACATTCGACCACCACCTATATTTCAAAGAAACCCCGCTTCTCCTCACATGCTGCATCTTTGAAATCTAAGGTTTTAAATGGTTTCTACTACAAGTAGATTGATGACTAAACGCACATATATAGGATAAAGCGTGGATCAAAATATTGAACACAGCGAAGCAAGAAATCGAATATGGATTTGGTAGTGACCCTAAAACCCTCTAAGAGAACCCGAACTGGGTTTTGGTCTGTTTGGGTTTGGGTTACAGGTCACGTGGTACCTGCAAATAGTCAAGACTATTTATTTTCACTGTATGTAAAATAAAATATAATTGTAACAAAAAGTTATCATATATAAATACTAAGTAATAATCAAATTTCATATTTGAAATAAAAAATTAGTTTATAGTTAATGGAAATATGTAATTACCTCAAATCATGTATGTGATGCTAATTAAATAAATAATAATTGAATGGCGTTTTCACAGTTTTATATGGAATTCTGTAGTTTATTGTTATTATACTAGTATTGCCATCCCACATAGAAGTTGATGTGCTATAATATAAAAGAATTAGCACTTGATTAATATGATTAAAAGAAATAGTTATCAAGCTCCGATTATTAGCATAAATTATCATTTTTATATGATAGAAAATGTTTCTCCGCAAAATGTTATCTTTGGGTGTTCATTGCAATATTTAATTGTCTAGAAAATGTACTTTATGTCCTAGCTTTTCTTTCTTCTGGGGCCATTTTCTTTGCCCTATTTTCTTCCCCATTCTTCTTAGACTAAGGCGTCCTGCAAATCTACGCTAAGAAAAATATTATTTTCAATTCTTATGAAAAAAGCATCTTAATTTACAATGGTTCTACTCCTACTTTTTCTACAATTGATACTTAGACATAAAAAAAATTAATATGTAACCTTAACACTATTTCATATCATATCATCTACATTGATATGTTTTTACACCCAACTAAATATTAAAAACGATTTAAAAAATTATTTACCTAAAATAATCTCCAAGTTAGTGAGAATATTTCAAATCAATACGCGAATATTTCAAATCAATTTATGTAATAAAATATAATCTATGTTTGTTTTTGTTCAAATTAAAAAGAATTTTACTAAGAGTATTCAAGGTATATAACATGTAACTTTTGACTTATATAATATTTTATATGCACTGTATAATATTTGACAAAGAATATTCAATTCCATCATTCTGTTTATGTGGCTCCACATCTGACTTTTACTAAATAGTAGATTTTCTTGGTGCAACCACAATTAATATGTGTAAAATATATTTTTATCTAATTAAATCACTTAATTATAATAAGTTGATATGGTTTGATGGAAATATTAGTATTATATAAATTTTTAGCAAAAAGAGAGCCTTCATTAGAACTTAGAAGTTATCAATAGGTTACCTAGTACTTCTATTTAGGTTAATTCTTCTTTTTCTTTGGGTTTTTAAAGATGCTCAATAAAAATACCGATCTGGTAGAAGACTTATTTTGTTGACTCCCAAACATTTGGATTGTTTACTACTTTGCTCATGAATGAGGCTATTGAACTCACTCGCTGAAAGCTCAGCGACATCCTTGTCAAAAGTAACGGCAACCCATTGTCGTGCTACCAAACTGGGACGCATTAGCGATACATACACTGCCACTAACATCTTAAACGGGTACGCAAAATGCCGGGAGATTGGTACTGCTCTCAAGCTGTTCGACGAAATTCCGCACAAAGATACTGCTTCTTGGAACATCATGGTTTCTGGATACGTCAATTCTGGGAATTTTCATGGTGCTTGGATGTTCCTTAATTTGATGAAAGAACGTGGGTTTTGTTTAAATGACTATACTTTTGGAAGCATACTAAAGGGCATTGCTTCTAATGGCCTATTGTCTTTAGGCCAACAGGTGCAATGTGATGTGGTTAAAATGGGCTATGTAGGGAATGTTTATTCCGCCAGTGCTTTGCTGGACATGTACGCTAAGTGTGGCAAAGTTGACGATGCAAATAAAGTGTTTCAACGCATGCCTGAACGTAATTATGTCTCATGGAATGCTATAATAGCAGGCTATGCTGGGAAGGGTGAGATAGAATATTGTTTTTGGTTGTTGCGAGGTATGGAGCAAGAGGGTATGCAACTTGATGATGGCACATTCTCTCCGCTTTTAACGTTGCTTAATGAGAAAAGGTTTTACAAGGTGACAATGCAGGTTCATGCAAAAGTTGAAAAGCTTGGTTTATGTTGTCAAGTCAAAGTGGTCAATGCTCTAATCACTGCATATTCCCAATGTGGGAGTATTGAAAGTGCGAAAAGTGTTTTTGATGGTACTATTAGTTGCAGAGATTTGGCAACGTGGAATTCAATGCTAGCAGCTGATTTAGAACATGATGAGGAGAAGCAGGCATTTGAACTATTCTTGGACATGGAAAGGCTTGGGTTGGAAATGGATTCTTATACTTATACTAGTATAATAAGTGGCTGTTTCGAGAATAAACATAACAGTCAAGGAAAGTGTTTGCATGCTTTGATTATTAAGAGAGGACTGGAAAATGTAACTATAATCTCGAATGCATTGATTTCCATGTATGCCAAATCATGCACAAACTATATGGATGATGCGCTGACAGTATTTGGAAACCTGGATGTAAAGGATTCTGTTTCTTGGAATTCCATTTTGACCGGATTGTCACAAACGGGTTGGAGTGAAATTGCTTTCAAATTTTTTTCGAAAATGAGGGCGGAACACCTTGAGATGGATGAATATTCCTTTTCCGCGACCCTTAGGTCTTGCTCGGATTTGGCTACTCTTCAATTCGGTCAACAAATTCATGCCTTGGCACTAAAACTGAGCTCCGAATCATATAAGTATGTTAGCAGTGCTTTGATACTTATGTATTCCAATTGTGGAATCATTGAAGATGCTTGGAAGGCCTTTGAAGTTTCTCCTAAAGAGAGTTCAATATCTTGGAACTCGATCATGTTTGCCCATGCACAACATGGGCAGGGTAAACTTGTCCTTGACCTCTTCTTCCTAATGAAACAAAGCAAAGTGAAGCTAGACCATATAACTTTTGTGGCAGTCTTGACTGCATGTAGTCACATTGGTCTTGTTGAAGAAGGTTGCCATTTTTTCAAATCTATGGAAGCTGATTTTGGAGTTGTTCCAAGAATGGAACATTATGCTTGTGCAATTGATCTACTCGGGCGGGCTGGACGTCTTGAGGAGGCAAAAGAGCTGGTTAAAGGGATGCCATTTGATCCTGATGCGATGGTTTTGAGAACTCTACTCGGCGTCTGTCGGTCATGTGGTGATATGGAATATGCAAGTGAGGTGGCTAGCAGTTTGCTAGAATTGGAGCCGGGAGATCATAGCACTTATGTTTTGCTCTTGGACATGTACCGACAAATTAAGAAGTGGGATAAAATAGCTAGCATTAAGAGGCTGATGAGGGAAAAGAGTGTCAGTAAGGTACCTGGTTGGAGTTGGATAGAACTTCAAAACGAGGTACATGCTTTCAATGCAGAGGATCTATCACATCCTCGTTGCCGTGAAATTTATTCGAAATTGAGAGAACTGACCGATGAAATCATGTTCTCTGAATCTGAAAATGCTAGTGGATTAACGGTTTCTATGACTGATCTGGAATCAGTGGTTTAACAACCGACTCAGGGCGATGGGGTACTAGTCACTCAAGCGGGAACTGGTTCGAGTGTATTGTTATATTGACAGCATGATTCCTGGATAAGTATGACCTAATGAAAAAGGCTAACGCAGGGATGTAGCTGTAGCTGCATCAGCTATCTGAATAAATTGGAGAGCAAGGTTGTTTAGTTTGAACCTTTTGGTTCCGGTTTATGCTCTAGCCGCCTGTTTCTGGTCCCCTCCCAGGCTTATATCTATAATAATTTTAGGCTTTTGTTTCTGGTGAATTTGGCTTCTTTGGACCTGGATGAAAAGGATCCTTGAAATTCAAAGTATCATTAAGATTTGTGCTCTCTAAAGTTATGCTTATTGGGTGATCCAGATATATGAACAAATTCGGTTATTGCGTTACAAAAGCAACAACAACAACAACATCCCAGTAAAATAGGAGTCATCACCAAATAGCAAATGGAATTGCTGTTCAAACGGATTCCGTAAAGCTCAAGATGCTTTACCAGCAGAAGTACTGGCATGCTATTCTGCAGTATTCCGAGTCGTGTGTAAATGATTCAAGAAGTTAAATGTGTTTACAGATCTATGTAAGACATTTTAAGATGTGTCGTTTTCCTGTTAATAGATATAGTTGATGTGACATTGTATTAGTGCGCCTTTCCACATTTGGTAAACAAAATTTGTTATCACACATGCTGAATCTTTTCTCTTGTTTCTCTTCTATATATTATTAATATTATTAAATGAAACCGATTGCCTGTCACGATCCGAATTTCCCATCATCGAGACCGTGATGGCGTCTAACTTTTCAGTTCTAGGCAAGCAACAATTAGAGATTAATACGCTAACTCTTAAACAATTCAGTAAATAATAATAATTAAACGATAATAGATTAAAGGAGTGTAGAATTTTATAATAACGCAGATAATTATACACAACTACCCGGAATTTGGCGTCACAATTCACAAACTTCTAAGAGTTACTACAAATAATTGGCTAAAGAAAAGTATAACTGTTTCCGAGTTAAAGAAACAGTAAACTGAAATAATTGGAAGGGGACTCCAAGGTCTGTGAACGCCGGCAATCTACCTTGAGTCTCCTGTGGGATTGAAGTCAGCAACTCAACTCGGGTTAACACGGTCCAGTACCGAAATCTGCACAGAAAGTGCAGAGTACAGTATCACTACAACCGACCGCATGTACCGGTAAGTGTCGAGTCTAACCTCGGCGAAGTGGTGACAAGGTTAGGACAAGACACTCCGAATAAACCTGTGTAGTTTATCACTATATGTACACCTCAAACAACAACTAAAGAAATAAGGCAAGAAGTATTGGGAAGGGGGCATGTCGAGGGGATTACAAGACAAGAATTACAATGGAACTGAGAACATGAACAATCAGTATACCTTAAATATGTAGAAGCGGACAACACAATAAAGGAAAGTACACGGCATCACCCTTTATGATTTTACTCTCAACCTCACCAGATAAAATAATAGAAAACGTGTACGACATCATCCTTCGTGCTTTATCACTCACTCACAAAATATTGCACGGCATCACTCTTCGTGCTTTAACACTCTCACTCACCAAAATAATGAACAATGACAACGGGGAGATAGGAATATCAAGAACAAATCCTACTTCAACACTTAGTTCCACAATACCCATCTCAACTTTGAGTCAATACTCAATCGATACCAAATCCAGTAAAGCATGATAAGAAATAGCTCAACACATCGAATAACTAGTCTAAACATGAACAATGTGATAAAAGAATAAAACATTTACAAGAATAAGACTCACTCACATGCTATGAATCGACAACAATACATAGGTACTCGTCACTTTACCTATACGTTGTACTCAATATCCAAACACGTATCAAATATGCAAATAATACCTAATCCCCCAAGCCAAGGTTAACCACAACACTTACCTTGCTCCAACGGCCAAACTCAAAGCTCAATCACCGATTTTCCCTTTACACAAGCCACCAGACCAATAGAATCTAGTAAATTACAAACCAAACAATTCAATTCAAGCCTTAGGAACTACCCACGATTGCAAGGAATTCAATTTAGGTCATTTTTGAAAAAAGTCAACACCCCCGCCTGCTTGGCCCAAACCCGAACCCGAACCCGAAATTCGGACAAAAATTCCATTACCCATTTACTCCGGAGCCTGGATATATAATTGGTTTTGGAATCCGATCTCAATTTAAGGTCTAAATCCCCATATTTCGAAATCTCTAGTTTCTACCCAAAAATCCCCAATTCCACCATGAAAATCTTAGATTCTAGGTTGAGATTTATGGGTTTTCAATTTCTTGCCTTATGTTTTGATAATCTAACAAACTTATTATCAAGAACCAGAAAGGAGACCTGACACACTTGACACATTGCAAGTGAACGAATTCCAGCCCGAACTCCAGCTAATGTGAACTGCTGCAAGTGTAGAGAATTGAGGGAAAAATAGGGACCTGATCCCTTGGTGTTTCTCTAATAGAAATGCAAGTCAACGATGCAGCTAGAAAGTAACTGCAGAAAGCAACTGCCTGCAATTGTACACACGACAGTTTAACAGAAAGTGCAGCAGTCACTTCCCATTGGGAAGAGGGGTGTACCAACCAAGAATTGACATCATCCTTGGTATGTCATTGATAGTATAACAACATGGTACATATGTCATTGATAGTATAATAACATGGTGCAGGGCACAAGATATTCACTTGAGCACTTAGTGAATTCTCTCAAGCATTAAAGATTTGATCCAACATTGAAGTTACGGGTGTGTCAATAACAAGAAGACAACTCTACTAAGGATCAGTTCCACAATGAGTCTATGTGTATCTGTAGTTGAGTTGTAATCTTGTTGTTGTTATTCATTGTAACTCCTACCTTGTTTTCTTAGAAGTTAAAGTCTTTGTAACTAGTGAGTGACAAAGTGGCTATTGGTAAGTGTATCACAAATTAGTTAAGTTGAAGTCTTTGTAATATAGCCATTACAAAGTGACTTGTAATAGTTTGATTGCAAGTTAGTGAAGTTGAAAGCCTACAAGTGTAGGTCGTGGTTTTTATTTCCTTGAGTGGGATTTTTCCACGTAAAAATCCGATGTCTCATTTACTTACTGTGTCATTAGTATTCTTAGTGGAAACTCGTAAAGGACCAGGTACTGTATAGTTTGGTGGACTCATATAAACTAACAAAAATCTTGAAAATGAAGTGAATGATTGAAAGAAATGAGTTAAAAATCACTTACCTATGATTTGGAGAAGAAGTGGTCTTTAAAAAATCACCTTGAGGGTTTCTTGTTTTGAAAGATGAGAAAAAATCCCGTCAAAGTCAAGTTTTATCAGCTGAAGATGTCGCATTGCAAAGATTCCCACAATCCTTCCTTATTCACAAATGCGACGAAAAGTTTGCAAATGCGAACTAAGCTGGTCACATATGCGATCAGATGATTGCAATTGTGAAGGTAGTCTCCCCTCTGTCCCCATCGCAAATGTGAAGGAATGGTTGCATTTATGAACATAAGCTGGATTAGCTTCTTTTTGCATTTTCGATGAGAAGCTCGTAAATGCGAACTCTTTAGAGATCGCAAATGCGATGATTGGCCTCGCATTTGCAAGGTCTGAGGTCTGCAACAAAAACAGCAGTGTTCAAATTCCTATTTTCACTCTGTAGCCTATTCGAAACTCACACGAACCCTCCGGTCTCCAAACCAAACATGCACACAAGTATTAAAATATCATACAAACTTGCTCGCACGATCAAGTTACCAAAATAACACCTAGAACTACGAATTTGGTACCAAATAAAATGAAATTCTCAAGAACACTTTGAAATTTCTATTTTCTCAACCGGACGTCCGAATCACGTCAAACCAACTCTGTTTGTCTCCAAATTTCACAAACATGATTTAAATGTAACCTGTACTGGACTCCGGAACCAAAATACGGACTGGATACAAAAAAGATCAAACATTACCAATTTCTTAAGAACCATTAAGTTTTCATACTTACAATTTTTAACAAAAATTCATAACTTGGGCTAGGATCCCCGAATCTGATTTCGGGCATATGCCCAGGTCACATATTTTGATACAAAACCTATTGGGACTGTTAAAATATGAGTCCTGGTTCGTTTACTCAAAATGTTGCCTGAAGTCAACTAAATTAATATTTAAAGACAAAAATTATTATTTTCCAAAACTTTCAACATAAAAGCTTCCCGAAAACATGCCCAGACTACGCAAATTGAGGAGGGATAAAATGAGGTTTAAAGGCCTTGGAACATATTATTTAGTTTTAAATCATAAGATAACCTATCGGGTCATCACATTCTCCACCTCTAAAATAACCATTCATTCTCGAACAGACATAGAAAAGTATCTGAGCTAGGAAAAAAGTGGGGATATCTACTCCGTATATCGGGCTCAGACTCTCAAGTAGCTGACTCAACATGGTGACCTCTATACTGCACTCAAACTGAATGATACCTCTTCGATCTAATCTAACGAACCTACCTATCTAGAATGGCTACCAACTCCTCCCAACTAATGAACTTGCCTATCTAGAATGGCTACCAACTCCTCCTCGTAGGTTAAATCATTGTCCAGCTGGATAGTGCTGAAGTCTAACACGTGAGATGGATCGCCATGATACTTCCGAAGAATAGAAACATGGAATACTGGATGTACTGTTGATAAGCCTGGTGGCAACGCAAGTCTATAAGCCACCTTTCCCACTCGATCAAGAATCTCAAAAGGCCCGAACACACAGAGAAATAATCGCTCTTTGACCATGAATGCAAAATCACAGACCTGACGATCGGTATAATTCTTCTGCTTAGACTAAGCTGCACGAAGTCTATCCTGAATTATCTTAACCTTATCCAAGGCATCCTGTACCAAATATGTACCCAATAACCGAGTCTCCCTCGGCTCAAACTATCTAACCGGCAATCGACACCATCTACCATATAATGCCTCATAACGGACATCTGAATGCTCCACTGATAGCTATTATTGTAGGAAAACTTCGCTAACGGCAAGAACTGATCCCAAGAACCTCTACAGTGAATAACACAAGCACGGAACATATCCTCTAAGATCTGAATAGTACGCTTGTACTATCTGTCTGTCTGAGGATGAAATATTGTGCTCAACTCAACCCGCGTGCCCAACTCATGATGTACTATCCTGTAAAAATGCTAGGTGAGCTGCGTACCTCGATCCGAAATGTGGGCACACCATGAAAGAAGACGATCTCACAAATGTAAATCTCTACCAACTGCTCTGAAGAATATGAAATTGCAACCAAAATAAAGTGTGCTGACTTGGTTAGACTGTCCACAATGACCCAAACCGCATCGAACTTTTTCTGAGTCTGTGGAAGTCCACAATAAAATCCATAGTGATATGCTCCCACTTCCACTAAAGAATCTCTATATTCTGAAGCAAACCACCAACTTACTTGCTGACAATTTAGACATCAAGCTACATATGCAACTATATCCTTCTTCTTCCCCGTCCACCAATAATACTACCACAAGTCCTGATACATCTTGGCGAAGCCCAGATAAACAGAATATCGAGAACTGTAGGCCTCCTTTAGAATCAACTCACGAAGTAAATCCACATTAGGCACACAAACACGACCCTGCATCCTCAAAACTCCATTATATCCAACCATAACCTTCTTGGAATCCCCGTGCCGCAATGTGTTCCTAAGGACAAGCAAATGAGGGACATCATACTACCAGTCCCTAATGTTCTCAAACAATGAAGACCAAGCAATAGTACAAGCTAGAACATGGCTAGTCTCAGAAACATCTAACCTCACAAACTGATTGACCAAATCCTGAACATCTAACTAAACGGCCTCTTGCTCAAAGCATCGACCACCACATTGGCCTTCTCGGGATGATACAATATGGTGATATCATAGTCTTTCTATAGCTCCAATCATATCCTCTGGCTCAAATTGAGCTCTTTTTTCCTGAACAAGTATTGAATACTCCGATGATTTGTGAATATCTCACATGTCACACTGTAAGGATAGTGCTCCAAATTTTCACAGTGGTAGCATGACCAGGAGTCCCTCTTCGCTCTAACGAGGCAACCTCAGCAAGGCTAAGGTCATTATCTTTGCATGATAGTCCAATATAACATGATAAGGTGACAACCAATCCATCCCTAAAATAACATTAAAATCAACCATATCGAGAAGTAGGAGACACGAGTCTAAAGACCCCCAATAATGACCACACATAAATGATAGATACAATCTACAATATAGAATCCCCCACAGGTATAGACACATACACGGGTTCACTCAAATAATCACGAGGCACAACTAAATACGAAGCAAAATAGGATGATATATACGATTAAGTAGAACCCAGATCAAATAATACTGAGGCATCCCTACTGTAAACTGAAACTGCACCTATGATAACAGTGTCAGATGACTCAGCCTCAGGCCTGGTTCGAAAAGCATAGCATTAGGACTAGGACCCATCACTCTGAACTACATCTCAAGGACAGGCTCTATCTGTCTCGCCTCCACCTCTAGCGGCCTGAAATCCACTTCTAATGCCTCGACCTCCACCTCTAGTTAGATGAGCGGGAGGTGAAGCACTCGGTGACAGGACCACGACACGAGAAATCTGATGCTGAGAATTGCTCGATGCTTGAGGGCAAAACTTAGCAATGTGCCTCGGATCGCCACAAGTATAATAAGATCTCGGTTACTGTGGCTGATGACCTTGAAAATGATCGTGGTGGCCTAAGTAACCACCTTGAAAACTCTGGAGTGGAGGTGAACTGATAGGAGCTAGTTGTGCACTATAGGCTAGATGATCAGAATACTGCATATGAGGGCCAAGGTCACCTGAAGCACATCGAGAAGCCTGGACTATTGAATGAAATGACCTGGGAGTAAAGGTGTTCCTAGTTCGGTTTGAGTCAATTTTTTCCGAAAAGAAACCATATCAAGTAAGCCGGTTATTCAAATATTGGAACCAAACCAAACTAATTAATTCGGTTTTTATCGATTCATTTTTATCGGTTTTTTCTGGTTATTTATAGGGGTTTTTTGAAATATGAGACATACACTACCAAACGCATATTCCGGCGACTATATTTTCAACATAACACTATCAAATCAATTGCTCTTTGAGAAATCTATCATTTACCAAGATATATTGATGATAATTGAATCAAATAGTAATGAATAATTAAGTACTTAATTAAAAATGATTATTTTTAAAATGAAATAAATTTTTTTGTACTTAGCAAAAGAAAACTACCAGGTAAATAATTAGAATATTAAATAGCAAAGAACTAGGCTAATAATATAAATGAGTAATATGTACCATAAAATTTTAGAAACTTATATAAAAATATACATATATATATATATATATGCACACACACACACATATACATACACACACACACACACACATATATATATATATACATATATAGGTGTAACAATAAATTAAAATAGCTACTTTTATAGTCGGTTTGGTCCGAGTTTTTTCGATTATTTTTTGACTAAAATTAAAACCAAACCAAATTTCATTGGTTCTTAAAACTCAAAATCAAAACCAAACCAAACCTAAAAAGTATCAGTTATATATATATATATATATATATATATATATATATATATATATATATATATATATATATATATATATAAACATAGTATCTCTTGACTCCATTCGAATTAATAGGCTTTATCCATACTTCTTCGTCCATTTTTATGAGTGTGAATGCTCCACATGTTAGTACTTGATGAACCATATAGGACCCTTACCAATTGGGTGAAAACTTTGCATTGGCCTTATCTTGATGCGAGAAGATTCGCTTCTGCACCAGCTACCCCTGTACGAACTGTCTGGGTTTGAACCTTTTGTTAAAATCTTTGGACATTCTATTTTGATAAAGTTGACCATGGCATTTCGCAAGTACACACACACACACACACACACACATATATATATATATATATATATATATATATATATATATATATATATGTGTGTGTGTGTGTGTGTGTGTGTGTGTGTGTGTGTAATAATAAATTTAAATAGCTATTTTTATAGGCGGTTTGGTCCGGATTTTTTTTGATTATTTTTTGACTAAAATTAAAACCAAACCAAATTTCATTAGTTTTTAAAATTCAAAATCAAAACAAAACCAAACCTAAAAAGTATCAGTTTTTTGGTCGGTTGTTTCAGTTTACGACTTGGTTCAATTTTTCAAGTTTTTATGTACACCCCTACCTGGGAGGATGGCCCTGCCAAAAGTACACCGGCCTCCAAATGAGGCCCCACTGAATCCACCAGAGTGACGAGGGCTCTTTTTATACCCCTAACCACTCCCTTTATCTAAAACCATCTCAACTTGCCTAGAAATATTGGTAGCAGTTTGAAATGAAATCTCGCTCCCAGTCTCTTTAGACACGTGTAATTTAATAGGCTCAGCGAGTCCCTCAATAAAACTCCTCACCCTCTCTCTCTCTCTCTCTCTCTCTCTCTCTCTCGGTAGGAAGTATAAGAATAGCATGACGGGCCAAATCAACAAAACAGGTCTCGTACTGAGTAACGGTCATACTGCCTTGGGGGAGACAGTCGAACTGCCTGTGATAGTCCTCTCTTGGTGTAACATTAAGGAAATTCTCAAGAAATATCTGAGAGAACTGGTCCCAAGTCAAAGTGTGCGACCTAGATAGTCTAGTCAACACAAAGTCACTCCACCATCTCTTGGCAGACCCTATTATCTGAAACACAGTAAAATCAACCCCATTGGTCTCTTCTATCCCCATGTTCCGCACCTCATGGCAGTGGTCAAGATAATCTTGTGGGTCTTCAGAAGGTTCCCAATTATAATGAACTAGAAAGATATTGGTGAACTTGTCCAATATTAATAAGATCTCAGAGGACATAGCTAATCCACCATCGGCCTATGCCGCAAAAACTGGTTGAGCTACTCCAACTGGCTGAGTTGATGAAGTCTGGTACTGGGGAGCCATCTGCTCCGGAGTCTGAATAGCAGGAGTCCCACTCTACATGAGGCCTAGTAGACGGACCAAAGCGCCCTAGAGTATGGGGGTAGTAATGAAACCCTCTGGGACCTGAGCTGGTCCCACTGGATCAACATGTGCTGGAGCCTTGTTATCAAACTCCACCCGAGGCTCCGCTACTGGTGCTGTTGTTCGATGATAGGTAAAGTACTTTGGTTATAAGTACTTTTTGTTTTGATGATATAACAAACTTACTATCTAGAACCAGATAAGGAACCTGTTACACATTTACAAGGCCTCAAGATCACAATGTTCCATGTTGGGATTCAGTGTGGAATATGATTCAACTCCTCAGAATCGAAGGAACAACTGAGGAACTAGGTACCTACCAGTTCCCGAGGGACTGTATGAAGTCAACTCTACAGTTGGAAAGTTGCCGGCTACACATGCTACAGTGCAGGAACAGTGTTGCATTCAATTTTCTAGTTTTTTAGCTACCTTGCTTGCATCATTACTGTAATGTCACACATGTATATATGCATTAAAGGGAGGTAAAACAAATTCTTGAACACTTCGAGATCTCATACAAGCTCACTCATGTGACTATTCAGCTAGCTAGTTCCAAGTGTATCAAGAACAAAGAACAAAGTAACTACATGCCAGTTCCCCATATCGAGTTATTGTGTGTCCGTAGTTGAGTCGTAACTTTGTAATTGTTCTTCAAATTGTAATTCTATCTAGCTTATTTAGAAGTACTTTATAGGAACATCTTTGTAAACCTTAAACCTGCGTGCTTAAGTTTTTGCTAGA
This sequence comes from Nicotiana benthamiana, assembly GCA_034376525.1. NCBI lineage: Eukaryota > Viridiplantae > Streptophyta > Magnoliopsida > Solanales > Solanaceae > Nicotiana > Nicotiana benthamiana. Next base: position 34,459,141 of record CM067336.1, read on the forward strand.
ATTAGTCAAGTTTTAAAGTCTTTGTAATAGAGTTATTGCAAAGTGGCTTGTAATAGGTGTATTATAAGTTAGTGAGGGATTAAGAGTTTAATTCCTAAGTTGTATATGTTATAATCTGAAAGTTTCCTCAGTAGTGAAGTTGAAATCCTACAAGGGTAGTTCGTGGTTTTTAACTTCTGTTTTGTGTGTGTAACTGTCGAACCTGATAGAGAACCTAGATCTTTATAGAAGTTGGTGGACCCATATATTCTATCAATTGGTATCAGAGTGGATTCTTTCTATCAGGTTAACACCTAAAAAGGATACTCATGGATGCTCCTCTAAACTTCGAAGAAGGACAGTCCCTATACAAACCTCCTAGGTTCAATGGACAATAATATGGATTGTGGAAAACTAGGATGCATGACTTTATCATGGCTGAAGACTTTGAGTTATGGGATGTAGTAAATGACAGAGCCTTTGTCCCTACAAAGAGCTTTGGCAATCCAGCTGTAGCCATTCCCAAGACGAGGGAAGAATTCAATGACGCTGAGAGAAAGGCCATGGAAAAGAATTTTCGAGCAAAGAAAATTCTTGTGTGTGGTATTTTCCCCGATGAATATAACAGGATATCAGCTTGTCAATCAGCAAAAGACATTTGGGAGGCTCTTCAGACAGCTCACGAGGGAACAACTCAGGTGAAGCAATCCATGATTGATATGCTCACAATAAATATATGAGCTTTTCAGAATGAAAGATGATGAATCCATCCAAGATATGCATACTTGATTCACCTCCATCATCAATGAGCTTCACTCTCTTGGTAAAAGTATTCCAAGAAACAAGCTTGTCAAAAAAATCCTTAGTATACTACCCAGTTCTCGGGAAAACAAAGTTAACGCCATTACAGAGGCTAAGGACTTGCAAACACTGACCATGGATGAACTTGTTGGAAACTTGAAAACCTATGAAATGAAGAAGAAGAAGGTAAATGAAAGAAGAGAGCCCAAGAGAGAGAAGAACTTGGTCCTCAAGACGAACAACAATGACTCAAGTGGTGAAGGTGGGGACATGGCTTACTTCACAAAAAAGTTCTAGAAGATGGTTCGTAGTAATGGAGGCATTCCAAAAAGGCGAAGCTCTAGCATGCCCAGAAACTATGACCTTTGTCATAAATTTGGCAAGCCAGAACACTTTATCAAGAATTGCCCCCTCCTAATGTAAGATCAATATGATAAAAACTTTGATGAAGCAGCAAAGAGGAACCGGATTCCTAAAAAAATGCTTCAAAAGGAAGAATGTTGCCGACAACATTGTAAAGTAAGCTCTTGCTACATGGGGAGACTTCTCCAACGAATTTGAAGAAGAAGATGATGGTTGTAGTTTAATGATTGCAGTGGAAAATGAAGCAACTGAGTATGATTCAATCATTGCTCTAATGGCTCAATCTTATGACGATGAAGATGATGACAGTGATGAGGTAAATTTTCTAGATGTTCAGAGAAATTTGAAATCTTACTCTCCTAAAAATCTCATGTCATTATCAAATATGCTAATTGAGGGTTACCATAGTCTTATCAATGATAAAGATGCTTTAACTATGGAACTAGGGGAAGCTGAATATACTGGATATGACTTAGTAGTCGTTGTAGTTGATTTGAAAGAAACAATGCAGAACCTGAAATGATAAAAGAATGTCTTAGAAGAGAAAATTGCTAGTATAGAACATGAACAAGATGATCTAATGGTAGTTATGGTGAACTTAAAAGAATCCATTGAGTGTGTAAGTAAAGAAAAGGAAACCTTGACTGAGAGAGTTGCTATCATTGAGCAAGAAAGACATGACCTAGTAGCGGCGGTAGTATACTTGAAAGAAATACTTGAGGAATTTAAAATAGTAAATAGGCCTAGAAACTCTAAACAAGGAAAAGAAGTGATCTTGAAAATGAGCTAAATGTGGTAAATACTAGTCTGTGTGTTGAACTTGAGAAAAACAAACAACTTCAGGAAGAATTAGGGAAAGTAAAGAGTGATCTTGAGAAATCTCTTAAGTGGACATGGTCCTTGAATGCTATCACTGGCATGTATACCAACTCTGGGGGAAACATGCAGGGGATTAGGTTTCAAAGGGAAAAGATTACCTACAACCCTCTTAGAACGTATGTTACTATAGCTGACAATTGGCTATATACCCACTATGGCAACAATGGGCATCTCAAGGAAAATTACATGGCCAGGGTTCAGTCTCATCAAAGAAATAGAGTCTTTGCTGAGAGAGCAACTACTACAAGAGGACCTGGTCCGTCAAATAGGAAACACATTTTGCCTTCTTGGTCTAAGAGAGCATTCATTCACCCCTTTTTTCCTAACAAGGGACCCAAACTTGTTTGGGTTCCTAAGTCTAACATTTGATTTCTGTGTGTAGGGAATATTGAAGGGATGCAGCTAATAAAGACTCATGAGCAGTGGCTGCTCAAAGGACAAGAGTAGAAATACAATCAATTTTACTTCACTAAAAAAACCTGCAAATGAGAGAGAGTACCCTTTGAAAATGGCTAGAAAAGGGGTGCGTTCTAGGAGTTGGAAGATGTGTGTTAAAGGAAATAAGGTGGAATTTTTTTCCGGGATATGCACAATCTCAAATCCTATGACTAGTAAGGTGATGTTGTACCCGAAAGGCACAAGAGTACTTATGTTACTGTGATTGAGCTTCAGCAGAGTGGAGATATAAGTTGGTTGGTAGTTGTTGAAGATAATGATGAACCATGAGACAAAAGATTTGAGCATTACACAACGTCTATACCTAAGCAAACTGGATCTGAAGAACATGGTTCGTTATCTGATCAAGTTGAGTAACAAGTAACATAAAGTTTGCAATGCAAAAGGAAAGCATGCCAGATCTTCATTCAAGCTCAAAATGGGTAGACAACACTTTAGAGCAAGGATGAGATCTTTCAAGAAATTGTGGCTTCTATCAAGAAGACCCAGGTACCGATAGAAACAATCGCGGTCTTCATTAGATTAAATCATGGAACGAGTTTAGAAATGCCATAAATGGATGAATGCTATATTCAAGAAGAGCAAGTCAACCACTTAGCTCAAAGAACACCACATCAGATGGAGTTGTTGAAAAGAAGAAACATGACTCCTAATAATTGGATGAAGGGTTTGTAAACATCTTTACCAAATCTGCCGACCCCATTAAGGATATCTGAGTATAACTATTAATGTCCTTAACAATGAGAAGGGTCAGCCTTGAAAATCTGATGGTATAAGCGATGGAGGAATCCTCTTGACATACTCTTGTCAAAAGAGAACAAAAATACTGATCAAAGTAGAGAATGCTCATTGATTCTAGCCAGGAACTGGGTCCCGTATCTACAACCACAAAAGCTGAAAAACAAGCTGATGGAAAGAGGGTTCTTGCATAGAGACATCACTAAATCACTCATGTATCTCACTGCAAGTAGACTAGAAATCATGGTCAGAGTTGGGTATTGTGCAAGGTTTCAGTCAAATCCAAGGGATTCTCATCTGAAGGATGGTGCAAGTATTTTGAGATATCCTAGAAAAACACATAACCTGGTTATCTATTGTCCTCCAAGTAATGGATAGGAAAAGCTTGCCTGAATTAGGACAGTCACTGAGTTCCTATATTGTCTCATGAGGCTCAAGGAAGTAGAATTCAATGGAGCTCTCAATAGCTGAAGCAGAATATGTATAATCAGCATCTTGTTGTGGTCAAGTACTATGGACCAAGCAAAAAAGTGTTGTGGACCAAGCAACTAATTGGAAAAACTTGAGTCCATCTCAAGAGGGCTAACTACAATGACTGCTAAAGATTAAGTTGTAGACATCTTCACTAAAAGCACTGGGAAGAGAGATGTCTGAGAAAGATCGCTTTGCACTGGGGAATGATAAAACCAACTGAGAACATGGTTTCTCATTATTGGTTATAAACGTCATAGTTAGGTAAAAACTAGCTAAAGTGTTTTTTGGCTATGTCTAAGTCACTGATCTACCATTATAGGTAGACACATATGATGACTACAGAAGCAGATGTTGTAGTGTATGATGAATAAGGGGATAAAATTCACTTGCTAGATCTATCAAGGAACCTAGTTCTCTAACGCAGGTTAGTGGTTTCTTTGTTCTTACATACATAATTCAAAATGGACCCAAAATAATGCCACATCATCATCATCGTGATAATCTCTTTAAAGTCGTGTCTCTTCAGCCAATACATCACAACCCAAGCGTCACTCCTTTTCTAAACGGTACATCTCCTAAGAAAAAGGGTGTCATCATTTCAAAACATCCCCTCATCATAATTAATTCAACATCAAAACCCCTTCTCTTCCACACTCAAGAATTCCATGTTTGTCTTCTCTCTTCTCAAATCCACAGTCCTTCAAGAATAATCTCATCATGTCTGAAAATCAAGCAACCTTTAGTATATCTGACAATACTGTGGTTGTGTCCGCACGAGTCAGTAGTTCAGAGGTGAACCTCTGTCCCAACACAATCACTGGTCCAAACCCTAAAGAAGTGTCTTCTTCACACTCCACTCCCTCTCCTACCCTCTCTGAGTACACTCCTCATCTAAGAAAGTCTGAATATGTCTTTCCTTCTCTAGTCTCAGTAGTCAAACAGAGTCAACAAGGTGAACAAGGGAACCTCATTTAAGAACCTTCAACTCTATCCATGACTGAGCACTTGACTGAAAATCTGGTGATTCGTCATGAAGAGATTGAGACCACTATGACAAGGTGTGACTCTATAGGTATCACTCCTTCGTCTATTGAAATAACCGTGGAACCATAAGAAAAAGAGGGAATAGAGAATACGTTTTCCATTGTATCAGAAGGGGTCATATAGAGAAATGTGTAAGAGGGTCTGAGCCTCAAGGGGAAGAGACAGAAAAAGAGGGAGCAATTGTGCCATTTGAATAGCCGGCATAAGATGATTCCACTAGGGTCCTAAATGATGAACCTGATCCCTTCATAGAGGATTCAAGTCAGGAGTCATGTCCCCAGGTTAGTATTGATCCTGCTCCCTCTCCCCACGTCGATGCTAAGTCTTTGAATATGGTGGTTCCGGAGACGAATCTTGACAGTGAAGAAAACACAGATGATTTGGTGCATACTAGTTTTATCAGGGCAAGGACTAAGCCAATGGTAACTTCAGAGCCACCTCCTATGTGACCTACTACACGGTTGCATCAAAAGGAGGCTTAGAGTTTGCCCTCAATAAGAGTAAAAGGAGTCGGAGAAGGAGAAGGTTGGTCACATATGGAAAAGTTATACAAGAAGAGGATGTTCCTGTAGTGGATGTGGATGAGAAAACCAAAGAGGATCCTAGTTCCTTGAACAACAAGTCTTCAAGGAAGAAGCTCTCTCTCTCTCTCTCTATCAATTCGAAAAGCACACCTCTAAGGGTGATGAGAGTTCATCCAAGAGTGTTGTTGCTGGTTCCAAAGTAAAGTTGTTAAAAAATTCCAGTGACAAGACAGGGAAAGAGCGTGGTGACAAGTTTGATGAGGAAGAAGTGGAAAAATCTGGTGAACATAGACAGGACAAGTCAGTGGAGAAGGAAAAGTTTGTTAGCAAGACAGTAGAAAGAAATAGGGATGATCATGATGAGGAACCTAGTTCCGTCAAGAAAGGAAAAATGAGTGGAACTCTTAGGTCTGAGAAAAGAAAGTTGGGAATCAGAAAGTGATGTAGGGCCGGACATTTGCCTCTGACATTCTAGAGAGTGATGGGATGAGACAATTAGTTGATATTTGTGATGCTCAATAGTGGACCAATTTGTATACACGTGAGGCTCTTATAGTGTATGAGGATGAGGTGTGGAGTTTCTACACTAGCTTTTTCACAGTAGATGGTGATCAAATCTGTGTATTGGTAAATGGTGTGTACATAGTGATGGACTCTGCCCTTTTAGGTCAGTTCTAGGTGTTCCTACCGAAGGAGTGTCATCTACTCAGGGTGCTTGCACACCAATATTTAGAAATGCCATTGTCAAAGACAAGGTAGTACAGTATAGGGAACATGCGCATAAGAAGGCATTCCTTCCAGTTTATCAGCTGCTCTATGAGATGGTTAACAAGGTGTTGCTTCCCTGCGCTGAAAGAAGATCTGTTGCATCCAAAGCTTACCTATATCTTATGGAAACCTTAGATAATTCCTCCATCAATTTGCCTTCCATAATGATTGAGCATATGTAGAAGGTAGAGAACCTTAAAGATGGGAATCCTAGACTACCTTATGGGTTCCTTCTCACAAAAGTCTTTGAGGTTTTCAAAGTGCCTCTAGGATAGGCCAAAGTGTGCACCAAAAAGAAATCATTTTCAGAAACTACCCTGGAGGAGAAGTTGGAAGCACTTCCATAATCTCTCAACTGATAAATGCTCAGAATAGTGCCATCGAGGAGATTCAAAAATTGAAGGCTAGAAATGCGATTCTTGTGAGTCAGATCAGTAAGCCGCAAGAGGTACCTGGTTCTAGTGGTTCTCACAGTACAGAGGTTGCACGCCTAATAAAAGAGAATACTGAACTAAGGAAATAAGTTGAGGACCAGAAAGAAAGACTGCTCAATGAGCAAATGTCCGCGAATGATCGCATGGATCTTGTCTTTCAAACTCTTTCTTCCTATTCCAAGCCCCCTTCTTCCAGTGTCCCTTAAAGAATGTCCTCTTAGTGTCCAATTTCTAGTGTCCATCTTCTTAAGTTGTTTTTGGTAATGTTTTGTTATTTTTGGTATGGGTATTTTGGTTTGTTCTAGACTATGGATGAAAAACAATGATTCTACTCGTGCATGTAAAAGTCCAATTCTAGTTAATGAAAGTGATTTCCTTTTTTCTATCAATGATGCTGCTCTTTTACTTCTGTCTTTTATCATGTTGTGAGCATATAAGTGGAATGAGTTAACTATGCTAGACATCTTTATGTTGCTAACTTGTTCTATGCTTTTAATGATGCCAAAAGGGGAGAGATTTAACTAAATAATACAGATTTTGGGGGGGAGGGGGAGGGGAGGGGGAGAGTGAGTGGGAGGGGGAGGGGGAGGGGGTTCATTTAGGGTGAACTCACAAAAGTTTAGGTACTGACTAAAGGTGAATGTAGAGCTTCACGAAGAACTTAGGGTCTTTTTGGTTCCTTTATGGCTCCTTTAAGGATTTTCAATTATAAGTTTGTCATCATCAAAAAGGGAAAAATTGATATGTTACAAGTACTTGGGTTATAATTTATGTTTTGATGATATGACAAACTTACTATCTAGAACCAGATAAGGAACCTGTTACACATTTACAAGACCTCAAGATCACAAGGTTTTAGGTTGGGATTTAGCGTTGAATATGATTCAACTCCTCAGAGTGGAAGGAAAGCTGAGGGACCAGGTCCCAACCAGTTCTTGGGGATACTGTACGAAGTCAACTCTACAGCTGGAAAGCTGCTGCCTGCACACGCTACACTGCAGGAGTAGTGCTGCAGTCAACTTTCCAAGGAATATTTTTTACCTACCTTGCTTGCATAATTACATGTATATATGAATTCAAGGTAGGTAAAACAAAATACTTGAACACTTAGAGTTCTCAGACAAGCTCACTCATGTGACTATGTAGCTAACAAGTTTCAAGTGTCTCAAGAACAAAAAATAAAGCAACTATGGAACAGTTTCCACATCGAGTTATTGTGTGTCATTAGTTGTGTTGTAACTTTGTAATAGTTATTCAAATTGTAGTTCCTATCTAGCTTATTTAGAATTACTTTAAACGAACATCTTTGTAAACCTTAAAGCTGCATGTTTAAGTATTGCTAAGAGTTAGTCAAGTTTTAAAGTCTTTGTAATAGAGTTATTACAAATGTGACTTATAATAGGTGTATTATAAGTTAGTGAAGGATTAAGAGTTTAATTCCTAGGTTGCATTGGTTGTAAACTGAAAGTTTGCTCAGTAGTGAAGTTGAAATCCCACAAGGGTTGGTCGTGGTTTTTAATCTCATTAAGCTGAGAATTTTCCACGTAAAATTTCTCCTATCATTTAACTTATGTTCTTTGTGTGTGTAACTGTCAAACCTAATAGTGAATCTGGTTCTATATAGAAGTTGGTGGACCTATATATTGTATCACTCAAACTCCGGGCTGAGCCCTGTGTGTAACTGTCAAACCTAATTGAGAATCTGGTTCTATATAGAAGTTGGTGGACCTATATATTCTATCACTCAAACTCTGGGCTGAGCCCTACCCCTGCCTCGGCCTCTGGCACGGCCTCAGCCTCGACCTCTGCCCCTCGTAGGAGCTGTCACTTGGTCTATAGCTGATGCTCAGCTAAAGACACGGTATGTGTTCTCGCCATATGCAGGCGAACAGGAATAGAAGAGTTCGGTTAGCACCGATAGAACAAAATCGCATGATAGAGAAGAATAGAAGTGGTATTATTCCCAAACTCTATAGCCTTTAGGCCATAAGTACATATATCTCTGCACCGATCCGTCAGACTCTACTAAGACTGTTTGTGAATTGTGAGACCTAGGCAACCTAGTGCACTGATACCAACTTGTCATGGCCCGAATTTTTTACCGTCGGGAGCATGATGGCGCCTAAGTTTTCAGTTACTAGGCAAGACAAAAATGATAAGATTAATATGTTAACTCTTAAACAATTCAATAAATAACAATGATTAAACCATAACAGATTAAAGGTGTGCAGAATTTTATGTTGACACAGATAATTATAGACAACTACCCAAAATCTGGTGTTACAATTCACAAACTTCTAAGAGTCACTACAAATAATTGGCTGAAGAAATGTACAACTTTTTTAAGTTAAAAGAAATAGTAAACTGAAATAACTGGAAAAGGACTCCAGGGTATGTGAACGCCAGCAAATCTACCTTGGGTCTCCTGTGGGACTGAAGTCAGCAACTCAACTCAGGTCAACATGGTCCAGTTCCCAAATCTGCACAGAAAGTGTAGAGTGCAATATCAGTACAACCTACCCCATGCACTAGTAAGTGTCGAGTCTAACCTTGGTGAAGTAGTGACAATGCTAGGATAAGACACTCACAACAAACCTGGGCAGTTTATCAATACATGTACACTAATTACAACAACTAAATAAAGAAGGCAAGAAGTATTGAGAAGGGGGCATGCAGAAGGGATTACAAGACAAGAATTACAGCAGAACCGAGTACATGAACAATCAGTATACCTTAAACAGATAGAAACGAATAACACAATAAAGGAAAGTGCACGGCATCACCCTCCGTGCGTTTACTCTCAACCTCACTAGATGTAATAACAGAAGTGCGCACGACATCACCCTTCCTGCTTTATCACTCACTCAGAAAATATTGCACGACATCACTCTTTGTGCTTTAACACTCTCCCTCACCAAAACAATGAACAATGACAACAGGGAGATAGGAATATAAAGAACAAATCTTTCTTCAACACTTAGTTCCACAATACCAATCTCAACTTTGAGTCAATACTCAATCGATACCAAATTCAGTAAAACACAACAAAAAATTGCTCAACAAATCAAATAGCTAGTCTAAACATGAACAATGTGAATAAAGAATCCAACATTTACATGAATAAGACTCACTCACATGTTATGACTCGACAACAACACATAGGTGCTCGTCACCTCACCTATATGTTGTACTTACCATCCAAACACGTGGTAAATAGGCAAATAATACCTAATCCCCCAAGCCAAGGTTAACCACGACACTTACCTAGCTCCAACAATCAAACTCAAAGCTCAATCACCATTTTTCCCTTCATACAAGCCTCTAGATCAATAGAATATAGCAAATTACCGATCAAACAATTCAATTCAAGACTTAGAAACTACCTATGATTGCAAGAAATTCAATTTATGTTATTTTTACAAAAGTCAAAAAAAGTCGATCCCCAGACCGCTTGGTCCAAACCCGAAATTCGTACCAAAACCCGATTACACATTTACTCCCGAGCTGGATATATAATTATTTTTGGAATCCAACCTCAATTTGGGGTCTAAATCCCCAAATTTTGGAATCCCTAGTTTCTACCCAGAATCCCCAATTCCACCATGAAAGTTTTAGATTCTATGTTGAAATCTTGTAAAATGAAGTGAAAGATTGAAAGAAATTAGTTAAGAATCGGTGACCTATGATTTGGGGAAGAAATGGTCTTTTAAAAACCGCCTAAAGGATTTCTTGTTTTGAGAGTTTTGATTAATAAGCAAAAATCCCAATCTAAGTCAAGTTCTACCAGCTGCAAATGTCACAAATGTGACATGGGCTTCGCAAATGCGAGAAATCAATCGCATTTGCGAAGATTCCTAGTCTTTCCTTCTTTTCAAATGCGTAGAAAAGTTCACAAATGCAAACTAAAATGGTCGCAAATGCGTTCAGATGATCACAATTGCGAAAGTAGCCTTCCCCTATCCCCATTGCAAATGCGAAGGATTGGTCGTATTTGTGAACATAATCTGACCCAGTTTCTCTTCGCATTTGCGATGAGAAGCTCGCGAATGTGAACTCTTTTGAGATCGCAAATGCGATGATTGACCTCGCATTTGCGAGGTCTGAGGCCTGCAATAAAAACCAATAGTGTTCAAATTCCTATTTTCACTCCGTAGTAAGGCTGTATTGTGGGCCAGACCTAGCCCGGGACCACAAACAAACGGGTCAAACGAGCCAGTTCAAACGGATCAGTGCCTAACGGTCCTAAAAGCCCACTATAGGCCGGTCCTCCAAAAATAGACCGCGAGCCTAGGATTGTTTAGCCCAGAACTGGCTGGTGGGCCTGGGCCTGTTCAACCGGGCCAAACGACTATAGTTAAAAAAAATATTTTTTTAAAAAAATTGGCCAACAGTTGGTAGTTTAAAAACTAGCCGTTGGCTTGCCAATTTAGCCGTTTGGCTTTTTAAAAATAGCCATTTATCCTCCAAACTTGGTTTTAACCCCAAACTTTTTATAATCATACTTTTTTCCTATTTTCAACTATAAAGACCCCACCATTCTTTCATTTTTACTCACAAATTCATCAATCTCTCTCAATTTATCTCTAATTTTCTTCTACAATTGCTTACTTTATTATTGCAATTTTTTGAAAAATTGTGAAGTTGGTGAATTGAAGTATTCAAGTCTTCAAATCTTCAACGATATTCAATTTTCAAGAAGTTGTTCATCAATTCAACAAAGTCGTTCCAACTCTTATGTTTTAATATTATAGTTTTGTTTGCTTTAGTTTGTATAATTATAATTAATATGGTCTTTTCTTTGAAAAAAATATTTGGTGGTAAGGAAAAATATAAAATTGGTGAATCTAGTCGCCAAGTTACTACTCCTCCCCCGGCTCCCCGACCCAGACCTGTTATTCGTCCTCCTCCACTTATTATTCTATAGTGATAACCCTTGTTTTCAATTTACCGATAGTCAATTTTTCCATGATGTTGCACCCAGTCAATACTTAAATGATGAATATATGAATGATCTTTATCCTTATGAAACTATCGATGAAAATGATAAGGAAAATGATGATTTAGATGAAAAACAACCGGATTTAGATGGTACACCTACTAGTCCTGTTGTTAACCCAGCTTATAATAATCCAAATGATGTCCCTCCTGATCCTCCTATAGTAACCCCTAATTTTAATTGACAACCTTCTAAACGCACCAAAATATCTCTTGTTTGACACTTTTTTACTCAACTAAGAGAATAAAATAAGGCTAAGTGTATAACTTGTGGGTCTTTGATGACTCATAAATATACTTGAGACCATTGCGGTACAGGTACTTTGACTAGACTCATAAAGAAACACCCTAGAGATAAAGCTAGATATTTTCAAATGAAAGCTGCGCAAGAGGGGAGAAGTGTAGGTATTGAGGTTAACCCTAATACAGGATCAAATCTAGTTTAACCGGGAATTAACATTGTTATCGATGGCATTTTATTTTATGATCCAAATAAAAATCGTGAAGAATTAGCAAAAATGGTTATTGTTATGTGCTTTCCCTATAGTTTTCCTTCTAACCCTCCCTTTGTGCATTATACTAAAAGAGTTTTTAATCCTACTTATAAAGGATGACCTTGCACAACTGTAAAGAGTGATATTTATAAATATAAACATGATATGAACAATACTTGCGATATTTATTTACTCATATAGATTATCGCATTGCTATTACTACTGATATTAGCAGGAGTGGTAATGACAGTGATTATCTTATTGTAACCACTCATTGGATTGATGACGAATGGAAAATGCGAAAACGTATTATTGCTTATAGAATAATTAATTCACGTCACACAGGTAAGTTTATTGCTAATACTGTTGCAGATATTTGTAGATATTTTTGCATTAGAGATAAAATAATGTGAGTTTCAATGGATAATACTTCTAGTAACACTAATGCTATAGGTTTGCTTATAACTACACTAAATCCTGAATTAGTAATATTTTCCATGTTAGATGTATTTGTCATATTTATTATTTAGTTGTCGGTAATGGTATGAAAATTTCAAATGTGAAAATTGAAAAGGTTAAAATGACTTTTAATTGACTGTTTTATTCAAACCGTAGAAGTAGACTTAGGGGATATTTTAAAAAATATGATAAATTTGGCCTCAGAGAAAGAAAGGTTCCTAAAGTTTGTCCGATTAGATGGAACTATAAAGTTTAGTTGTTGCATATGAATATGGAAACCTAATAAACGCAACATTTAATACTCGTGTTTGTGGTGATGGTGATGATGAGCACCTTACAAATTAGGATTGAACTAATGTTAAAATTCTTGTAGATTTTTACGATAATTTCATATTGCTACAACTGAATTATCTGGGCAATATTATCCTACAACTTCTAACAATTTAGTTTATATTGCAATACTTGCAAATTTGTTTACTGAATTTTCAGAGAGTAGGGTAAATTATCAACTTGCTATTAACTTTATGAAGGATAAGTTTTAAAAATATGTTTTTCCTATCCCCCCTATTTATGATGTTTCTGCCATGTTAATTCCTACCATAAAATTAGGAGGTCCTCACTTTTAGTATACAAATATTTATAAGGCTTTAGATCTTTCATATGAGGAATCACTTGTATATGCAAAAGCCTTAATTAAAATAAATGCTCAAACAAGTTATAATGCTTATCAACTAGCTTTAGATCATGCTAGACCAAATGTTCAAAATCCTATTGAGTCTAGTTCACAATCATCTAAAAGTACTGCGGCCCTAAGAGCACTTAGTTCTTGGATAGAGTTCAAGGTTTCTCAAGGTGATAATACTGGTAATACTTCACAACGAAATGAGCTTCAAGTTTATTTGTCATAGGGACTTGAAATAGAGAATCCCTACGGCTCCTTTGATGTTTTGGAATAGGGGAAGGACAAAGAAAAATACTATCCAGTTCTTTCAAGGATGGCTCGAGATATTTTAAATATTAAAGCTTCAACAATGACATCAGAGAGCGCTTTCAGTCAAGCGAGACTTCAAATCAGTGATCATAGAGCGTCTATGAGGGAGAGCACGGAAAAATTAGTACTCTTCAGAGATTGGATCCATTCGGAAAGTAGAAATTTTGGACATCACAACCGGAGATAGACGAAGCATATGAAGAAATGCTAGCGGAACTTGCGGAGGATGCTGTTATGCCAGCGGTGATGAACAAGCTTTTTTTCCGCTACCACCAACAAAAATTCCTCCAAACCTTGAAGGATTTATGAAATTTGTTTGAGGTAATATGTAGACTAATATGTAACTTGTATTTTGGCACATCTTCAATAGTTTTTTCTGTCTTTTAATGGTGGTATGAGCACCTTGTTGTGCTCATTCCATTGGGAGGAGAAAGACTAAGAAAGGTATTGCCATTTTTTGTTAATGTCGTAATAATAAAAACTACAAGGCATTCCCTTGAATATTTATTTGTAATTTTTTTTGTGTGTTTAATTTTGAATTAGAAGATTTAAGTCACAATTTCATAATATAATTTACAAGAAATAATATAAGGCAATATATGTATATATGTATGTGTATATATATATATATATATATATATATATATATATATATATATATATATATATACATACATACATACATACATACATACTTTATATACACTATATATACATTCTATACATAGTGTATATATATGTATGTGTGAACGTATATATATATATATATATATATATATATATATATATATATATATATATATATATATATATATATATATATATATATATATATATATATATATATATATATATATATATATATATATATATATATATATATATATATATATTACAAGAAAATGGTTTAGATAAAAATAATTTCAAAAACAAAAAAATAGCCCGGAACACTTAACCCCATTTAGGCTCGTAGGGCCTCCCATTTAGCCCGGGACCATTTGGGCTCAGGCCCACAGTGGGTCGGTTCCACCCTTTGGGGGACTGCCAGAGCCTAGCCCGCCAAAGCCCGGGGCTGTTAGGCCCGACTTGTTTAGCTCATTTAGGCTCGGGCCCGGCCTAGAATACAACATTACTCTATATCATATCCAGAACTCACCCAAGCCCTCGGGGTTACAAACCAAACATGCACACAAGTCTTAAAACATCATACGAACTTGCTTGCGCAATCAAGTCGTCAAAATAATACCTAAAACTACGAATTTAGCACCAAATCAAATGAAATTCTCAATGAAATTTCTATTTTCTTATTTGGACGTCCGAATCACGTCAAAAGAACTTTGTTTCTCAACAAATTTCGCAGACATGACTTAAATATTATATAGAACTTTTACCGGGCCTGGATAAAACATACAGACCCGATACCAACAGGATCAAACATTAACAATTTCTTAAAAACCACTAAGTATCTACACTTACAATTTTTAAATAAAATTAATAACTCGGGTTGGGGACCTCTGAATCCGGGCATACGCCCAGGTCTCATATTTCGATATGGACCTAATAGTGCTATTAAAACACGAGTAAGAGTTCATTTACTCAAAACGTCGATTGAAGTCGACTAAATCAATTTTTAAAGGCGAAAATTATTATTTTCATCAACTTTCAACATAAAAGCTTTCGAAAAATACACTCAGTCTATGCAAATCGAGGAGGAATAAAATAAGGTTTTAAGGGCCTCAAAACACAGAATTTGGTTTTAAATCATAAGATGACCTATTGAGTCATCATATTCTCTACCTCTAAAACAACCATTCGCCCTCGAATGGACATAGAAAAGTACCTTAGTTGGGAAAAATGTAGGGATATCTACTCCTCATATCGGGCTCGGACTCCTAGGTAGCTTCCTCAATAGGCTGACCTCTCCACTACACTCGAATTGAAGGATAACTTTTCAATCTCAACTGACGAACCTGCTAGTCTAGAATGGCTGCCGGCTCCTCCTCGTAGATAAACTTTTTGTCTAGCTGGACTGTGCTGAAGTCTAACACATGAGATGAATCACCATGATAATTCCTAAGCATGGACATATGGAATACTGGATGTACAGCTGATAAACTTGGTGGCCACGCAAGTCTGTAGGCCACATTTCCCACTCGATGAAGAATCTCAAAAGGTTCGATGTACCTAGGGCTTAACTTTCCCTTATTTCCAATCTTCATTACACCCTTCATGGGTGATACAGAGAGCAACACTCACTCACTAACCATGAGTGCAACATCATGGACCATATGGTCGGCATAACTTTTCTGCCTGTACTGAGCTGCATGAAGTTTATCCTGAACGATCTTAACCTTATCCAAGGCATCCTGTACCAAATTTGTACCGAATAATCGAGCTTCCCCCGAGTCAAACCATCCAACCGACAATCAATATCGTCTACTATATAATGCCTCATATGGGGCCATCTGAATGCTCCATTGGTAGCTGTTATTGTAGGAAAACACTGCTAATGGAAAGAACTGATACTAAGAACCTCTGAAGTCAATAACATAGACGTGAAGAATATCCTCTAAGATTTGAATAGTACGCCCGGACTGTTCGTCCTTCTGAGGATGAAATATTGTGCTCCGCTCAACCCGCACGCCCAACTCACGCCTCACTGCCCTTTTGAAATGCAAAGTAAACTGCGTACATCGATCCGAAATGATAAACAAGGGCATACCATAAAGGCAGACGATCTAGCAAATGTAAATCTCTGCCAACCGCTCTAAAGAATATGGAATAGCAACCCGAATGAAGTCTCCTATCTTGGTCAGTCTACCATAATGACCCAAATTGTACTAATATTCTTCTGAGTCCGTGGGAGTCTAACAACAAAATCTACAGTGATCCGCTCCCACTTCCACTCAGGAATCTCTATCTTCTGAAGCAAACCACCAAGTCTCTGATGGTCGTACTTTACTTGCTGGCAATTTAGACACCGAGTTACATATGCAACTATATCCTTCTTCATCCCCCCACCAATAATACTTTCGTAAGTCCTAATATATCTTGGCGGTGACCGGATGAATATAATACCAGAAACTGTGGCCCTCCTCTAGACTCAACTCACTAAGTCCATCCATATTAGGCACACAAACACGACCCTGCATCCTTAAAGCTCCATCATCTCCAATCGTACCTACTTGGACTCCCTGTGCCGCACTGTGTCCGTAAGAATAAACAAATAAGGATCATCAAACGGCCGCTCGTTGATGCGTTCAAACAATAAATACTGAGCAAAAGTACAAGCTAGAACATGACTAGCTCAGAAACATCCAACCTCACGAACTGATTGGACAAAGACTGAACATCTAAATCAAGTGGTCTCTCACCGACTGGAATGTACGCGAGGCTGACCATACTAGTTGATTTCCTACTCAAAGCATTAGACACCATATTGGCCTTCCCGGGATGATACAAGATTGTGATATCATAGTCTTTCAATAGCTCGAACCATCTCCTCTTCCTCAACTTGAGCTCTTTCTGCTTGAAAGAGTACTGCTTACTCTGACGATTCGTGAATACCTCACACGACACACCATAAATATAGTTCCTCCAAATCTTCAGTGCGTTAACAATGGCTGCCAGCTCTAGATCATGAATAGGGTAATTCTTCTCGTGAACCTTCATCTATCGCGAAACATAAGCGATAACCTTGCCATCGTGCATTAATACTACACCAAGTCCAACTCGTGATGTATAACAAATACTATATAAAATCCTAAACCAGTGGGTAACACCAATAGCGGCCGTAGTCAAAGCTGTCTTGAGCTTCTGGAAGCTCGCCTCACATTCGTCCGACCATCTGAACGATCATCCTTCTAGGTCAATCTGGTCAACGGGACTGCGATAGATGAGAACCCCTCCACAAACCGATGGTAATAACCCGCCAATCCCAAGAAACTCTGGATCTCTGTAGTTGATGTGGGTCTAGGCCAGCTCTTAGCTGCCTTAAACTCCCATTTTTAAGACCTAACATACAACTGGTTGTCTCTCAACATTTTGTAGTACGATCCAAAGATATTTCTCATGCTCTTCTCAGTTGCAGGAGTAAATCAAGATATCATCAATAAACAAAGAGATTATGCACAACTGTTTTGCTCTTTCATTTTTTGTTCTTTTTTATTTTTTTACTGTATCTACAAATGATAACTGGTATAGTATACTTTTTATTTTCTTTTACTAATTATTAGAAAATAGCTTATTGTAGCACATAGTATACCAAAAATAATATATTGGTAGTAGATAAAGTATATTATTGTAACATACTTTGATACCCATCAAAGATCGGCGCTGAGCCCCCTCTTGTCTGCCTTATTGATAGATGCTCTAACCCGTCATATTCAAGGGGATGTGCCTTGGTGTATGCTATTTGCTGATGACATAGTATTGATAGATGAGATGAGGGTCGGTGTTAATGATAGGTTAGAGGTATGGAGACAGATTCTCGAGTCTAAAGGTTTCAAAATAAGCAGATCTAAGACAGAGTACCTGGAGTGCAAGTTTAGCGTCGAGCCGAGCGAAGTAGGCAGGGACGTGATGATTGGTTCTCAGGCCATCGCCAAGAGGGACAATGTTCGATATCTTGGGTCCGTGATTCAGGGGGACGGAGAGATTGACGGGGACGTCACTCATCGTATAGGAGCGGGGTGGTCAAAGTGGAGGCTTGCATCAGGAGTCCTGTGTGACAAGAAAGTTCCACACAAACTCAAGGGGAAATTCTATAGAGCCGTGGTTAGACCTGCGATGATGTATGAGGCGGAGTGCTGGCCCGTGAAGAACTCGCATGTTCAGAGAATGAAGGTTGCAGAGATGAGGATGCTTAGGTGGATGTGCGGACACACCAGGCTAGATAAGATTAAGAATGAAGTTATTCGAGAGAAGGTGGGGGTGGCCCCGGTGGATGAGAAGATGCGAGAAGCGAGGCTGAGGTGGTTCGGGCATGTGCGGAGAAGAAGTCCCGATGCCCCGGTGAGGAGCTGCGTGCGGCTGGAGATTGTTGGCGGTCGGCGAGGCAGAGGGAGACCTAAGAAATATTGGGGAGAGGTGATTAGGCAGGACATGAAAGAATGCAGGTTTCCGAGGACATGACCCTTGATAGGAAAGTCTGGAGGTCTAGAATCAGGATTGTAAGATAGGGGCTCCTGGAGTTTTTCGTACGCCTCATCCGGGGATGGGTGTGGGTCAGCAGGGTTACCCATAGATGATTCTTGTTTTAGCTTATGTCTCCCCTATGGCTGTTAGTTATGGTAGTTACTGTAAGATATTATTGCATGCGATTGTATTTATCTTTCGTATGTTTAGATAATTATTTACGCTATTTTCGCTATTTCTGCTGGAGTTACTAATGCTTTATTGTTATTGTTTTTGTTTTTGTTTTTGTTTTACTGCTGTTTTTCCTTTTATTCTATGAGCCGGGGGTTGATTGGAAACAGCCTCTCTGCCCTTTCGGGTAGGGGTAAGGCTTGTCTACATATTACCCTCCCCAGACCCCACTTGGTGGAAGTATACTGGGTAGTTATTGTTGTTGTTGTTGTACTTTGATACCCATATGGTATATATCATATACTAACTTAGTATAGAGGACTAGTATTTATTCAACGAATAAAATACTCATAAGACCTCTATGATATGCACATGGTATATATCATATACTAACATTGTATCATAGATGTCTGGTTGATTCCTTTCAGAAAAACACCTAGTCCTCTATGATACCAATCTGACACGTATCATATACTGACATAATATCATAGATAACTGGTTCATTCTTTCGAAAAAAATATTACTACTCTATAATACCCATATGGTATGTATCATATACTGTCAGCGTAGTGATACATTACTAGTTTATTATTTCAAGAGAATTAGCAGTATATTGTTATAATTAATTATATACTTTCGAATTAATTATTATATACAACTATAACATATAGTATATCATTTTAGCATACAATAAAACTTTGTCTTCTTTGTTAGTTCTACTTAATTTTGGCATAAATTTTAAAATTGTACTCCAAAAGTATCCAACAAATTTACTCAAAATTTAGCCATAGAATTCAATCAACATTTTCAATATGATTAATTAAAAATCTAATAAAAACAACTATAAAGTGTGATTTTCCCAATTATTTTCATGGAATTTCATCAAAAAATTCATTTAAGAAAATATTTGCAAGGATCTAGTTGAAAAAAATTTAAAATTAAAAATAACTTATTTATTTTTGTATACTGTTATTATTATATTATATATTCTAATAGTATAGTGCTACAATAATCGTGACTTTAGCTATGCAAAATAGAACCTAGATGATTCAACAAAATAACAATCGAAATATACTATTATGGTATATTATATACTATTATAGCATGTTGCAGTATATTACGTATTGTTATAATATATCGTTCCAGTATATTGTATACTATAATAGTATACTGTTAAATTATAACTATATACTCCTAAAGTACATTGTATACTACAATAGTATACTATTAGGTAACTGTGTTCTTCTTTGATTATTAATATATACTGTTGTAATATAACTATATACTCCTACAACATATTGTATGCCGTAGCGGTATACTATTGGGTAACTGTGTTCTTATTGGATTTTTAGCTGAAAAAAATTTGATCACAATTACCTTAAATCAACTCCAAATGCAATAAAATTTTAGTATGAACTTCCAGAAGGTATTATAAGCAATAATAATAACATACACTTTGAACCAAATAAGAAATTTTCAAAATAAAAATTTTGAAGTCATGAGCTTCAGGCCTAACAATGGTGGATATTCAAATAAACATAAAAATTAAGATCTGGGAAGCTTACTCATACTATAAGCAATATACACCCAGTTCAAATCTAATATTAAAATCTTCAAGTAAAAAAAATCGTAACTCTGCAATTTTGGAAAAAGACTAAGAAAATCAATAAAATTTTAATTTCAGCAAAAAACACGATGTGCAAAATTCGAGCAAGCATGATAATTTGACTGAAAAATAATGTAATCACATGAAAAATAATGGGGTCAACTGGATTTCATAGTGTATTAAAAGAGACAGCTCTGGCACTTTGCACTTCAAAGGGGAAAGGGAATGTTTCCACTAGATTAAGCTAGTACTAAGAAAACAAATTGTATACGATCTAAATCAGGCTCGACTTGCATGAAAGATCATGATATAAACGTTAAGGGTTGAAGACCAACCCCGGGCTCCATAAAACTAGGATATCAAGTCAAAATATCCGTCCTCCAGATCGTCGATTCCATGATCCCGGAGTTGACCCTAACCTCGAATGAGCTCAAAGAAACATCACCAAATCGAATAACGGAAGGCCAAAATACTGTTAATTGGTCGCGTACCACAACAGAAATCTCGGCACGTATCAATGAGAAACCAGCTAATTAGCAAATCATGAGATTTTTACCTTTTATAGAAATGTACCTAAAGTAGGATTCTCCTACTAAATAAAGGTGGTTTGATTATTTGTAAAACATATTGTAAAAACCGGTCCGTTACATGCTACATATGATTTTCAAAATCTTATAGGCTAACATGCGGTGATACCTCATTTACAGAACCAAAGGCACACACCGAGTAGAATTGAAGCTGATCCATCTCGGGAAATCATCCACATAGAAGAACCGATTATGGAGATATCGAACGGAGATGAGTCGGGGACTAACCCCGAGATCATAAAAATGCTCGAGGAGCTGATGAAACAGATAGAATTAAGGGAAAGGAAACTCGAGGCAAATGAAAAGAAGGTAGAAACCTACAATTCCAGGGTCGATTTAATCTCGAGAGCACCGTCAGCACTTAAAGACTTATCTTCCAAGAAGTTTGTGCAAAAACCTTTCCCATCGATTATAACGAGATAACCGACCTAAACGAGCATGTCACTTACACATGCACCATCGAAGGAAACGACTTGGAAGATGATGAGATCGAGTCTATTTTGTTGAAGAAATTTGAAGAGACCCTGCCAAAAGGAGCTATAATATGGTATCACAACTTACCCCTAATTCTATTGACTGATTTGCTATGCTTGCAGACTCTTTCGTGAAAGCACACAACTAGGCTATCAAGGTCGAGACCAGGAAGTAAGATCTCTTCAAAGTAAGGTAGAATGATAATGACATGCTCAGAGATTTCATGTCCCGGTTTCAAATAGAGCGAATGGATCTGCTACTGGTCGTTGATGGTTGGGCCATTCAATCTTTTACCCAGGGACTCAATGTTCAAAGCTCGATGGCCTCATAACAGTTAAAGCAAAATCTCCTAGAATATCCGGCTGTCATTTGGGCCGACGTACGCAACTTCTATCTATAAAAAATCAGAGTCAAAGATGACCAACTCGGGGCTCCTTAGGGGTCCATTTATCCAGTTATAACTTTTGACAGAGTCAAGAGAGATATCAACCAAGAACCAAGGTCAAATATCATCCTTACAATGGAGATTGAAGAAGTAATAGGTCCGGGCGAAAGTCTATGCAAAGTGGAAGGATAAGAGTTTGAGGTTATAACTACGGGGACTCATGAGAAAGAATAGCTTTGACAAGCCTACCAGACCTAAGGATCCACCGAGGTTATCAGAATATAACTTTAACAGTGACGCTGCCGCCAATATATCAGCTATCAATGTGTCAAAGACACCAAATAGTATTGACCCTTAAAATATGATCCTACCTAAAGGGACCATAACTAGACGTGAAAATATCATGGAACTCACGGATATATAACATAATATTGCCAATAATTGAGAGAGGAAGTAGCCCGGCTATTCAACAACGGACATCGTCAAGAATTCCCGAGTGACCGAGCCAAGAACCATTTCAAAAATAGGGATTCTAATAAACAAACCTAGCAAGAAGAACCTCAACATATCATTAACATGATCATCGGCGAGGGCGATTTTCCTTAAGGGGCAACGTTAAAACGCACCAAAGTATCCATCACAAGTGAAAAACGAACTCAATTATATACCAGAGGGACCATGGTCTTTCAATAACGAGGATGCGGAAGGGATCGTGCAGCCCCACAAATATGCCCTAGTAATATCTATACCTATAAATTAATCTTAAGTTAGTAGTGTGTTAAGTGATCCAGGTAGACGGCCACATCATCCAATCGAGGGTCGTAGAACATGTAACACCCTGTAAATTTGGATAAGTTGTGGATGCATTGAATGAGTATTAATGTGATGGTTATCAGTTGGATATGATAATAAGTGTATGAGTCATATCATATGTGATTTGGGGTTCAAGGAGCGACCTAAGTCTAAGCCAAATTGGTAAATTACATGATAGACTAAAATTCCAAATGAGTACGCACAAGACGAAACTTTACATGCGCATATCTACATTTATATAAGGTTTTATGTTATTCACATCCTATCAAATTAAAGATCTTGGAGTCTAATTTCTAACACTTCAAATCGTTAGTTATTTTGAGTTATGACGAAATTACCAAAAGATGGCAGAATTTTACACTACTGCACCGCCCTATGCGTCGTCCCATGCGGCCTAGCTGTGTAGATTTATAGAGCACTTCAAAATTCGTTTCTTGAAACATTTTTCATAACCACTTCGCGCCGCGACTATGCAAATCTTGGTTTTTTTTTCAACCGGACCCTATTTTGATATAAAACCTTCGGGGGTTATTTTTCCCACTTCATTTGGATGAATTTAGGGTTTTCCTCCACTCTCTCAAGACCTCCAACTCCTTCCATATTCAAGGTAAGTAATCCCCATTATCTTGATGTGAATTCTATCATTTGTATACTATTTTTGATGAGATCTACACATAAAATAGTTAAATCTTCAAGAGATTTCTTCAAGAACTCAAAGGAGGATTTTACAATATTTCTTCAAATAAGGTAATCCTACACCCTTATACTTACATGTACGGAATTATTAAGGGAATATAAGTATGAATAAGTATTAGAACTCTTAGTATGGTTATTGAAAAATGTAATTCCTAATTTAATTACACAACTATTATAGAGATTGAAAGATAATTATTTACTGGAACTTTGTTGGTTGGGTGTGGATGGATGGTCATATATGTGATGTTGGAAGTTATAAATTAGTTAATCATGATGGTGAGATAAATTGTTTATAAATGGTGGTATTTAGATGAACTAATTATATGGTTAAGATATGTAGAGATTTATGCCTGCAAGGTGTTTGATAATATGCGTAAATGGCTTAAGTTATGGAATTTGTTACTAATATTGGGTTTCATTGGATGTTGCTATTGTAGATTGAAGGTTCTTAGTATTGTGAATCATTATAGTATCACTATGGAGTGGAATTGAGGTATGTGAGGATAACGCTCTTTACGTTTGAGAATGTCTATGATTCTCCCTACGTCCTATTCATTATGACTATTACTAGTTTCCTCAGAAAGTGATTATGCCTTAGTTCCATGAATAGTCGTGGAACTTCTATTCTGTAGCTTCGTAACTCATTCATGACTTTCATTCTAAATATTGTGGAACCAGTGCATAATCAATATAGACTTAGGTTTGATGCCCATGAGTCTCAACTTAGATTACTCAACATGTCATAAACAGTTGAAGTTTCAATTTTCATAATCAGTTTATGAATACATGTCATGGTCTAGCTCAATTCAGCATTCAAGTATCATGTAACTCAGTATGGTTCAATATCTTAACACCATGTATTTTAGTATGATTCTCAGCTCCTGAATGTTGAAAAACCTATATTTGGGCCTGATTCCGTAGTTTATATGTTTTATGCATACTTGGGCCTAAGACCGCAGCTTATGCTTTATGCATGTTTGGGCCTGAGGCCGTAGTTTATGCTTTATGCTTTTTTGGTCTTGAGGGCGTAGTTATGCATACGTATACTTGGGCCTAATGCCGTAGCTTGTGCACATATATTTTAGGCCCGAGACCGTAGCTTATTCAGATAAACAGGCTGTTCATCATTCAGAAGAGGGAGTATTCATATCCTTACTTCCTTTATTTAGTCCAATTATTAGTTATCATTTCAATTAGCAGTTATCAGTTATCTGTTATTAGTTTAGTTATCAGTTACTCCCTCCGTTTCAATTTATGTGAACCTATTTGACTGGACACAAAGTTTAAGAAAAAAAGCAGACTTTTGGAATTTGTAGTCCTAAACAAGTTAAAAAGAACCCAGAGTATTTGTGTGGTTATAAAAACTTCTCATTAAGGGTATAATTGTAAGTTTAAGATAAATTATTTCCAAATTTGAAAAAAAGTCATTCTTTTTGGAATGGACCAAAAAGGAAATAGGTTTACATAAACTGGAATAGGGGGAGTATCATTTATCATTTCAGTTTCGGTTTCAACAGTTATCATTTCAATTATCAATTAGCGTCTTAGTTTTAGTTTCAGCATTTATTATTCTTTCTTTCAGTTGCTTTACATAATAGTGCAATTCAAATGTATTGACGTCCCTTTTTTCCGAGGACTGCATCTCGCCATGCAGGTAATGATTTATAGGTTGAGGATTTAAAGCGCTAGGATTATCGTACCAGCTATTTGGTGATCCCCAGTTCTTTCAGGGCATTATTATTACCTTAGAGTCTTCAGTATTTTAAGACAATCAGTGTTTTTCAGTACTTTATTTGACACTTCATAGACTAGAGTAACAGTTAGACAAAGTAACAAACTTTTTATGTTAGGCAATGTTGGCTACAAACATGTTTTAGACTTGTGTAATGTTTCCACACTTTGATTTTTATCATTCATACTTTTAGTATATCAACATAGTTTATCTTCCGCATTTTTATGTTATGATATCATATGTTGATTCATCTAGCCACTTGGTTCGCTCGGTCATATGTAGTCGGGCACCGCGTGGCGTGTTACGTCTAGGCCTAGGTTTAGGGCGTGATAAAGCTTGGTATCAGAACACTAGGTTCAAGAGTCCTAGGGAGCCTATGAAGCCATGTTCAGTGGAGTTTCCTTTATTTGTGTGTGCCGACCACTCATATAAATGATTAACCACCAAGATATCCAGGATTGTCTCATTTCTTTCTACCCTAGATCGTGCCGCAAAACTTAGAGCAATAGGTAATATTCTCTTACTATCGAATTCCATATGTATCAAATGCCCAAGCGACATGCAAGAAAAGTCTCTAGAAATGATGATTTGCCTATTGTGGTAATATTATGGAGTACATGTTGGTAACAGATGAGATTTGACAGTATGTTAAAAGTGGGATGCAATGGATAGTATTATAAATTAGAGCATAACCTTATCAGAAAGTACAAAAGCAGTCATTATGTTTTATGGTTATCAGTTTAACTTAGTTACCAGTTATACAATCTTTCAGTTAGCAGGTTTATGGTTATTTAGTATGCCAGTTATTTGTTATTCAATTATCAAATCTCTAATTTTTAGTGTATCCAACATCTGCTGACTTGGGAGTATACCATGATGCCTACGGGTGCTAAAAGAAAATCTAAGAATAGTGATTATAGCAAAATCGTCACATATTTTAGCTCTAAATTAAAACCAAGATTCGCCAGATTGTGTAGGAAGTGAGTTATAAGGTGATGGTATCTCTGAAGGACATGTTTGTGTATGGTAGTGTATATGTATGTATTTTACCTCACAAAACAATTTTATTTTTAATTTTTAGTAATTGAGCTACAAGTTGGATGATGATAATTTAGATGTCAGACCCTACAACATGGCAGGTTAAGAATTTGACCGTAAATGGCCTTGAATTGGTCATTATAGTTTTGGACAAAAAAAGAGACTAAAGGCAAAATCCCTAGCAATCAGAAATGTTTGATATTACCAGATATGTATTTTTCATACGACTCATGCATATGACTAAGAAGCCACGATGTATTAAATGAGAATTAATAGCAACAAATATTGAATTTCAGGAAATGATTTTAAGTTGTTCATATTTATTCATACTAGAACTAGAAAGTACTGTTAGATAATACGCTTAACGCTAGAGGGGGAGGGGTGAATAGCGTTATAATAAAATTTAGCGTAAACTTGCGGAAATTAAAATTTGCAGGAAATAAATAAGTGCGTTAAATACACAAAAAGAAAGGACGCACCGATATATTCTGGTTCACCACAACACGTGGCTAGTCCAGTCCCCGAGAGACTCTCTCGAGATTTTCCACTAACTTGTTAAGCTTACGGGTGCTCAACAAACCTTTACAACTTAAGGACACAAGCCTTAACACCTTTGCTCGGAGATACAACACTCCAAGACTTCAACCAAGGAAACACAAGTTCCTTACAACAAGAGAATCACAATTCTCTTACAAGTGTATAAAACACTAAACACTCAAACAAAATACACCTTAATGAGTAGATATGAGTAAAAGAAGTAAGCTCTAGATCACAACAACTTTGGACAAGAATATGGCTCTACAAAGCTTTATGAAATTGAATATAAAATGATAAACAAAAATATGCAAGCTTATAGCAATGTAATGATCAGTTGTAGTATGTTGTTGTGTTTAAAACACTGAAATGAAGTTGTATTTATAGTTGAAAAACTTGGCATTACCGTTGCCTAATTGCCAATTAAGAGTTGCTGATTTTACTCACTGACAATCGATTGTCAAACCCCAACAATCGATTGTCTGCCAGTCAGATCAAAATTCAATCCCAGATTTTACGCTTGATAATCAATTACTTTCAATCCATAGTCGATTACTGGCAACGTTCAAAAAATCCTTTCCAGATTTTACCACAAACAATCGATTGTCCAGAATCAACAATCGATTACTCAGCAACATTCAAAAAATCTTTTCCGGATTTTAATCAAAACAATCGATTATACAGAATCAATAATCGATTACCCAATAACGTTCAAAAAATCTTTTCCGGATTTTAATCAAAACAATCGATTATACATAATCAATAATCGATTACCTGACGCTATTTGAAAACTTTACGACAACGGTCAGCTTCATAATCGATTGCACAAAGTCAACAATCGATTACTTATCAATTTTTGAAAAACATTTTAGGCACTGTCTCTTTGACAATCGATTGTCCATTGTAACAATCGATTATTTAATAAATTTGAAAATCACTGGAAGACACTGTCTCAACATAATCGATTACCATTAGTTCATAATCGATTATTCTGAGTTTTGAAAAACTTTGATGGACACTGCCTCAGTTACAATCGATTGTCATTAGTTCACAATCGATTGTCATGCAGGTTTGAAAAACCTGATGCTCACTGTCTTACTCACAATCGATTGTCATTAGTTCACAATCGATTGTCATGCAGTCTTGGCTTAAAACAATCGATTATCATAAGTACATAATCGATTATCTTAGTCCAGATTTTTAAGGCATGTCTAAAAATTATTTTGACTAGTGTAAATATGCATGATCTAAAATCATTTGACATTAAATTAAATATGCATGATTTTGGAAAATAGTTTTATGAGAGAAGCCATGTTACGAGTCAAGTTGTAGGATCAAGATCACAATTAAGAATGACTCAGTTAAACTATAAAACTTTGTCTTGAGCTTGAATCTCGTTGTATATCAATTGTGCGCTTGTTTCTTGAACTTCGTCATATATCAATTTTCGCTTCGTTTGTCATTCATCAAAACCTATACAAAAGAACACACGTTTTAGTATATTGCATTGAGAACGTGTTTCCAACAATTTTTCCCTTTTTGATAATGGCAAACATTAAGCGGGATATGCAAGACAAGCAATTTATAATGACGATTCAAGACAAGTATATACATGCAACAAGTATGCAATTTGTTCCCCCTCAATTTGAGAATTCCCCCTCAATTGAAGCTTATAATTTGAGAGTGCATCATACCCGTCATCTTCCCCCTTTTGCCATTAGCAAAAATAATAATAAGATGCCAAAGATTAAATAAACCTTGTTTATTTAGTGGAAAGAATTACAGCAACAGGGAAGACAATACAACATATAAAAACAAACTTAAAAACTACAATTATTCATTCATCATCTTCCGCCTCATCATTCGGCGCTGCTTCATATGGAACAAGACCCGCATATGGATAATGAACGTGGTCAAAATATCCATGGATCTCGTGAGTTAATTGACCGAAAGAAGAGGTCAATGAAGCAATTTGGTCGGAAATGAATTGGAGGGAAGGCTCTTGAGGCGGAGGAGCACGACGGGTTGGAGGAGGAGCAGGCGCTACATGATCACCGTCATGATGAAAGGAGGATTCCGAAATTTCCCACTTTTTGGTACTCTTTTTGAGAGGACCATTTCCAGTGACGAATCCGGTGGCTTCAAGAAAGTTCATGATGAGGAGAGCATAAGGAAGAGGTCTATCATCTCCGATAGCGTCACGCATGTGAATTTTGATAAGCCGACACCAATTGATGTTAGCTCCGGTTATTATGGCATGCATGAGCTTGGTGTCCACTTGGGAAATGGTGGTATGGTTATGCTTACGAGGCTTGAGGACTCGGGTGATGAAATAGAAAATCAACCGATAATTGGGATCCATTCCCGTAATTGTAGGACGACGGGAAGAAAGATTTGGATCATAAGAAGTAAGACCGATTTGGTGTAGGAGGGTTGTTTCATCAAAAAGGCTCCGGCCTCTCCGGTGTACCGAAAAATGTCTTCATCATTATGAGGAAGACGGTCAATGGTATGAAGATTTTCATCGGAAAGAAGAATTTGAACACCATTAATGTTGGTGACAAGCTCACCATCATCATCCTCATGGAGGTTGGAATAAAATGCTTGAACCAATGTAGTATTGATGTAAGGATGGGTAAGGAGTAAAAAGTCAAGAAATTGAGAATTTTTGAGCATATTTGCAGCAGGCCCAAATGATTCAAGATACTTGTGGGTTGAAAAGCGGGGTGGAAGAATGTCGCGCTTTTCAAATTTGGTTAAGAATCGAGTAAGCTCGATGTCGGAATTAAAATATAGAACGGAACCATCTTGATAGGGATAGTTCGGACGAGGAGGGGCAGCAGAGGTGGATGCGCCGTGCCTAGCAGAACGGGAACGTTTTGAGTGACGGCCTGACATTTTTATTGAAAGCTGCTGGATTTTGCAAAGGATTAGAGAGAATTTGATATTTTGAAAGCTAAAATTGATGCTTGAGTGAATGAATATGAACATATATGAAGCCTATCAGTCAGAAACGGTAAAATAAATTCACTGACCGTTAGACAATCTATTGTTGAGATGCAATAATCGATTGTTGAAGAGTTATGACCTGACTTGGAACTGACACAAATCGATTGAGGAGCCAAACGATAACAAGAGTTTAAATTTCTGACATGAAATAATCGATTGTCAAAAGTGGAATAATCGATTGTTTTGGAAAAGCATTGCTGAATGGCTGAGACAGAAATCGATTATGCAATTTAAGGAATCAATTATTAAACAAAACTGCATAATGAACATAAACCATAAACAATCGATTAGTGATACTGCTAATCGATTTTCAGCACAGTAAAATAATCGATTATTTGCTTGGAACAATCGATTGTTCTGTGCCAAAACTTTATAATTCACCCTATCTTTTAGGGCGATACCTGCAAAATAGAATTAAACGTCTCCGACGCTCAAGTCAGTAATTTGTAAAGAAGTAATGACTTAAACTAGTGTTGCCAAGTGAGAACGTGAGCTCTTAAGAAGTGTGTCCTAAAGTGTTCTTAAGAGAGTTTCGGGTACTTACCTTTCCTCCGATGTCTCCAATTACCTGTTCAAGAGGGTGATCTTTGGTCGTCCTCCACTCATTTGGCGCTTTTGTTTCTTTTTCCAATTGTGGCGCTTCTTCCGTTGGTTGTTCCTCAGTTTCATCTTTATTTTCCTTGGGTGGTTCCTCTTGTATTTTGTCTTTCAAGCTATCTAAGATACCTGCAAGATCAAAACCGGAATCCTTTCTCGCCAAGCGAGCATTATTTTCGGAAAATACAACATGAGGGGATTCCTCCACAATTTGGGTTCTTTTATTAAAGACCCTATATGCTTTACTACGTGAGGAATATCCAATGAAAATACCTTTATCCGACTTAGCATCAAATATACCCAATTGGTCTTTGCCATTGTTATGAACAAAACATTTGCAACCAAAAACTCTAAAATGGGAAATATTTGGTTTTCTACCCTTATAAAGTTCATAGGGGGTTTTCATGAGTATCGGCCGAATTACTACTCTATTTAGAACATAGCAAGCGGTACTCACGGCGTCCGCCCAAAAATGTTTGGGTATCTTAGCTTCGTCGAGCATGGTTCTAGCCATCTCTTTGAGACACCTATTTTTCCTTTCCACCACCCCATTTTGTTGTGGTGTACTTGGAGCGGAAAAGGTATGCTCGATTCCGAGTTCGTCACAAAAGTCCGCAAAGAGATTGTGATCGAACTCTCCCCCATGATCACTTCTAATTGAAGTGACGGTTGTTTCTTTCTCATTTTGAACACGCTTAAGAAAATATTTAAAATTTTGAAAAGCATCACTCTTATTGGCAAGAAATAAAGTCCAAGTAAATCTCGAGTAATCATCAACAATCACAAAAGCATATTTATTTCTTCCTAGACTTTCAATGCGAGAGGGACCAAATAAATCCATATGAAGTAATTGCAATGGTCTAGAAGTTGAAACAATGTTTTTAGATTTGAAAGATGCTTTTGTTTGCTTCCCCTTTTGACACGAGTCACAAATAGAGTCATTTTCAAATTTTAAATTGGGAAGAGCAACAACTAAGTTTTGAGAAATCAATTTGTTCAAAAGATGCATATTGATATGTGCTACTCTACGATGCCATAGCCAAGTATCATCCTCTTTACTCATTAGACAATCAACATAATCGGGTGAGGAATTAGCAAGATCAACCATATAAATATTATCCACTCTAAAACCACGGAGGATAATTTTGAAATCACTACGTCTGAACACTAAGCATTCATCCGAGTCAAATAAAGCAAGATTTCCCTTGTCACACAATTGGCTTATGCTAAGAGATTATGCTTTAATCCTTTAACAAGTAATATATGCTTAATAGAGGAATTTTCATCCTTACCGACCGAGCCGATGCCGATGATCTTTCCTTTATTGTTATCATCGAAGATAACACTTCCTCCTTCTTTGTGCTCTAATTGAAGGAATTTGGATTCATCTCCCGTCATATGCTTGGAGCATCCACTATCAAGGTACCATAGTACACTTGATCCCTTCAAGCACACCTACAAAACAAATTAATGTTCTTTAGGTACCCATGCCATCTTGGGTCCTTGGGGGTAGGCATATTATAATGATGTGATTGAGTAATATGTCTATGACGTGTAAAGCATGCAGGAGCAATATGACCAATACGTCTACAATAATGACAAGTCACATTTGGGTTATGCATCCTTCTAGGTTCATAGTAACTAGACGGATGAAAATTTCTTACTCTATTTTGAACACTATGACTATTTCGCATTTCACGAGAATTATTTCTCCTACTATGAGCTCTAGGATGGGCAGCATTTCTAGGGTGATTGTTTCTCGGTTGAAGGCCATCTCTAGGTCTTCTCAAAGGTTCAACATTTGGCCTAAAATATGCATCATTTCTAGGGTAACTATTTCTAGGTGGTAAGTCATTTCTAGGTCTCCTAAAATGTTCAACATTTTGTCTAGCATGCATATTGGTTCTAGGATTGCTATTTCTAGGATAAGCATTTGTTTTATTAGTCCTAGGTTGAGCCTTAGGTGGTTGGGGTTTGGCTTCAACCTTTTCTTTAACCTCATTGTTAAATCCTATGCCATGCTTGGTTGATTTCAAATTTACAAGGACCTCATTCAAATTCTTGTGGGAAGAATTAAACTTATCTAAGGTACCTTTGAGTCTATCTACCTCATTTTTGAGATGCAAGCAAGAAGAACAATTTTTAGTAGAACTTTCGGGCTTATCGGCGCTTCTTTTTCCAAAAAACTTGTTTTCCTCTTTCAGCTTTTCATTTTCTAAAATCAGTTTTTCTAAATCCTTTTCTTTCAAAGAAAGCTGTTTTTGAAAATCCTTTTCTTTTAATGAAGCATTTTCTTTTGTGCCCTTAACAGTTTTTGAAGCCTTAATAAACTCAGCATATAATTCATCAAAAGCAGTACGCATTTCTTCAAGAGTAAAGAAGTTTTTAGACGAGATTTGACATACCTCATCTTTGTTGTCTTCTTGTGCCATAAGGCAATGATTTGCTGCTTCGTGTTCTTCTCCTTCGCTTGACTCATCTCCGGAGTCGCCTCCCCAAGAAATGTATGCACGTTGCTTTTTAAAAGGTTTCTTCTCCTTTTTGATGTTTGGGCAATTTGATTTGATGTGCCCGGTTTCACCACATTCATAGCACTTGATTTGTTCGCCTTGCTTTTTGCCCTTGCGTTCATACTCCTTGCGCATGAACTTTTGAAATCTTTTGATAACGAGTCCAAACTCGTTGTCTCCTTCCTCATCAATTTGCGGTTGGCTTGTGCTCGCCTTTAGAGCTATTCTTTGCCTCCTTTGATCATCAACAAAAGGGTTAAGAATAGTAGATTCATAGGTCTTAAGGTTACCTCTTAGTGCGTCGATGGTGACGTTTGAAACGCCAATGGATTCTTGAATTGCATCGGCCTTTGATCTCCATGCCGGTGTGAGACTTCTAAGAATTTTTCGAACGAGCTCTCTATCCGTGAATGTTCTTTTGAGAGCATGTAGGCCATTTACGATTATTGAAAATCGCTCAAACATTTCGTCCACCTTTTCACCTTCCTTCATGTGAAATAATTCATAAGAATGGGTTAGGAAATCAAATTTTGCTTCCCTTACCTGGTCCGTACCTTTGTACGTAACTTCTAGCTTGTCCCACATCTCCTTTGCCGTTGTGCAACACGATATTTTCCTGTAATCGTCAGCATTAATAGCACAATATAATAAATTAATTGCTTTAGCATTATTTTGAACCTTTCGGATGTCATCCGCGTCATACTCATCCTCGGACTTGGGAACCCATTCGTTTTCCACCTTCTTTGTTGGAATTTGGTTTCCCTTCATTATGACCTTCCAAAGGTGAAAGCTGTTGGACTGAACGAAGATCTTCATCCTCTCCTTCCAGTACGTATAATTTGTACCGTTGAATAGAGGTGGTCGTGTGGAGCACTGTCCTTCACCAATTCCTGCAAAAGAATCACGAGTAGAAGCCATGGATGGTTCTCTCAAACTGTTAAGTCTTCAGAGAGTATGGCTCTGATACCAATTGTTAGATAATACGCTTAACGCTAGAGAGGGGGTGAATAGCGTTGTAATAAAATTTAGCGTAAATTTGCGGAAATTAAAATTTGCAGGAAATAAATAAGTGTGTCAAATAAACAAAAAGAAAGGACGCACCAATATATTCTAGTTCACCACAACACGTGGGAGAGACTCTCTCGAGATTTTCCACTAACTTGTTAAGCTTACGGGTGCTCAACAAACCTTTACAACTTATGGACACAAGCCTTAACACCTTTGCTCGGAGATACAACACTCCAAGACTTCAACCAAGGAAACACAAGTTCCTTACAACAAGAGAATCACAATTCTCTTACAAGTGTATAAAACACTAAACACTCAAACAAAATACACCTTAATGAGTAGATATGAGTAAAAGAAGTAAGCTCTAGATCACAACAACTTTGGACAAGAATATGGCTCTCAAAAGCTTTATGAAATTGAATATAAAATGATAAACAAAAATATGCAAGCTTATAGCAATGTAATGATCAGTTGTAGTATGTTGTTGTGTTTAAAACACTGAAATGAAGTTGTATTTATAGTTGAAAAACTTGGCATTACCGTTGCCTAATTGCCAATTAAGAGTTGCTGATTTTACTCACTGACAATCGATTGTCAAACCCCAACAATCGATTGTCTGCCAGTCAGATCAAAATTCAATCCCAGATTTTACGCTTGATAATCGATTACTTTCAATCCATAATCCATTACTGGCAACGTTCAAAAAATCCTTTCCAGATTTTACCACAAACAATCGATTGTCCAGAATCAACAATCGGTTACTCAGCAACGTTCAAAAAATCTTTTCCGGATTTTAATCAAAACAATCGATTATACAGAATCAATAATCGACTACCCAATAACGTTCAAAAAATCTTTTCCGGATTTTAATCAAAACAATCGATTATACAGAATCAATAATCGATTACCTGACGGTATTTGAAAATTTTACGACAACGGTCAGCTTCACAATCGATTGCACAAAGTCAATAATCGATTACTTATCAGTTTTTGAAAAATATTTTAGACACTGTCTCTTTGACAATCGATTGTCTAATGTAACAATCGATTATTTAATAAATTTGAAAATCACTGGAAGACACTGTCTCAACATAATCGATTACCATTAGTTCATAATCGATTATTCTGAGTTTTGAAAAACTTTGATGGACACTGCCTCAGTTACAATCGATTGTCATTAGTTCACAATCGATTGTCATGCAGGTTTGAAAAACCTGATGCTCACTGTCTTACTCACAATCGATTGTCATTAGTTCACAATCGATTGTCATGCAGTCTTGGCTTAAAACAATCGATTATCATAAGTACATAATCGATTATCTTAGTCCAGATTTTTAAGGCATGTCTAAAAATTATTTTGACTACTGTAAATATGCATGATTTAAAATCATTTGACATTAAATTAAATATGCATGATTTTGGAAAATAGTTTTATGAGAGAAGCCATGTTACGAGTCAAGTTGTAGGATCAAGATCACAATTAAGAATGACTCAATTAAACTATAAAACTTTGTCTTGAGCTTGAATCTCGTTGTATATCAATTGTGCGCTTGTTTCTTGAACTTCGTCATATATCAATTTTCGCTTCGTTTGTCATTCATCAAAATCTATACAAAAGAACACACGTTTTAGTATATTGCATTGAGAACGTGTTTCCAACAAGTACCACCTTAGTATGTTACTATAAGAATTAGGTATTATTGTGAGATAAAGGATACGTCAATTCCCCTTAAGTTATGTGACTAAGTGTTTACCCCGAATGTTTATAATCTCTTATGGTTTTGAAGTATATAGAAAGTTAGGGGTTAGATATCTCAATTTTGTTGATTGATGAAATTTCCCTAAGTGTGATTCATGTACATAGTTCAATAAGAATGATAGTGTACGATAAAAGAATATTATCCGATGGCGAGGGAAATTAGGATAAACCTTATGCTTCACTTTAATTATTCAAAGAAGGAGAAGAAAATATGGTGCTAGCAGATGGTTAGTGAAAGGATAGTAAATAAGTTTTGAGTAGATACAACCAATTAGCAATTTCAGTAGATCTAGTAGAGGTATAATTTGATTCGCTTAATAAAGTTAACGCTAGTGAGTGGGTAACAGTTTGAAACACCAAACGCATGTTAGAACCCAAAGAGTTCAATTTAAGCCCAATATACGGTGATAATGAAAAACAAATCAGTTGGCAATCAGAGAGCAAGCTATAGAAGAATAGCTTTTAGGGATTATCGAAATGTGGTTTCTCCAAGACTGAGAGTGTGAGCAGAGTTAAATTATTATGATGATGTGTGATAGTTGTGATATATTAGCTTTTTGTTATGTTAATAATTTAGTTTTTCCTAGATCATAAGTAAGTTGGAAGATGAGTCTTTAGAGTGCAAAGAATTGTAGAAAATAAGGAAAGTTATTTGGATCCTAACAAAAAAAGAAGGAACCACAAGTATAAGACCTTTGGTGTAAGGGGTGATGTGAAAAATTTCAGTAAGTCCAGTTAGAGATCTAAAACCAGAATAATTAGCATAGGATATGAAAAAGAAAATCATTTAGGTAATGAGAGAAAATTGTATAATTATCACAAGGAATATGTCTAGCAGGTGTAAGAAACACAACGTGAGTAGACTAATCACCGAGCTTAGTTATAGATGATAAAGATTACAAAAAAGCTATAAATCATGCCTATTTATGTGTTAAGAGTGTAGTGCCATTGCACGAGACTATAATATTTCGAGTAGTGGTCAGACTTAGCTCACAACAATACTATATATGTTTTCAGGAAGTTCTTAAGGATATAATCAAGTGTGGGAAGTATAGCTCATGAATGAAGTAGAAAAAAGAACTATGTTGAAAGAAATTCACTACTTAGCCAAGGTAGGAGTTTGAATTTTTGACACCAAAGATAGTGGAGTTGTTGTCAACTACAAGACTAATTCCTCCCTAGTAGCCGAAGTGAAGGAGAAACGGTTTGATGATTCCTACTTGTTGTAGCTGAAAGAGCAGATTCATAAGCATAAGAAGATGGCTTTTGAACAAGGGGAGATGATGGTACCTTGAGGTACCAGGATAAATTTTGTGTTTTAACCATAAATGGACTTAGCGAGGGAGGAAGATGTTAGAAGCTCATAATTCCAAGTATTTATCCACCTAGGCTTCCAAAGATGTATCATGATCTTAAGGAGATTTATTGGTAGAATGACATGAAAAATAAAGTTGCAGACTATGTGGCCAAGTGTCTGAAATGTCAGCAGTAAAAGTCGAGCAGTAGAAAACCAAGTGTTTGTCTCAGAACACACGCATCCTTTAGTGGAGATGGTAAATATGAACCTTATAATAGGATTATCTCGCTCATTTTGAAAGCATGACTTTTGTGGGCGAATGTGTAGATTGCCAATTAGTTGGTTCAAAGTTGGTGAAGCGGAGTTGTTGGGACCAGATTTGGTCAATCAGTCTATGGAGAAATTCAAGTTGATTCAAAAGCATTTGAAGACAACTCAAAGTCGCCAAAAGTCCTATTTGAACATGCAACATAGAGACCTTGAGTTTCAAGTTGATGATTGGGTGTTTCTAAAAGTTTTGCATGTGAAAGGTGTTATAAGATTTGGGAAGAAAGAAAAGCTCAACCCTAGATACGTCGGCCTATACAGGATCATATAAAAGATCGGGCAAGTAACGTATGAGTTAGAATTTCCACCATAATTAGCGATTGTACACTAGTATTTCACATGTCATGTTATAACATTCAAGTTTCCAGTATTCAAATCTCATGTCACGACATTTGTGTTTCCAATATTCAGATCTCATATTAGAACATTCAGGTTAGCTCAGTACTCAGATACTCATGTTAGTCCAGTACTCAAATATTCATGCCAGCTTAATACTCAGATATTGATGTGAGTTCAGTGATCAGATATTCACGCCAGTTCATCATTCAATTATTCGTGCCAGTTCAGTATTCATATATCCACGCTAGTTCAGAATTCACGTATCCATAACAGACAAGCATTGATGTAATCTATCATGGTATGCGTGTTATGCCTATGGAGCTAGTGTTATGCTCTGTTAGCTGGTAGGTATTTTGAAGAGATGTCGAAGGCATCTAACCTTCTCATTCAGACCTTATATTACAATCTCCATGTCTTTCAATGTTTCAGTTTAGTAGCCACTTAGTTTGGTACCTATTCAGTACAGTATCTTGTAGACATGCAATTTTTGACCCTCCCCAGAATTTTCGCACTTTTATTGTTTAGATATTAGTTTAGGTCTAGATGTACTATTTTCACTATTTTTAACTTTTAACTTTATTTTATTTTTAAATAAAAATTACAAAAAAATATTTTTATTTATTTATTTAGCTAATTAATATTTTATCTAGTTACTTTTAGCTTATCTACCTTACATAAAATTCAAAAATACAAAAGTAGTTCCAGGAATATTACAATAGTTTTACAATGATTTTTTTATTTAAAAAATATAAAAAAATAAGTTTGTTTTAACGGATAGTTTTATTTTAATAATTATTTTACTTAAGTAGGATTAATTAGTAAATGATGTAGTATTTTTGGTCTTGTTCTAGAAGAAAGAGTATGAAATTTGAGGCTAATTTTTTTTGTCTTAATTAAAAAGGCCCAATTTCAAATAGCACAATACATTGAGCACATACTCATTTCCCATTTGACCTAAACTTATTACTATTCCTATAAAATAATACCTAATTCCTAAATCAAAAAGTGGACCTAGACTAAAACAAAGGAAGTTACTCTACAGCATTCCCCAAGAAATACAACGCCATATACCGTCAACTAAGGGCAACCAAATCACCAAAGTCTGCCAAATCGTTTCTGTTTTCGCCTGTAGAGCCATATAGCATCAATATTTGGCTAACAATAAATTAATTTTCTGTCAAAATTGCCCGTTTCTTTTAGCCCCTTAAAAATCAAATGCTCTGTGTGAGAGCTTACACACACACGAACAGAAAAGGGGAACGAAAGGAAACTGGAAAAATGAAAAAGGTGTGAATTAGAGGATACCGACGAAAATCAGAGAGATTTGGACAGAAAAATCGGAAAATTTTAGTTTATCTCCCACATTTAGTATTTTGTGATATCACATGTTAATTCATCCAATTAGTTGGTTCGCTTGGTCACATATAGTCAGGCATTGAGTGCCGTATTACGTCCAGGCCCAGGTTCGGGGCGTGACAGAATAGCTCGGCCTGTAAGATCAAATCGTGCCTGTAGCCCGGTTTCTAAATGGATTTAATATGGCATGCGAAACCACTAAGGAAGAGATAAAATTATCGGTGAATATTATCAGGACCACCTAGGAAATCAAATTTTATGTGATCATAGGACACATGGGGTATAATGCCCTATTTGAGAGGCCATGAATCCACAATATGAGAGCAGTATCCTTGACTCTTCACCAAGTGTTAAAATTACCAACATCAAGAGGGATCAAAACAATCTGCGGGGAGCAACCGTCCGCAAAGGAAATATTCGAAGAAGTAATCCCAGTGTCACGACTGACAGCATCATAGGAATCGATTTCGGATACAAAGCAAGAGGCTAAATAGCAAATATCGACACCGGCCATGGCCTAATCAGATAAAAAGGGGTTTGATGAAGACGAAGATTATGGTGTTCCCAACTCTTTTTCAGTCCCCAATGATTCCAATGTCACCAAATTAACGGTCGAGGAGTTGGAACAAGTCACATTGATTGAATGTCAACCCAATCGGAAAGTATACCTGGGCACGTGATTGACCCCCGAGCTCAGGAAAAAACTCATTCAATTTCTTATAGCTAATGTAGATTGTTTCGCATGGTCCCATCTTGATATGACAAGGATATCACCGGAGATAACCACTCACAACCTAAGCCTGGACCCGAAATTCTACCAGGTCAAGAAGAAAAGGAGACCCCAGTCCGAAATCAAACATGCTTTCATCAATGACTAGATATTTAAACTCCATAAAATAAGGTTCGTTCAGGAGGTAAAATACCCGGATTGGTTAGCAAACATAGTAGTAGTCCCAAAAGGGGAACAAATTAAGAATGCGTGTACACTATAAGGATTTGAATAAGGCGTGTCCCAAGGACTCTTTTCCTTTGCCCAAATCGATCACATGATCGATTCCACGACGACCATGAGATCCTCAATTTTCTTGACGCCTATTCTAGGTACAAAAAAATATGGATGAACCCATATGATCAGTAAAAACCCTCCATAATCACTAAGTACGGTACATACTACTATAACATGATGCCATTTTGATTAAAAAATGCCGATGCCACTTATCAATGCCTAGTAAATCGGATGCTCGAAGAACAAATTGGGAAATCAATGGAAGTTTACATTGACGATTTGTTAGCTAAGTTCACGTGAGTAGAGGACCATATAAAGCATTTGCAGGAAACCTTCAGCATATTGAAGAAGTGGAATATGAAGTTAAATCCGGAGAAATGTGCGTTCGATTTCGGATAAGGTAAACCCCTCGGGTTCATGGTATCCAATCTGGGTATCGAGATCAACCCTGACAAGATCAAAGGCATCGAAGATATCATGGTCGTGCACAACGTGAAGGCCGTGAGAAGATTAACTGGGGCATAGCCACACTGCGCGATTCATATCGAGATGCTCAGATAAGAGTCACTGATTCTTTTTGGTACTAAAGAGGAAGAACGACTTTTCGTGGACCCCGAAGTGCTAACGGGCCTTGGTTGTATTTATCGAGCCCACCACTTGTCGATGCCCCTTTTTCCTCGCGAAATCAGGTTTATGACACTTGGGAGGACAACTCGTTCCATTTTGGAAATTGGGATTTGCAAATTTTGAAGAGTCGCTACCTAATGATTAAGTGCATTAGGACACTAAAAATGAATTTGATTTAGAAAACTAGACAAGGGCTATAAATTATCTCTAGGGGAAGGTGTTAGGCACCTCTCAAGATCCGCTAGTATGGTTCCCGACCATGCTATAATTGGACTTTAAGTACAAACAACACGTAAACAAGAAAAATTATAAATACTAGGTAGCTTTCACATAAGGGTTGTAAACCATTGAAATACAAAAAAGTTAGGCTGGAATTTGGAAGAAAGCCATTTTAGAATTCTAATAAAAACACACAATTAAAGGGCAAGGGTTTTCACATAATTGATGCAAGTTAATAAAAGTAGAAGAGGTTAAAGAATCTGAAATTTTAATAGTTTTAAAATTCTGAGAATATAGACACGTAAAGGGAGGTAGGGGGGGGGGTCTTCTAGGTTTATAAATAATATGGATCACCCCACACAACACCTGGTAATCATTTATGCACGTGGTGTTATCGCGTGATCA
The DNA here is from genome assembly GCA_034376525.1 of Nicotiana benthamiana. Classification (NCBI taxonomy): domain Eukaryota; kingdom Viridiplantae; phylum Streptophyta; class Magnoliopsida; order Solanales; family Solanaceae; genus Nicotiana; species Nicotiana benthamiana. The sequence continues at coordinate 34,500,171 of CM067336.1, forward strand.
TCATATCCATATCTACTCTTCCTACCCCATTAAAATATTAAACGCGGAATAGTCTCGTTACATATTGCATGCTATTACCCGTCCCAATCCTATCAGTCCCGGAGCCATTTGGAACTACTAGTATTAAATGGGAGGGAAATGTGGATTTGGTATAGTTAAAAAGAATAAAATTCTAGGGCGACAAATAAAACACGTAATGCAGTTATGGGAAACACAGAACAATTGAAAGGCTCAGGCAGGCCTCCTCAGATTGCTTAGCATGACTTACAAATACTGGTTATGGTTTGAATTAAATTTAAAGCGTTAAGACAAGCTGGTTTATCACATATTTCTCAGATAAGAAGTGCGAATTAGGCCTACCCTTGGTTGTAATTATCAAAGACTGATGCAATTAATTAATTACCAAATGGCTCGCCTAGGTGACACCTATAGGCATGATTTCTAATAATGCAGGAGTATGCTGGTTTTAAAGAGGGCTTACTGATTATAGAAAACATAAATTCTACGGATATTAAACGACACTACTACTAGTTTTAGACTTGTAAGTGAGATAGACGATTCAGATTTAGTTAGTTATTCCTATAGTCATGCTTTCTAAGCGTGATTGATTTTAAAACGTTTATAAAAGTGCAGGAATCCTATAAACATGGTATCTAGAGTGCAATTGGTTACTTGAGCTTATAAACCGTTTGTCTAGTGATAGATGATATGTAGAAGTTCAGAAAAACCCTATAGTCATGATCTTTATATGCAGAAGTGAAGAAAAACCTTATAGTCATGATCTCTATATGCATAAGTACAGAAAAATCCAATAGTCATGATTTATAGATGAGATGCAGAAGTGCAAAGCAGGATGTGATTGCAGGAATAAATACCTAGGAAAATGATGTCTACGTGTGCATACATGAGTGACCCTCTCCTTTTTACTAAAATTCCATAAGTTATTACAAATTACTACAGACCAAAAATAATATTACATAAGAAATTAAACTACAACCAAAGAGCCTAATTCAGACTCAAAGTCTAAAATATCAGATGGACCAACTCCAAAGGTCACGATTTCCAAAGCCTTTCTCATTTTTTGGGTTTGTCAAAGTTCCCAAGAGCCTTAAGTGGACTCCAGGCAATGCTTACACCCAAATACATTATTGAATTTGTTATAGTGTAGTGTGGAAGAGCCAGCCCTCAAATGCCCAAGTTCAGAGGGAATTCAAGGTCCCAAGACTAGGCTCATAGGAGGGGCAGAACTTAGAATCTAAGAAAGAGTGCAAGTGCATAGAGAAGATTTAAGAAAGGCCATGGTAAGTTGGTGGTCATACCCAGCAATTATGAGTGCGTGCACACCCCTAACCAGCCTGTTAGTCACATTTGTTTGGGAGTTAGGATCCATTAAAGATCATGTTCATACATGAGCAACAATTTGGATACTGCCATGCATGAACCTTAACTCAAACATATAGAAGGGAATATGGGATAGAGATTCATAATAGATACAGATGCAAGAAAATGCATTGTTAATATGAATCACTGAGCATGGACAGTAATACAAGATCGCAGAAGCTGTAAATAAACATATTGGGATGATGGCTGAAACTAAATTAGAACATACCAATTTCAGAAAAACAAATGAGTAAAAGTCTTGTAAAGCCAAAATTACAAGCAAACAGCCAGAAGAAACTCAGATGAGAATGTGAGAGTAATTTAGAGTGTCTTAAAGAGTATTGGACTGAAGGTGTGTAAAAGTATTGAATTCCAAGTCTGTCAAAGTGCAGAAGGGTGGTGCCTTTTATAGTGCAGAAAGCAAGTACGAAAAGATACGGAAATAGCATTGAAATCAATCTCCCTTTAATTAAGAGATTCTAATTTCAAACGGTTCAAAGGCAATTAAGGAAAAAGTTGATCAAAATCTTTTCCAAAGCAGTACAATAAGGGCAAATACACAAGGGTTTATTTAAGGCAAAAGTTCAATGGCACAGTTTGTGACAAATAAGGAAAGGGAATCAATCAAACAGCCAGTAAAATCAAAATTGCAGGCTTTGTCCGAATGAACCAAGTTAGGAAAAGGTAAAGAAGGTTCAATCAAAGAAAAAAATCAGTAACAATCAGTCAAACCTTATTAAAAGGGATTCAAAATCAATTAATAGTTGGCAAAACCTTTTTTTAAAGAAGGATTTCTTATATATAAAGCACACAAATATCAAACAAGAAGGAGTTGTCATGCTGATTAGAAAAGGCTATCACAGAAAAAGTCGTAAAAAGTTTCAGATCTAATTTATAGACTCAGAATGAGTTTGAGAGTTTAGGATTTCAAAGTAGAACCCCAGTCTAAAAACTAAATTGAACTTGCCAAAGAAACCCCGAAATCCTAGGGTTTTAAGTCGAATCAGATATAGAGATGAGAATGCAAGCCATCAAAACAAACTCAGAGGCCTGTTTCAGAACCTTATAAAGGAACATACAAATACGATTGCAGGTTTGAAGTGACAGAGTTAAAGGTTGATTTAAAAGCATAAAGAAACTCGAAACTTAAGCAAGTTCTGAAGAGAGAAGAATGGTGATATAAACTTAAGAAATAGTAAATGAGCATGCTTAGAACTCAAACAAAAGTCCAGTAAAGCAAACAATATTTAAGAACTCTGCAAGTAACACGTACAGTAGAAGAATACTGGAAAGTATAGTAAAGAACATATAGAAAAACATAATAAAGATTAATATGCGAGCCAAATCTAGAGGCATAGTAGAGTATAAAGGTACAAAAGAGTCAAGTATAGTAGGAAGAAAATAGAAGAACAACACATGCGTGGTAGAAAAGAAAACACACGAGCATAATATAGGCGAACACGGATAAAGAAAAGAAAAGGAAGAATCAGAAAGATGTTTTGAAAAACTTTCAGAAAACCTAATTCGAAGACCAACAATTTTTGTAAGAAGATTGGGGAAAATACTTTAAACATCCAGCGGAACACAAATATATCATAGATCTAAAAAACAAACAAAGAAAAACCTGGAATAGATTAGGATATTGGAGAAACCCTAGAAATGAGAAAGGCTTGGAAGAAAGTCCAATCTGGAGTCAGATGAGTCAAAAACATACTCTTAATGCTTTGGATACGCTTGAGCATGGCCCGAGAGGCCATGGAACCATAGATCCTAGAAGATCTAAAACAGAACCATCTAGGTCAGACCTCAAAACTTCAAATACCCATGGTTTAATGGTGGAGGGGGTGAGTACAGACTATCGATGGCCTTAGAAGCCATGGATTCCGATGAAAACACGGTGGAAAAAGGGTCGAAGATGACTAGGGTTCCGGAGAACCTTTAAGAGTGTTTTGAGAGAGGAGAGTATTCAAAGGCGACAGACCAAATGAAATGGGGGGATTAGGTTAGGATAAGGGTATTAAAAATGGTAAGGAATGATCATGGCCGTTTATCAAAACGATCAATGGCTCGGATTAAAAGAAGGGGCCAGGCGGGTTTTTAATGGGGTCGGGGGATGGGTTAAAAATTAAATTGGGCTGGTCCAATTGGGGGTTAGGATTGGGTCAATTGAGGTTTAAATAAAATATGAATAGGCTGTAATTGCAAAGAAATGAGGCTAAATGTTAAATAGCCAGTTTTTCCTTTTATTTTATAAAAATAGTAAAAATAATTTAAAAACAAATTAAAAGTACTGAGTCAACTAATAATACATAAATATTAATTAAAAAATACTGGAACCAATTTTACAATTATAAAATACTATTGATCTTAAAATAGGCTAAAATTACAATTATATGCAGTTTAGCTTTGAAATGTCAAATAATTTTGTAAAAATATACAAAAATAGCTTGACTATATTTGGAATAAATATGAGAATAAAATAAATTATTCACAAAAATTGATGATTTTTGGAATAATTATTGATTTTGTGCTGCAAAAATGGACAATAAATTGACTTAAAAACTCTTTAAAAAATTGGAACAAATACTAAAATACTTGGGTATGCTTATATATGAATATATATGTTGTTTTGAAAGTATTTTGTATATGAAAAATATATAGGAAAAAATTGGGTATCAACAGCTGCCCCTTTTTACCCGGGAAGGATGAAAGAGTTGTCAGGTAAAGATATGAGGACCAATTTGACCGAATGAAACAGTTTGAAGAGTTTGACCATGCTCTGGTTCCTAAGCGGCCTACATATCCCCGGTTTTACACGAATCATGCCATATTTAGTTTAGGACCCATCGGTGAAATATGCCGCTGGAGGTTTTTGAAAAACGGACGTGATATTCAGGTTGGGAAGGATGGTCAAAGTCTAGTAGGCTGTGGAACACGAGTGGGATCGCTACTTCTGAGATGGCCGTTGCTGGCCGGTGTACCTACAAATTAGCAACACGAACATATATTGTGTATAAATTTAAACATGATGCAAGTTCCCGGTGGACCATGAATGTTGTCTTTGGACGGTTAAGATGACGTGCTCAGACCATGACGTCCTGGGCCATGAAACATATAATAAAGGATTCGCAGGCTGTGAAATGATGTTCTCGGGCTATAAAAATGGTGCCCCCAAACAATGACGTTTTTTGACAATTTGGCAATCTTTCAGCCCATGAGATGAAAAAGGTGGCGATCTTTCAGCCGATGCAGGAATGTAAATAAAGGTGGCAATCTTTCAACCGATCCCAGAATGTACATGAAGGTGGCGGCGATCTTTCAGCCGATGCAAGAATGTAAGTGAAGGTGGCGATCTTTCAGCCATGTAGGGATTGTAAATAAAGGTGGCGATATTTCAGCTATGCACGATGGAGGTAGAGCTTAACCTCGAAAGGAAGAAAGGTAGCCTTATGGAATGCACATAAATGCAGATGGAGACAGAGCTTAGTCTCGGAAGGTAGAAAGGTAGCCTTATGTAATGTAGAGAAATGCGGATGGAGACAGAGCTTAGTCTTAGAAGGCAGAAAGGTAGCCTTATGCAATGCAAAGAAATGCAGATGAAGACAGAGCTTAGTCTCGGAAGGAAGAAATGTAGCCTTATGCAATGCAGAGAAATGCAGATAGAGACAGAACTTAGTCCCAAAAGGGGAAAGGTAGCCTTATGCAATACAGAGAAATGCAGGATGAAGGCAGAGCTTAGTCTCGAAAGGCAAAAAAGTAGCCTTATGCAATGCAAACAAATACAGATGGAGGTAGAGCTTAACCTCGGAAGGAGGAAAGGTAGCCTTATACAATGTAGAAAATGCAGATGGAGGTAGATCTTAACCTCGGAAGGCGGAATGGTAGCCTTATACAATGGAAAAAAATGCAGATGGAGGTAGAGCTTAACCTCGGAAGGCAGAAAGGTAGCCTTATGCAATGCACAAAATATAGATGGAGGTAGATCTTAACCTCGGAAGGCAAAAAGTTAGCCTTATGCAATGTAGAAAAGTAAAAAGCGAATAGTAGTAAAATCTCTTAGCTGGTAGCTTGATATCTGATAGCTTATTGCGATATTATGGCTGCTGCGGATAGAAATCGTAGATAGGTGATGGTTGTGCGAGTTGTATTCCCGTGAAGTGTGAGTGTATAGATATATCTGATGATTTTACGATTTGGGTGCTTGCATCCAAAGAAAAATCGTGAGTTTTGTAAATGGGGGAGGTTAGTTCGTATCCTCGTGGACTTTGCTTGTCCTTCTTGGCTCTATTTTTAGTGATGTTGTGCGTTTCCTTGGGGTAGCGTTACTAAACAAAGTAATTTTGATGATAGACATACATGATTTAATAAAAATATAACATAAATACATAATTGAGGATAGTTTTCTTTAGATAAATCGACAACTGTGACGTGGTTCAGGACATTGCAACCTCCCCTGCTTTGGAATTTTTAGGGTCGTTCTCAAATTTCTACCCCAGTTTACTAGGTTGATACTTCCGAAGGCAGCGTGCGATAAATGGCTGAAATTAACTTCGGAATTTTGAGGGTCCTCCTCAATATTCTGCCCTAGTTTCCAATAGCGGGGGAGGGATGGGGGATGAAAATTTTATTGAATAGTGACCGAACCCATAGGGCTGCTACGTTCCCCTCTTAAATGGGAATCGGGTCAGACATAGTTCAAATTACATCATAAAAGAAATCGTAAATGGTTACACATAGTATCGTTTAACTATATCTGAACTGACCGATTTCAGCCAAACTTCTCCGTCCATTTTTGCAAGTATGAGGACTCCTCCTGTTAGAATCCAATGAACCATGTATAGGCCCTGCTATTTAGGGGGGAATTTCCCTTTGGCTTCATCTTGATGCGGAAAAATCTTCTTTAACACCAGCTGCCTCGGTGTAAACTGTCTCGGCTTGACTCTTTTGTTAAAGGCTTTGGACATTCTGTTCTGATAAAGTTGACCATGGCAAACTGCGTTCATTCTTTTTCCATCTATAAGAGCTATCTACTCGTAGCGACTTTTTACGCATTCTGCATTGTCGATTTTTGCTTCCTGTATGATCCTTAGGGAGGGAATTTCTTCCTCAGCGAGAATGACCGTTTCTGTACCATAAACTAACGTACAGGGAGTTGCACATGTTGATGTGCGAACTGTTGTGTGGTACCCCAATAAAGCAAATAATAGTTTCTCGTGTCACTGCTTATGCTTCTCTATCATTTTTCTGAGTATCTTCTTGATATTATTATTGGCGGCTTCTACAGCTCCATTTATTTGAGGCTTGTAAGCTATGGAATTCTTGTGTCTGATCTTGAAGGTTTAATACATAGATTTCGTCAAATCACTATTGAGGTTGGAGCCATTGTCAGTAACGATTGATTCTGGAATTCCGAGTCGACAAACGATACAGTCACGGACAAAGTTTGCCACGACTTTCTTGTTCTTTGGCTGTGGAAATTCTTGAATGGCTTTAACCTTTGATGGATCCAGTTCTATTCCTCATCGACTTATAATGAACCCCGATAGCTTTCCGGCAGGAACCCCGAATACACATTTCATAGGATTCAGCTTCAAGTTATACCTTCTCTGTCTGTTGAAGAACTTCCTTAGGTCTACTATGTGATCCGTGGCTTTCTTGGATTTGATGATAACATCATCTGCATATACCTCGATCTCCTTGTGTATCATGTCATGAAAGATGGTAGTCATGGCCCTCATGTAGGTTTCCCCCGCATTCTTTAACCCAAACAACATCATATTGTAACAATACATTCCCCACAACATAATGAAGGCTGTTTTCTTAGCGTCTTCCTCATCCATACATATCCGATGATACCCAACAAAACAATCAACAAATGACTACAGCTCATGCTTGGCACTGTTTTCAATTAGAATGTGTATGTTTGGCAAGGGGAAGTCATCTTTTGGACTTGCCCGGTTGAGATCCTGGTAGTCGTCAGAGACTCTTAACCTTCCCGTCCTTCTTCGGCACTGGCACAATATTGGCTAACCATGTTGGATACTCTACTACTCTGAGAACCTTAGATTTTTCTTGCTTAGTGACTTCTTCCTTGATTTTCAGACTCATGTAAGGTTTGAACTTTCTGAGCTTCTGTTTCAAGGGTGGACATGTCAGATTAGTTGGCAGCTTGTGTGCTGCAATACATGTACTCAGACCAGTCATATCATCATACGACCAGGAGAATATGTCCTCGTATTCCTTTAGAAATTTCGTGTACTCTTCCTTTTCTGATGGTGACAAATGAACACTGATGCGCGTTCTTTGACATTTTTTGCATCTCCAAGTTAACGACCTTAGTCTCATCTAGGTTGGACTTAGGTCTATTCTCAGAATCCTCAGCCTCTTTGACAGCCTCTTCTAGTATTTCATCTTCCTATGAGTCTATGTCCATTTTTTGCGTTGTCTCGTTGCATGTCACAGTCATCGGTTCATCAAGATAAGTAATAGTAATGCCGTGTAAGAAACTGAAGTGATTTGATAAATTTCATAACTGTTTTGAACATTGGAGCTCTTATTTTGAAATTAAAAATGCGAAAAGAAAGCCAACTAGTAAAAATAATATAATGCATGGTTCTTTGTTCAGCCTTTCGATCCCGAAGCTTTCCAGGCTCTGGTGGTTCTAATAGTCCAATTCTTGAGGCGTGCTCATTGGCTCACCACTTGTATAGAAGGGCCTTCCTCCCCCTCCTCCTCAAAAATGACACAACATTCCATATCATCATTTTCCAGGAATAAGTTCCTCATTGCTGCTAATGTTTCTTCTTCTGACCCATAGATAATTCTGGCCGGTTGGAAAGTCTGGTCCAAACGGGGTATCAACTGCTCTAATGGACAATAAGTACCGCGCCAGGGTGGTAACCATTCCTTGAATTCTTTCCAGGTATACTCATATACCAATCCGAAGGTGGTGCCGTGCTTCTTGAGCTTGATGGGCTTAGCAATTCCTTGGAGATTCTTGCCAAGTGCCGATTTCAAGTAGCAGTAGAAGTATATTAGGTAGTAGTGGTAGCTTGTGACCTCTCCTCTAAACCCTATTCTTTTCCACTAACATCTCACCCGGTAGTAGTAGCTTCCTCCTCTCGTTGTCCCGCCCTTATAACAACTCTGGAACCCAAATCAGTCTTACAGGAGTGGTTTCATCCTCGTGGAAGATTATTTATGACTTTCCAGCACATGCCCTACCATTTTGGACATCTCTCCACTGGTGATATTGTTGGGTACATAAGCTTCACTCAACACCTTCTTCAAAGAGTTCTTGTTTGCCTCTGAATTTTGTAACGGTGATAGAATGGATATCTGAGCTGGGGTTTTGCTCAAATGACCAATGAATGGATATCTGAGCTGGGGTTTTGCTCAAATGACCAATGACAAAATATTCCATTACTTGTACTTTCCTCCAAAGGTCATCTAGCCCTGTTTCAATGACAGGCTGCTTGGTAATGGCATCCTTACTTGGTCCTCCTAAATGTTCAGGCGTATAGACTCTTCCAGTCCTAGTCATTCCATGTGCAACATTGGACTCCTATATCCTTGCCTTTCCTTTTCGCCTAGCTTCGACAACGTAATCACAGGGTATTGCCTAAATAAAAAGAGGTGTTGTTGATACTGTCACCATGAAAGGTGTGGCCACTTCTACTTCAAATGGAACATGGACGGCTAGAGGTTGAGCCACCTCTACCACAAATGGAACTGATGTAGCTACCTCAACCTCGATTTGTGACTGAGCCTATACTAATATAAGAGCAACTGTTACTAAGGGTTTAACGTCATCGCCTTCTCGAATAAGCCCAATCGACCCCTCAGGATCCCATTCTTCTTCCATCTCTATCACATGTATCCTACTACATCTATAATCTAGGAGAGGGTTGTTGCAAACATTGAGTGCAACTTCTTTTGCATGTATGACCTTGTTGTCAATCAGTATCTGGATTTTATCTTTCAATAGTTGGCACTTGTTAGTGGTGAACCCTTCATACCGGAATGGTATGCACATGTTTTGTTTGGATTGACCTATTAGGATGGATTCTCTAGTGACACAACGAGAACTAGGGTGACGTACCCAGTGGCTTTCAACCTTTAATACAGTTGGTCGATGAATTCAACAATAGTGGTGTATTGACTGGGTAGTTTGCAATCAAAATTAGGTCGTGGTCTTGGATAATTTTGGCGAGTTGGAGGTGATTGGAAATAAGATGGTTGGGAATTATAGGTAAGGTAGACAGTGGCTAGTTGGAAATATTTGGGAGATGAAGGTTGATATGTAGGTTGTGGTGCTTGGTATGTAGGTGGAGGTGTTTGATATGTGAGTGGAGATGTTTGATAGGTAAGTGGAGATTTCGGGCCCTGAGCCACCATTAATGCCACACTTGATACACTGCCTGATTGTAATGCCTTTTTGTGGCCTATAATGCCTCAAAGTTTGTTACCATCCCGCTTTTAATGCCTTCTTCCATTCTTTCCCCAAGTTTGATGATATCATAGATTTATGGTTTTCAATGACCATCAATGTTTTATAATACTGCATATCTTGTGCCCTAACAAAAAACTTGTTCATCTGTTCCTCGTTCAATGATAGCCTGACTTTAGATGCTCCCGACCTACATCGAGTAGCATACTCGTGAACGTTTCGGTGGGTTTATTCGTGAGGATTTGGATGTAGAAAACATCGGGTGCATTTTCTGTGTTGAAATTAAATCGATCGATGAAATTTGATGCCATACTCATCCAGTTGGACAATTCTTAGGATCCTGGCTGATGTACCAGGACAAAGTGTCTCCTATAAGACTCCTTATAAAGAGTTTGATCCGAATATTTTCATCCTTTCCGAACCCGGCAAGCTTATAATAATAGGCCCTCAAATGAACCGTAGGATCTCCTACACCGTCAAACATCTCAAACTTAGGAGGTTTGTACCCCTCTAGTAGCTCTACATCTGGTTGTATACATAGATCCTCATAGTTCAAACCTTTTATTCCTTGGCCTCCTTCGACACCCTGAACCTGACTTGTTAATTTCTTCAGTTCCTCAGCCAAGTTCTTGATTAACATGTCTTTCTCAGGTGATTCTAGTGTATACAAAGTTTGTTCAGTAGAGTGAGGTATGGTTTCCACATATATAGAGTTATTTTGGTGAATGCTAGGGACTTGGGCATAGTGATGGTCATTGGTTGAGTTTTGAGGATCGGGAATGGGTTGTGGTGTGCTTTGGGGAGCGTGATAAATGGCGATTGGTGGGTACTGAATTGGTTGATGGTATTATTGTGGTGGAGTTGGTACCGGTAAGGGATTGAGATTTTTAGGTGGGGTTGCATATTGATGTGATGCAAGAGGGTTTTGTGGATGTTGGCTCGGTATGTTTTGGGGAGGTACTATGTTTTGTATTTTGTTGGTTGATGTCGGGGATATTCAGGGTGAGGGATAGGTTTTCCAAGCTATGGACCTGCTTAAGTTCTCCCTGTAGCTCCAGTATCTTTTGTTCTAATCTCAAAGCTAAGTCATCCAGTGCTGGAGTACTCCGACCATCTGAAGTTTCTGCATTTTCCGCATTTTCCTTTTGAATACCCCTTAATTCATCCATTTAGCTTTCTGTTTGCTCTTTGTATCACTTGGGATGAGGAGGAGAATGAGGGCCTCTAGATCTGGTGTGACACGCTGATGATGCCAGTATGAGCGAAAAAACCATAGTGATGGGAATAAAGAATAAAGAAAAACAAAGGGGTAAACAAGTTAGTAAGGATTCTGAATTGTTTTCGGTATTTAAACACATATTGAGGGAATGTAAATTCGAGTCCTAATTGGGAGCTTCACTGTGCCCGAGGTAGGCCTAGCTAGAAATAAACTTGGAGAAATTTGGTGCTAATAATTGCCTTATTTCAGTAAGGTTAAAATAAACGCTCCAAAACGATGCTAAATAAGATAATATCACTACGATACATGGCCTTATTAAATTTAAAAAGGAAATCAAGTAAATCTAATCTACTTTGTCCCGAAAGGACCTTCTCCAGACCGCATGTAGTTGTCGATCAACTCTCCTAGCTCGTGGAAGTTCAACAATAAAAATGCCCTTGCCAGATGTCCTCCTTTATTTCCTTTTAGCATTCTGGCAACCCTCTTTCTGATCTTTCCCTCCAATTTCATCAAACTATACTCCAGATATTCCAGCCCCTACTAGGTTTAACAGCTCTTTCTTTCCACTCGTTAATCATCTCCATATCGGCCTTGTAGTGTGCTATATGCTCAGGTTCAGACTCTCGAACTCTTTTGTGTAGCTTGTTGTACTTTACCTCTGGTTCGGAAAACTCATCTATGACCCTATTTCCCTGATCAACCCTTGTCTTAAAGCCTCATGACGGATTATCATCCAACCATGAGGGATAAAAGAATGAGTGGCCCGTATAGAATCGGTCCGTCTCAATGGTATCCTTCTCCAGAATAATCTTCAACTCCACATATATTGTGCTTCATTCTTATATGGGATGGCGTCACCCTAGAAATTGGCTCTGAAGTGACTCATCTTAGCAACTCGTGGTATGACTTGTCACCTGCATGCCTGTCTCATAGCTCTAAGGGGAGCATAAGGGTATATTTGTTAGAAACACGTTCTCAATGCAATATACTAAACGTGTACTCTTTTGTAGGTTTTGATGAATGACAAACGAAGCAAAAATTGATATATGACGGAATTCAAGTACAAGCGCACAATGGTTGAGAATAAGATTGAAGTTCAAGATATAGCTTTTAATTGTTATTGAGTTGTTCTAAATTGTAATCTCGATCCTATAACTTGACTCATAGTATGGCCACTCTCATAAAACTATTTTCCAAAATCATGCATATTTAATTCTGTGTCAAAAAGATTTTAAATCATGCATATTTACATTAGACAAAATGTTTTCTAAACATGCCTCAAAAATCTGGGCTAAAATAATCGATTATGTACTTATGATAATCGATTGTTTCTGAGCCAAGACTGCATGACAATCGATTATGAATTAATGGTAATCGATTGTGAGTAAGACAGTGAACATCAGGTTTTTCCAAATCTGCATGATAATCGATTGTGAACAAATGACAATCGATTGTTGTTGAGGTAAAGTTTTTCAATACTCAAAATAATCGATTATGAACTAATGGTGATCGATTGTGTTGAGTTGATGTCTTCCAGTGATTTTAAATTTAATTAAGTAATCGATTATGTCTTTAGATAATCGATTATCACTGAGACAGTAAGTTTTATGATTTTCAGAAAATAACAAGTAATCGATTGTTGCAAAGGACAATCGATTGTTGAAGCTGTCCGTTGTCAAATGATTTTCAAATACCATAAGGTAATCGATTATTTATTCAAGATAATCGATGTTCTGCTTAAAATCTGGAAATGATTTTTAGAAAGTTGCTGAAGTAATCGATTATTGATTTTATATAATCGATGTTTTGCTTAAAATCCGGAAATGATTTTTAGAACGTTGCTGAAGTAATCGATTATAGATTTTATATAATCGATGTTTTGCTTAAAATCCTGAAATGATTTTTTGAACGTTGCTAAAGTAATCGATTATGAACTTAGTGTAATCGATTATCTGATTTTGAATATTGCCAGTAATCGATTATAGATTATGTATAATCGATTGTGAAGCGTTAAATCTGGGATTGATTTTTAAACTGACTGGCAGATAATCGATTGTTTGGTCTTAATAATCGATTATCACTGAGTAATTTCAGCAACTCTTAATTGGCAATTAGACAACGGTTGAACCAACTTTTTCAACTATAAATACAGCTTCATTTCAGTGTTTTAACAACAACAACATACACAAACTGATCATTACATTGCTATAAGCTTTCATTCAATTGTTCTTCATTTTCTACTCATTTCATAAAGCTTTTGAGAACCATATTATTGCTTAAAGTTGTTGTGATCTTGAACATATTCTTTTACTCATATCTACTCAATAAGGAGTACTTTAGTTAAGTGAGTGTCCAAGTATTTGATATACTTGTAAGAGAATTGCGATTCTCTTGTTTCAAGGAACTTGCGTTTCCTTGGGTGAAGTCTTTGAGATTGCGATCTCCGAGCAACTGTTTGAGGCTTGTGTCCTCAAGTGTGTAACGGTTTGTTGAGCACCCTTAAGCTTAACAAGATAGTGAAAAATCTCGAGAGAGTCTCTCGGGGACTGGACTAACCACGTTGGTGGCCAACCAGTATACATCTTTGTGTAAGTTTATTTTTCTGCATTTATTTTACTTCCTGCAAAGTTTAAATTCCGCAAGAAAACGCTAAATTCTATTAATACGCTATTCACCCCCCCTCTAGCGTAAAGCGTAGTTTCTAACAATTGGTATCAGAGCCCAACTCTCTGAAAACTTAACCGTTTGAGAGAACCATCCATGGCTTCTACTCTTGACTCTTTTGCAGGAATTGAAGAAGGACAATGCTCTACACGACCTCCTCTATTCAACGGCACAAACTACTCATACTGGAAGGAGAGGATGCAAATCTTTGTGCAATCAAATAGCTTTCATTTGTGGAAAGTATTCACCAATGGAAACCAAATCCCAACCAAGAAGGTGGAAGACGAATGGGTTCCAAAGACCGAAGAGGAATATACCGCGGAGGATATTCGTAAGGTTCAAAATAATGCCAAAGCTATAAATTTATTATATTGTGCTGTTAATGCTAACGACTACAGGAAGATATCATGTTGCAAAACAGCAAAAGAAATGTGGGATAAGATTGAAGTGACATACGAAGGAACCGACCAGGTACGAGAAGCTAAAATTGATTTCTTAACTCACTCTTATGAACTATTCCACATGAAGGAAGGAGAGAAAGTAGACGAAATGTTTGAGCGATTCTCAATGATTGTGAATGATCTACACGCCCTCAAAAAGACGTTTACGGATAGAGAACTTGTCCGGAAGATCCTCAGAAGTCTCACTCCGGCATGGCGATCAAAGGCCGATGCAATCCAAGAATCCATTGGCATCACAAATGTCACAATTGACGCATTAAGAGGTAATCTCAAAACCTATGAATCAACTATACTTAACCCGTTTGTTGATGATCAAAGAAGGCAAAGGATTGCTCTAAAGGCTAGCCAACCACAAATTGATGAGGAAGGTGACAACGAGTTTGGACTCGTTATCAAAAGGTTTCAAAAATTCATGCGCAAAGAGTATGAACGCAAGAACAAAAAGCAAGGCGATCAACTAAAATGCTATGAATGCGGAGAAACCGGGCACATAAAATCAAATTGCCCTAACATCAAAAAGGAGAAGAAACCCTTCAAAAAGCAACGTGCATACATCTCTTGGGGAGGAGATTCCGGAGATGAAGCAAGCGAAGAAGAAGACGATGAAGCAGCAAATTTATGTCTCATGGCTCAAGAAGACGGCAAAGACGAGGTAAGTCAAATCTCTTCTCAAAATTTCGTTACTCTTGATGAAATGAGAAATGCTTTTGATGAACTATATGCTGAATTTATCAAAGCTTCAAAAACTGTCAAAAGTGTTAAAGAAAGCGCTTCTCTAAAAGAAAAAGATTTTCAAACACAGCTTTCATTAAAAGAATAAGAATTAGAAAAATTGGTTTTCGAAAATGAGAAGCTAAAAGAGGAAAACAAGTTTTATGGAAAAAGAAGCGCTGATAAACCTGAAGGTTCTACTAGAAACTGTTCTTCTTGTGTGCTTCTTAAGAATGAAGTAGCTAGACTTAAAGGCACATTAGATAAGTTTAATTCTTCGCATAAAAACTTGAATGATGTGCTTGTTAATCTAAAATCAACTAAACATGGAATAGGATTCAAGAATGAAGAAAAGGTTGGTGCTAAACCACAACAACCTAGAGCTCAACCTAGGACTAATAACCAAAATGCTTATCCTAGAAGTAGAAATCCTAGAAATAACTTGCATGTTAGACCAAATAGTGAAAATGCTAGAAGACCTAGAAATGATGCATATTTTAGGCCAAACCTTGAACAATTTAGAAGACCAAGAAATGACCCTCCACCTAGAAATAGATATTCTAGAAATGATGCATATTTTAGACAAACTTGTGAACCTCCTAGAGCTCATAATAGGAGAAACAATGGTGTTCAAAGTAGAGTAAGCAACCTTCATTCATCTAGTTACTATGTACCTAGAAAAATGCATAATCCCAACGTGACTTGTCATTATTGTAGACGTATTGGTCATATTGCTCCCGCTTGCTTTACTCGTCATAGACATATAAATCAATTGCATCATTATAACATGCCTAACCCTCAAGGACCCAAGATGGCATGGGTACCTAAAGAACATTAATTTGTTTTGTAGGTGTGCTTGAAGGGATCAAGTGTACTATGGTACCTTGATAGTGGATGCTCCAAACACATGACGGGAGATGAATCCAAATTCCTTCAACTAGAGCACAAAGAAGGAGGAAGTGTCACATTTGGTGATAACAATAAAGGAAAAATCATCGGCATTGGTTCGGTCGGTAAGGACGAAAACTCCTCTATTAAACATATACTACTTGTGAAAGGTTTGAAGCATAATCTCTTGAGCATAAGCCAATTATGTGACAAGGGAAATCTTGCTCTATTTAATTCGGATGAATGTCTTGTCTTTAGACGTAGTGATTTCAAGATCATACTTCGTGGTTTTAGAATTGATAATATCTATATGGTTGATCTTGCAAACTCCTCACCCGAATATGTTGATTGTTTAGTAAGCAAAGAGGATAACTCTTGGCTATGGCATCGTAGAGTAGCACACATGAACATGCATCTTTTGAACAAGCTTCTTTCTCAAAACTTAGTAGTTGGTCTTCCCAGTTTAAAGTTTGAAAATGATTCTATTTGCGATTCTTGTCAAAAAGGGAAGCAAACCAAAGCATCTTTTAAATCCAAGAATATTGTTTCAACGTCTAGACCTTTGCAATTACTTCACATGGATTTATTTGGTCCCTCTCGTATTGAAAGTCTTGGTAAAAATAAATATGTTTTTGTAATTGTTGATGACTTTTCTAGATTTACTTGGACTCTATTTCTTGCAAATAAAAGTGATGCTTTTCAAAATTTCAAGTATTTCCTTAAGCGTGTTCAAAACGAAAAGGAATCGACCGTCACTTCGATTAGAAGTGATCATGGGGGAGAGTTTGATCACAATCTCTTTGCGGATTTTTGTGACGAACTTGGAATCGAACACACCTTTTCCGCTCCACGGACACCACAACAAAATGGGGTGGTGGAAAGGAAAAATAGGTGTCTCGAAGAGATAGCTAGAACCATGCTCGACGAAGCTAAGATTCCCAAATACTTTTGGGCGGACGCCGTGAGTACCGCTTGCTATGTTTTAAATAGAGTAGCAATTCGGCCGATACTCATGAAAACCCCATATGAACTTTATAAGGGTAGAAAACCCAACATTTCTCATTTACGTGTTTTTGGTTGTAAATGTTTTGTTCATAATAATGGGAAGGACCAATTGGGTAAGTTTGATGCTAAATCGGATGAAGGTATTTTCATTGGTTATTTCTCACGTAGCAAAGCATATAGGATCTTTAACAAAAGAACCCAAATTGTGGAGGAATCCCCTCATGTTGTATTTTCCGAAGATAATACTCGCTTGGCGAGAAAGGAATCCGGTTTTGATCTTGCAGGTATCTTGGATAGCTTGAAAGATAAAATCCAAGAAGAACCTTCAAAGGAAAACAAAAATGAAATTGGGGAACAACCAACGGAAGAAGCGCCACAATTAGAAAAAGGAATAAATACGCCTAACGAGTGGAGAACGATCAAGGATCATCCTCTCGAACAGGTAATCGGCGATGTTGGAGAAAAGGTAAGTACCCGAAACTCCCTCAAAAACACTTTAGAACTTACTGCTTTTGTTTCTCAAATTGAACCTAAAACCATCTCCGAAGCAATTGGGGATGAATTTTGGACCTTGGCAATGCAAGAGGAGCTTAACCAATTCGAACGCAATAACGTTTGAGATTTGGTGCCAAGACCCGAAGGTCATTCTATAATTGGTACGAAATGGGTTTTTCGCAATAAACTAGATGAAAATTGTATAATCACTAGAAACAAAGCTAGGCTTGTGGCAAAAGGCTATAGTCAAGAAGAAGGTATTGATTATGAGGAAACCTATGCTCCCGTAGCTAGATTAGAAGCTATTCGTCTATTACTTGCTTTCGCCTCTTCAATGAATTTTATTCTATATCAAATGGATGTGAAAAGTGCTTTTCTAAATGGTTTTATTGAAGAAGAAGTTTATGTCAAACAACCCCCCCGGCTTTGAAGATTTTAAATATCCCGATCATGTTTTCAAACTCAAAAAGGCTCTTTATGGTTTAAAACAAGCTCCTCGAGCTTGGTATGAAAGGTTGAGTAAATTTCTTTTGGAAAATGATTTCATTAGGGGAAAAGTTGACACAACCCTCTTTGTCAAGCATAAAAACAATGATATTTTATTAGTTCAAATATATGTAGACGATATTATATTTGGTGCTACTAACAATGTTTTATGCAAGGAATTTTCCGATCTAATGACTAGCGAATTTGAAATGTCTATGATGGGCGAGTTAACATTCTTTTTGGGGTTACAAGTGAAACAAATGAAAGAAGGTACATTCATATGCCAAGCCAAATATTGCAAAGAACTACTAAAACGCTTTGAGATGAACAATGAAATAGCTACTCCCATGAGCACATCCGATCATCTAGACAAAGATGAAAAAGGTAAGGAAGTCGACACTAAAAAGTATCGAGGTATGATTGGCTCTCTTCTTTATCTTACCGCTAGTCGTCCGGACATCATGTTTAGCGTGTGTTTATGTGCTCGCTATCAGTCATGTCCGAAGGAGTCTCACCTTACTGCGGTGAAACGGATATTAAGGTATCTCATTGGTACTACAAATGTGGGTCTATGGTACCCCAAAGGCTCTTCATGCCAACTTATTGGATATTCCGATTCCGATTTTGCTGGATGCAAATTGGACCGCAAGAGCACAAGTGGCACTTGCCATTTGCTCGGTAGCTCTCTTGTCTCTTGGTTTAGTAAGAAACAAGTAAGTGTTGCGTTGTCTACCACTGAGGCTGAATATGTAGCCGCGGGGAGTTGCTGTGCTCAAATCCTATGGATGAAACAACAACTCTTGGACTATGGCCTAAGTCTTGATCACATTCCTCTTAGATGTGATAACACTAGCGCCATATGCTTGACGAAGAACCCCGTTCTTCATTCGCGAACAAAACACATCGAAATTAGACATCATTTTATTAGAGATCATGTACTCAAAGGCGATGTCGAAATTGAATTTGTTGAAACCAAAAGCCAATTGGCAGACATCTTTACCAAGCCTTTAGAGAAAGAGTCCTTCTTCCGAATTCGCAGTGAACTCGGGATCCTTGACTCCACTTTGATCTAAGTCATGCATTGCATTTTCTTTCCTACATGATTTCTAACTTGAGCATCGGAGGCGTCTAACTTCTTTTTGCAGGTATCACCCTAGAGCTAAGAGCAATTCTTAAGCAAACCGCGAATCTGCAGCAATGTCCCTATAAAAATCGATTATCCCGTATCAATAATCGACTACCCTCTTTTTTTTCCAATAAATAAACCTTGTTTATTTCATCTTTTTGCATCTTTCCGTACTATTTTTTTTGCTAATGGCAAAAGGGGGAAGAAAACGGGATATCGGGTATGCACCACCTCTTAATTCATTGATTGCTTATAAGCTAAAATTGAGGGGGAACTCTTAAATTGAGGGGGAACAAGAACAAAATTGCATAATTGTTACTTGTCTTGAATTGTCAATATCTTTTGCCTAAATTGCATATCCCGCTTAATGTTTGCCATTATCAAAAAGGGGGAAATTGTTAGAAACACGTTCTCAATGCAATATACTAAACGTGTACTCTTTTGTAGGTTTTGATGAATGACAAACGAAGCAAAAAATGATATATGACGGAACTCAAGTACAAGCGCACAATGGTTGCGAATAAGATTGAAGTTCAAGATATAGCTTTTAATTGTTATTGAGTTGTTCTAAATTGTAATCTCGATCCTATAACTTGACTCATAGTATGGCCTCTCTCATAAAACTATTTTCCAAAATCATGCATATTTAATTCTGTGTCAAAAAGATTTTAAATCATGCATATTTACATTAGACAAAATGTTTTCTAAACATGCCTCAAAAATCTGGGCTAAAATAATCGATTATGTACTTATGATAATCGATTGATTCTGAGCCAAGACTGCATGACAATCGATTATGAATTAATGGTAATCGATTGTGAGTAAGACAGTGAACATCAGGTTTTTCCAAATCTGCATGATAATCGATTGTGAACAAATGACAATTGATTGTTGTTGAGGTAAAGTTTTTCAATACTCAAAATAATCGATTATGAACTAATGGTGATCGATTGTGTTGAGTTGATGTCTTCCAGTGATTTTAAATTTAATTAAGTAATCGATTATGTCTTTAGATAATCGATTATCACTGAGACAGTAAGTTTTATGATTTTCAGAAAATAACAAGTAATCGATTGTTGCAAAGGACAATCGATTGTTGAAGCTGTCCGTTGTCAAATGATTTTCAAATACCATAAGGTAATCGATTATTGATTCTAGATAATCGATGTTCTGCTTAAAATCTGGAAATGATTTTTAGAACGTTGCTGAAGTAATCGATTATTGATTTTATATAATCGATGTTTTGCTTAAAATCCGGAAATGATTTTTAGAATGTTGCTGAAGTAATCGATTATAGATTTTATATAATCGATGTTTTGCTTAAAATCCGAAAAGATTTTTAGAACGTTGCTAAGGTAATCGATTATGAACTTAGTGTAATCGATTATCTGATTTTGAATATTGCCAGTAATCGATTATAGATTATGTATAATCGATTGTGAAGCGTTAAATCTGGGATTGATTTTTAAACTGACCGGTAGATAATCGATTGTTTGGTCTTAATAATCGATTATCACTGAGTAATTTCAGCAACTCTTAATTGGCAATTAGACAACGGTTGAACCAACTTTTTCAACTATAAATACAGCTTCATTTCAGTGTTTTAACAACAACAACATACACAAACTGATCATTACATTGCTATAAGCTTTCATTCAATTGTTCTTCATTTTCTACTCATTTCATAAAGCTTTTGAGAGCCATATTATTGCTTAAAGTTGTTGTGATCTTGAACATATTCGTTTACTCATATCTACTCAATAAGGAGTACTTTAGTTAAGTGAGTGTCCAAGTATTTGATATACTTGTAAGAGAATTGCGATTCTCTTGTTTCAAGGAACTTACGTTTCCTTGGGTGAAGTCTTTGAGATTGCGATCTCCGAGCAACTGTTTGAGGCTTGTGTCCTCAAGTGTGTAACGGTTTGTTGAGCACCCTTAAGCTTAACAAGATAGTGAAAAATCTCGAGAGAGTCTCTCGGGGACTGGACTAACCACGTTGGTGGCCAACCAGTATACATCTTTGTGTAAGTTTATTTTACTTCATTTATTTTACTTCCTGCAAAGTTTAAATTCCGCAAGAAAACGCTAAATTCTATTAATACGCTATTCACCCCCCCCCTCTAGCGTAAAGCGTAGTTTCTAACAATATTCTCCTTAACCCGATCAGCACTAAATGTGGTACATCTCTGGATCTTGTGATGAACTCGTCGGTGGGGAACCACTCGAATATCCACTGAACATGGTCCTCAGTCAACTTGTCGAAAAACTCTACCCACCCTACAACATCCTTAGGTTGATCGAACATGTCTGGAATGTAAGTCATCCGTTTAGGGTAATGGAAGGCTATGTGGTCATTCCACGGCCTTCGTGGAAACTCTTGGCGGTGTTGGCCCCTTTGGAGATGTTCTAACAGCTAGACCTGCAACAACAAGTTGCAACCCTCAAAAATTTTTGAATCACTTTTGATAGTGTTCTACGACCTAATGTATGTCCGCAATGAACATAGGGAAAATAGTGTATGTTTGCCCATCGATCTGGTCCATCAGAGTTTTTGCCACCATGGCCAACCTAGTATGGATTCTATCCCCTCGAATTGGGAACACCAGCATTTCTAAGAAGCACACAATAAATACGAAGACCCTTTGATGAATCCATCCCAATAAAGTGATTGAGAACTCATCATAAAAAATACGATAAGAGCTACTGTGACCGTATCTTTCATAAAGGAAATCAAAAGGTATGTAGGAGTTTCTCAGACACTCCAAAGCATCAGTTTTCTTCAGCCCCATCATCTTAAGGAACCCTCCGGTGATGCGATTTTCAGGTGCTAGCATACCAGGGATATCCCAAGGTCACCCAAAAAATCCCCATATTTCTTCCAGAAGGGAAGTCAATTCTATGTCTCCAAAATGGAATACAGCCCTTTCCTTATCCCAAAATAGAGTGGCAGCCTCGATTAGCATCTTGTTTTGTTGAAGGTCCAATAGTGATGACAAATTTGCTAACACTCTTTTCACATGATTTCGTCACTTGAGGGAAGGTCCCTCCACCAATCTATAAAAAGTGGAGGAATACAACTGACCATATCGAATCTGGGGACTTAGTGCCTCATTTCTGCAAAACAAGAGAGATTTATGCACTTTCCCCCTTCAGGTTCGTCTATTTATACAGTAAATAGCATATTATCAAGTATTTTCACGTAAGAAAAAATAATAAATACAGTGTTTAAATAATTGAATGACAATTACGGAAGAATAAAACAAAGAGACAAGGTAGTTTCTGGAAAATAAAGAAATAATAAATGCTTCAAAAAAGACCGTTAAATTCAAATAAGGGGAAAGGGTACATGTGATAGAGCATTCTTAAACTAATTCATAAAAAATAAGTTTGTTATGGTAAGAGCATAGAATATCCACAGCAGAGTTGCCATGCTGTCGCGTCCCCTTTTTTCCCTTCGCGGGGAAGTTAGGGTTTCGACATTCATGGGGGAACAACTCATTTCCTTTTGGGAATTGGGTGTTTTGAAGAGTCGCCACCTAACAGATCATGGTGCGTTAGGGAACCTAGAGTGATTAACTCGTATAACTAGTTTGCATTACCAGCGATTAGGGTAAGGGCTCGAAATAACCTTGAAGGGAGGGTGTTAGGCATCCCTCGCGGTCAATAATGGTGGGTCCCCGCCGAACTTAAACTATATGAATTAGTCAATTAACAAGTAAGAAAGTATTTTCAAATAAAGAAGCATTCCCCATCTAAATGCATACATGATCAAAGAAGTTTAGATAATGAAGGTAAAGAGGTTTGGACAACTTATACACACATATATTCAAAGGAAAAGGAAGTTCAGATATTTTAAAATTATATGGGAATAGGGAGAGGAAAGTCCTAAGTTGATTAGCCTACAGAATCATACCCATGTAATACCCGGTAATCACTCCTCAATAAGAGGGGCTACACGTCACATTAATGCGCAGTTCATCATATCCATTTACTACCCATTACCCTTCCCTTAGTGGTTATATGAGTGAGTTTAATTAACAGTGTCTAAGCGTATTGCTACCCATCCCTTCCTTATAGTCTTGGAGGAATTTTGGACCTCTAAATCTAGAAAGTTCAAGCCAACATAAGGTTTTTAAAAGGTAAAAATCTAGGCAAGAAGAAAATGACATGTAGGACAAGCAAATAGGGATAAATAATTAGAAGGCTCATATTTACCTCTGCAAGTATACAGGGAAACAAACAACACGTCTAAAACACAGATTGTGAAGAAGTTCAGAAATCCTAAGAACATAGTATCTAAATGAACGCTACAGATTATCCATAAAGAAAGTGGCAGAATCCTAACCAATTTTCCTACTGGTTTTCTACCCTGTTAAGCTTGGATAATTTCACACATAAACATAACTGGTTTTACAATTTTAATGCCCTAGGGCTTTCCTAAGTGCGTATATGCATTCATGATTTTGGGAAACAGTTTGAAATTCTTTTATTCTATAGGCGTGCTTTCTAGTGACATTTTGGTGACTGTATGAAGTTCCAGTTTTGGTACCTATTGCATATGATAATTACTCTATGGATAAGAGTTCTATCTTTAATGAGTGAAACTACCAATAGTTCTTCTTAGAGGCGCATACTGACTGAGCAAGTGTGACGACCAATTAAACCTACATGTATGATTTCTTAAGAGACAAATTTGAATATGTGTTGTAATGAAAAACTGAACTTTAGTTATTTCATTCCCTATAGGCATGGAGCCTAATCATGTAAAGCAAAGTAGGCAGAACTTATTTCAAGCAAAGCAAACCCTATAGGCCGGTTATATAACAAAACTCATTTGAACCAATGTAAACCCTATAGGTATGTTATCTACTCAGTAAACCAAAGTAAACCCTATAGGCATGCTATCTACTTAGCACATTTAAACGACAGTAAACCCTATAGGCATGTTATCTACCCATCTTTACCTATAGTACCATTTAACTACCCTCCCTTTTTCAGTAGTCACCCCAATATCTGTTTACAATTAATTATTACAGACTAATGTTTGAATGAATTACATAAGTGAAATACAAAATTAAGCTATAGGGAGCTTGAAGTAGGCCTAAAGCAAATCCTGGTGTACCAAGCCTTCACTAGTCCCAAATGCCCAAGATTTCGTAGCCTGTTTTCACGTCAAGGTATATCAGAGTTCCCTAAGGACCTCAAGGATCCCGATAAGTGCTCACACCAGACTTTCTTAAATAAGGACTGATTTGGTGCAGTGTCGAAGAGCCAGCCCTAATATGTCAGAGTTTAGAGAGATCTCAAAAATCTCTAAGAAGTACATACACCAGAGGGGCGAGACTTAATAATCTAAGAGTAAATGAGAGTGCATGATTTTGAAAAGGTTTAGGTGAATAGTATGAAGAAGGATCTTAGGAGTGAAAAGGTTGTCTGAAACCAATAGTAATTTGGGTGGTAAAACAGCTTGAGAAAAGCATGAAAAACATTTAAAATTAGAACACAAGTTACTGAATAACCAGATTCAAAACACTTGGCAAACATAATCCACACAGGGAGAGAGGTGTCTAACATATGCACAAAATTAACAAATTAATTACAAGGGTAGATGATTGAAACATGGAATAGATATAATCGCAGGAACATGTTAAGAACACACAACAACACAACTAAAGTTACCCTTGAGAGACTAGATAACTTTGCAGAATAGGCAAGAACTTTAATGGACAGGCTAGGAAAATATCAACAAGTGTTCATAGTGTAGACATGATGATCACACACTTAACAAAACAAGGTTTACGCTTGCTAGATAAAGAGTAGATAGGCAAGCAAGTTAATCACATATTGAACAAGGCAATATTAGGCAAGCTAGATATGTAGTATACATGTGCAGGAATGAACTCAGGACTGATGAACTAAGGAAGTAATAAACAAGATATGGTTTAGATTCTAAAATTAAATCAGAGGCATACCAGTAAGGGAAAGAGAACACAAGATGTAAGACAGGTGTTGTGCAATGTCTAGACTTGGCTTACAACCGGCAAGACTAATAAAGATCACAAGTAGCAGAAAGAACAGAGAGCTTTTTAGAGTGTAAGAGTAGTGGTGAACTAATTTTTGTGTCTTGAACTGAGAGTAGAGAAGAGTATACATAGAAGTTTAGGAGCAGAGCAGAGTAAGGTAAAAGAAATCAAAACTCAGCAATTAAGGAAATTACAAAATCAATCACACGCAAAATCAGCGTAGTCTTGTTTTAATTAAGGACAGTTACTCAACGGTTAAAGGACATGAGTTACATAAGGAAAGAAAATCAAATTAGACCTAAGTAAAAGGGTAAACAAACATAAGCTTAATTAAGGAAATAATCATGAAGAGTCAATAACATTATATGCAATAAGGTAGGAATAATAATTAAAATCATAAACAAGGGAATAAATCAAGAATCAGCACATAAGTTTTAACCAAGCAAATCAAAAATTCAAAATAATACTGATCTAAAGAGAGAGAAAATTATCAGCTTTCCACAAAAAGATGAGCAGGCTGATCAAAACTTCATAAACACACATAAATTGGCCAATAGATCGACTCTGAAACACTAGTAGAGATGAACTAGGGTAAAAGCCACATGCTACTGAATTAAACTAAGAAAAATCATGAAAGTCAAAGAACAAAAATAAAAAATGTAACCAGTAGCACGGAAAGACTCAGAATCAGAGTAAAAAAATGTAAGAAATTAGGGCTTTTGTAAAATTTGACTAAGGTTCAAACAATATTAACAAGCACCGGTCGGTAACACTTAAGAACCACGATTACACACATAAAAATCAGAAAGGCTTTGAAAAAGGTGAGTTTAGTAAATTCTAGTTTGTAGGGAAAATAGAGAATTGATTTAAAACCCATAAGACCTTGGTGAAAACATGTGAAATAGATTTGATTCATCTAAGATCTAAGTAGATCTGAGAAGAGCAAAGGATAAAAAATTAGGTTTTTTTAGAAGGCAATATAGATAAGCGTAGACTTAAGAAATCATGGATTCAAGGAAAAATGAGGAAGATCTTACTCAAAATGAAGCTGAATAGCCTAAAACACGCAAGAAAATCCAAATATGAAAAGAAATCCCTAGGTCTCTTGACAATCTCCTCAAGGATCCAAGGAAATGGAGATTCCATGGCAAGCAGGAGGCCGATATAGGCTTGAGATGATAAAGAAACATTGTAGAACATAGGTCAAAGCCGTTGATGGTGTTTTCATATTAGGGTTTAGGTCGAGAGCATTTAAGAAAAGAGGGAACAGATCACGGCGGAGAAGGGTGGGAAATGATTAGGGTTTGGGGGTGTAGGTTAGTTTAATAATGGTTTAGGGTAATCTAGACCGTTGATCACAATGATCAACGACTAGGATTGGCCGGGGTGTTGGGTCGACAGGTGGGTATTGGGCCTGGGATTGTTTGGGCTGGTTTAGTTTAATATTAAGGGGGTTTTGGGTAGGTATTAAAAGGACTAAATCTGAAATAAAAAAAGGTATTTGTTAAATACCCAAATAATTGGTAAAGATAAATATAAAAAGTAATTTTCCATGCATGGAAATGTTTTAAAAATGGTGTTTAGTATTTAAAAATAAAAATGACTAATTTCTGGTAAAAATAATGCAAAGAATGTACGCAAGGCTATAATTCTAAAGTTATTGTAATTATAACCAAAAGGTACCAATTTGGCTATTTATGAAATAATTTAGACTCAATATGACCATAAATAGTAATATTAAATCGAAAAGTATTTTAAAAACATTTGTGATGTAATTTATAATTATTTGTATGAAATAAATACTGAGATAAATTAATTCAAAAAATGTAAAAATTGTGAAAAGATACCGATTGATGCTAATGTATGATTTGAAAGATATATATGAATTTCAAAAAATATTATAGGAAAAAACTTGGATCAACAGGAAATAGGTTGTGGTGCATTTTCAGGAGTATGATAGGTAGTAGTTTGTGGACACTGGTTGGTTGATGATGATGTTGTGGAGGAGTTGGTACTGGTGTATGATTTAGATTTTAAGGCTGTGTGACATATTGGTGAGGTGTGAGAGGATTTTGTGGATGTTGGTTCAGTGTATTTTGTGGAGGTGCTAGGTTTTTGGTGTTTTGTTGGTTGATGTCGGGGACGTTCAAGGTGTGGGAGAGGTTTTCCAAGTTCTGAACCTGCTCAAGTTCCCCTTGTAACTCTAGTATATTTTGCTCCAGTCATAAAACCAAGTCATTTGGTGTTGGAGTGCTTCAACCATTTGAAGTTTCAGCATTTTCTTCATGTGTGGCATTATCTTTCCTAATATTGCTTGTATCGTCCATTCTGGACTTTCCTTTGCTCTTAGGATTGTTTGGAAGAAGAGGTGATATTTCTTGTATCGCCCATTATGGACTTTCCTTTTCTCTTAGGATTGTTTGGAGGAGGAGGTGGTGGAGGACCTCTTGATCGGGCATGATATGCTGATGATGCCATTATGCACGAACCAACCTTAGGGGATGGGAATAAACAAATCAAGAAAAGAAGAAAACAAAAGGTAAATAAGTCAGTGAGGAGTATTAAAAATGTTGTTCGCAGTATTTAAACACATATTGTGAATTACTAATTTGCGTCCTAACTAGGGGACCTTATTATGCTCGAGGTAGGCCTAAGCGACCTATAGATTTGGAAAAAATTGATGCAAATAACTGCGTCATTTCATTAATGTGAAAAAATAAATCAAATCTTTACAACAATAATGAAAAAGAGTCACTAATGGCATGTGCCTTATTACAACCAAAGCCTAAACGAGTCTAGAAATAAAGTAAAACATAATTTATAATCTATCTGGTCCTAGAGGAACCTTCTCCATGCTTGGCCTTCTTTGCTCCATTGATCGAATTCTCCAAGTCACGCATGTCTAGCAGCACATACGCCCTTTCTAGGAGACCTCTTTCGTTTCCATCCATGTTTTGACAACCTGTAACCATATTTCTCATTTTCCCTTCCAGTTCCATCAATCCTTGCTTTAAATAATCCAATCTCTCTACTGATTTAGTGGCTATTTATCTATATTCGTTGATTGCTTCCATGTTTGCTTTATGCTATTCCAAATGTCTGGCCTCAAATTCAAATAATCATTTTGCGTAACCTCCTATATTTGACTTTGGCTTTGGCAGATCAATCCTTGGCTTGACTTCTCTTGCTATGTCATCGACCAACCATGACAGGTCAAAGTGCACATGGCCTGCACGATATCAATCTGGCTCAATAGTATCCTTTTCTACCACGACCTTTAGATGTCACATGTGTTGCGCCTCGTGCTTGAACGGACTAGAATCACCTCGGAAATATTCTTTGTAGTGAACTATCTTGGAGACTCGATATATGACTTGTTTCCTCCCAGCCTGTCTCATGGCCCTAATAGGAGTATAAGGATAGATACCCCTCAACCCAATCAACACTAAATGAGGAACATCTCTTGACCTGATGATAAACTTGCTAGTAAGGAACACCTCAAACATCTAATGAACCTTTTCGACCTAAAGAAGTGCACTCCACATTATTTTCCGGTTGTGCAAGCCTATATAGGAAGAAAGACATTCTTTTTGGATGGTGAAAAGCTATGTGGTCATTCCATGGCCGCTGCAGAATATCCTAAGCGTACTGTCCTATTTGAAAATGCTCCAACAATCATAGTTGAAGTAACAAGTTATAGCCTTCGAAATGTCTAAATCCCTTCTTGCAGCGCTCCAAAGCTCGGTATATTTCTGCCACGACCATTGGGATGATAGTGTTACTCTATCCCTCATATCCTTAAATTAGGGCCTTAGTAACTATATCTAAATGGATGTGAATCCTTTCTCCTTGCATTGGGAAGACCAGCATCCCTAGAAAATAGACAATGACACAAAAACCTAACGTTGGGTCCAACCCAACAAAGTAATAACAAACTCTTCATGGTAAAGGTGGTAGGATTTGTTGTGTACATAATGTGTGTAGAGGAAGTCGAACCGTATAACTAGCTCATCATTCTTTCTAAAATCCATCATTTTCAGAAACCCTCGGGAAGTGCGATTCTCAGGTACGAATAGACGAGGGGTATCCAAAGGAAGTCCAAAAAATTCCTCTATTTCTTCTAGAAGGGGAGATGTCTCTATATCCCCGAAATGGGAAACAACCCTCTTTTCATCCTAGAATATAGTAGCGGCCTCGATGAGTACATTGCTCCGTTGAATGTCTAGCAAAGAAGGCAAATTTCCAAGAACTCTTTTCACGTGGTTTTTGTCACTTGGTGCAATATTTTCCCACCAATCCTGCAACAGAGGTGGAATATTCTGAACCATGGCGAAACTGGGTACCTCATGCCTTATTTCTACAAAATAGATAAAGTCAGCCATTACGATCTCCAGATTAAACTATTTTCATGCGAATGATCAACATATTGACATGTTTTTGTCTAAATGATACACATATCGTGATTATGTTCATTGGGATTATAGAAATCCTGGTGGACTTCGTAGAAGGTTTGTCTTTGTGAGTTGTTGCACGGACAACATTCTAACTCATACTAGGTTTAAACATGATACATGAACAATGGGTTTTAGGATGGTATTTCTAAAAGAGTCTAGACTGGTACCCTCAAGCGGACAACCTGAGAGGGAAAGACATAGAACCTTCAATTGCATTGTTGATCGACTATTTTTACCACAAATAAACATTTCCTTATTTAAAGGGTGATTTTGGATAAGCGCGAAACTCATCAAGTGACGCTATAGTATTAATACGCACAAGTGGAATATGATACAGAGCATGCTTTATGCAAAAATAACACGTTGTCAAGTATTTTCACATATTGAAATAAATGCAGTAATCAATGAATATAAAGACATAAGAGAAGGAAAAACATAGAAAAATAAACCTAGTTTCCCAATTTATTATTTCCCCAATTGTTATTACAATAATTATTACATACCAGAATCGAATGAATGAATTACAAAGTATATAAGCTATAGGAAGCTTGCAGCAGGCCCAAATACAAATGGACAGGCCAGGCCTTCAACTCACAATAACTCCAAAAGCCTATGTTCATTGATACATAGTTGACCAGCAGTGAATAAATAACCTCTATATCAAGGATAAGCATACCAAGCCCAAATCTCTAGTGTGTCAGCATTCTCAAGGGCTTCAAGAACCCGGAGTAGTGCTCACACTAGAGAGGAACGATTTGAATAGTTCAAGGAAAACTACAAACCAAATTCGTGTATGTAAGAGTTCATGAGGGTCTCACATAAACCCTGAGCAGTGTGCACACTAGGAAGGCCAGGGGACAACAAAAAGTGAGAATTCAAGAGAGAAGGATAGGATTGGAGAGCGCATGTAGGGACAGAATCACACATAGAACAAACACATTTGAAACTAAGCAGACTTGATAAAGTTTTGAAAGTTAACAAAGTCACTTACTAATAAGGATCAGTTCATGCTTCACAAAGATGACAAAGATTTCATATCAGGCTAAGTCACAGAAGAGGATATAATAAGATAAAAAAACATTAATCAACAGTAACAATTTAACAATGGTATCCTAACATTGTGAGCACAGAAACATGCAAGTAACATGGAAATAGGTATAACAACAAGATGATGAGTCTAATAAGGCATATATAATTAACTAGTTCTTAAAGAAAGGTTTCAAAACATGCTTAATGTTAAAACATAATCCTAAGTTACACAGAGTCAAGCTGATTCTATTAATTAGTTCACTAAGTTTAATAGAAAATAACTAGTCTAATAACAGTAACACATTAAATGAGTAATAAAGTAACAAAGGATTAAATAACTTACCAATTTAGATGAAACGGAAAAGAATCTAGCAATTGTCACCAATAGAAGCAAACAATAGAGGGTTTCTGGCCTTGGCTTCCAGCCGGTCAGAAATCAAAGCACAGAATAATAATAATGAATAGTTTATGATAGTGAGAATATTTAGAATTTTTCATCTGTTTAAAGGAGAATGGGGAAGGGGTTTAAATACTACTGAAATTGAACAGAAAAATATGGCAATAATTAGTCAAAATACTTAAAAAGAAAGCACTTAATAGTTAATAAGAAAAGAAAAGTTTGAAACTCGGCAGGAATAACAAGAAAAGAGATGCATATAGACATATAGACAGAGATTTTAACAAAATAATTAAAGGATCAAACCAGATTTGGTTCGATTTTGAAGAATCAAAGACCCCAAATATATGGCAAGTAAATATCGGCAGAAATAATAAGCAAAGGGTCATAATATGATGCACGTAGACATATAGACGGAAATATTAACAAAATAATTAAAGAATCAAATCAAATTTGATTAGATCTAAGAAGATCTGAAACCCTAGTTTTAGAGTAAGTAGGAAAAATCACAAAGAAACTTGTAGATTCATGAAAATTCATACCATATCAGAGCAACAAAGACAGAAAAAGGTCTAGAAGCTGAATCATTTAGGTTCGAGGTTGAAGAGATCCGCTTGTCATGTATGGGCAAGCGGTATATAGAAAGTCCAAGTACCAAAGAAATGTGAGATATAGTAAGAAACCACTTGGTAATCCCATGTTAGTTGGGATTAGGGGAGGACATTAGGGAAGAAGGCTAGGTTTATGAGAAGAGAAGAGAATATAGGATTTAGGGGCGGGGCCGGTGAGAATGATTAGGGTTATGGGGGTTTGCTTAGTTAAAACCAGCAGGCGTAACATGAACCGTTGATCTTACATATAAACGGTCACAATTAAAGGAGGTTGTGGGTTGGGTAGTTTAATTAGGTAAGGGTAATTGGACTAGGGGTAATTGGGATAGTGAAGGGTGTGAGTTTGGGTCCGAAATTGGTTGCGATTTGAGGCTAAATTTTAAATACCCAAATTAAAGTAGTAAATAATTTGTAAAAAATAATAACTAAATAAATGATTAATATATCATTTGTGCAAAAAGACAAATAAAAATAGTTATTTAAAACAATAAAACTATAAAAAGATTATTTTGGCATAAATGAAGTAACTATAAATACATAGAGGTTATTATTACAAATGTGCAGTTTTAGCCTTTAAAGATGCAAATATAATTATGACAAATATACTAAAAATATTTCAAACCTAGGGGCGTAAACGATAAAATTAGATGATAAAATTATTATAAAATAATTTGTGAGGTAATTAATGAGTATTTATATAAAAAATGCAGGAATAAATCGATTTAAAGCCTTTAAAAATTATAGAAAATTATGAAAAATACTTGTATATGTTTATAAATCAAGTGATGGTGCATATGCACTATTGTGAAGGTATATATACATATTTATAAATATGAGAAAAAAATTGGGTATCAACAAGGGCAATTGGTGTAGCTAGATTGCGTAAACCGCACATGAAATTGTGAGGTCCGCAGAAATTCAACTGCATCCACTGAAAAGTGTGAGCGACCGTGGACCAAGGCATTCTCTGTATTTAGAGAGTTGTCATTTTTTAGGTACTCAGATGTGTGGTCGCACTCAAAATTGTGCAGACTACAGAATCATTAGTGCGGTTGCACTTTCAAATTGTGTGTTCCGCACAACCTCACCTGCGTCCATACTTGCAATTGTGCGAAACGGACTTGCAATTGTGTATACCGCACTTTTCCACCCTGCAACATATTTTGTCATGTAACTGTCTGTTATTCTGTATTTCAACTAGAATTGACTCCTATATTTGTTTATTGCAGAAAATAGTTAGGTCTCTTGGTCGAGATGATACGACAATGGGGAGGGGTGAACCCTCCCGAGGAAAAGGCAAGAGTACCTTACCAATCCCATTACAAAGAGTCATATCCAAAAAGGAGATAGTTGGGAGAAATAGAGTTGTAGAGCCTGCTGAATTAAGTTCATATATCCCGTGTAGGAAAGCATTAGAGGGCGACTCTGTGCAAGAGCACTTTGATGCTCAATCATAGCCACAACAGCTTCAAGGGAGATTTAAGCTCGAGATGAGCCTTCCACCTCCAAGAGCACTTCCTAGGGTTTGGAAGGTGATATTCAGATTCAAAACCCTCATCCACACATACCTCCGATGACCATCTACTATAGTCCGTGAGGATGATATTCCAGATGATGGCCAAGGGGGTGATACCAGAGTTGTTAACCTTGAGAGGTCGAAAAAGAAAAAAGTTTGGGGAGATAGATTTGTTAGCCTGACTGCATTCAACAGATTCTAAGGGTGGTGGCTACAAAGATTGCTCAATCTTGAGTGCTGGTATTTATTGAAAAGCTTGGATAGATACAATGCGCGGTGTTAAGATAATTCTAGGAAAGGAAAGGGTGGACATGGTTCACTCAAAGTGTGGTGGATGCCATAAAGGACTTGGTTTGGGAGTTTTGTGCTAATGTGGCACATATAAACGAAGGGGACCAAGATGATGAAAGTGAGATTTGATTAGAGCACCCTGAACACATATTTGGGGTTTGAGGATGTAGAGTTGGTGCAATATTTGGAGAAGTTCACACCGGGTGATGCAGCTTACTATGGTTATCTCAGATTATTGTAGCTTCAGGACCATCACCACCATGGATTACAGGTAAGGATTCCTATTCAGCGGAACACCCTCAATTTTGAAGCAAAAGGATGGAAGACATTTGTCTGTAGTCGGCTAGACTCATGCCAAAATGAAACCAATCTCCAATCCCATAGGGAGTTCTAGTTTCTTCCATCATGGTCGCGTACCCAATCAATGTGGGTGCCGTGGTGTCAGCAAATATGTCTGTTATTGGAAGGTAAGGTGACAACTCGTACCTGTAACCTAGCACTATCATGGAGTACCTTACGGATGCGGGGGTAGAGTCGAAGAGTTTTGACACGATGGTTCGGGAAAAGATGCCCTTCACTTGGTATCTCTGAAGGACCCGAGAAACTTGAAGAATAAAAGTCAGCCGACTACTACCGTAGGCCAGTCTAATGAGTCTTTTTTAGTTGCTGCAGATTTTGCTGACATGCCTATCCCTACGATAGGGCCTTCCAGCAGTACAGTTGCCATGCCTCCACCTCCATCTTCCGGGCCTTCAGCATTAGTTCCCTCCACTTCTATTTAGAGGCCAATGCCTATGGCTACTCATCCACTCTCTGTGTTTCGAGTCTCCCAATCACTAGCAAGCCTCAATAACTGGAGTGCAAACAACTACTGCAAGGTTGTCTGACTTATCCAGTGTTGTTGTAGTACAAACATCTACCCCGACACCCTAGATTCCTCTGACAGTGGAGGACACCCTACTTCCTTATTTGACTCTGGGGCACTTGGACCTGCTATCCTTCCAAGATAGCATTCCTTGCCTTTAATCTTCAAATCTCCCCAATTACGCTGTTTTGAGCATTGATGAGCTAAGTGATTGTCGATGTACTGCCCCCCTTTCTCGATGCACTCACATTCCTCCAAAGTTGTTTAAGAGATGGTCTGCTTCTTGGTCCTTTACTTTGCATTGTCCTAGTGGCACTTTAAAGAACTTAAGCACGTCCTTAAGAAGAAACCCATATGGAAGACCACGATAGTCATCCTTGAAAATTGCTACCTTTTACATATGTTCAATCATGATAATAGTCAAGCTCGCAGGTGTAAATCCATCCAGTTTCTCAATTAGATACAAGCCAGACCTGGAAGTCATGGACCTCCTCTCAACACAGGGTAGAAGAACCTTGTTCACCAGTGTAACGACCCTAAACCCATACCCGGTCGTGATGGCGTCTCTCGTGGGGACAAGGCTAGCCAACTAAACCCAATTCATCCTTTTTAATAATTAAATAGTTCATAAGCAGTCTAACTATGATTTAATAATGATAATAATTAGAGGGAGTACAACCCAACACAGCCCAAACCGGGGGGTCACGAGTTACGAGCATCTATTAGAGTGTGAATACAGTTCTACAAGGCATAAAAATATGAGGAACAGGAGTTATGAACAAAAGAGAGAAGAAACGGTATTGCGAACGCTGGCAGTCACCTCGCTAAACTCCTATAGCTCCGCCTCCAATCAGCCAAAACCCGTTGTCGGGTGAATAAATACTTGCATCTGCACAGGAGGTGCATGGAGTAAAGTGAGTAGTGTAACTCAGTGAGTAATAAAGGTAAATAATAACTGAGCAGTAAGAAATCATGTAAGGCAAATCATCATGTTGTATACAAATAGTGTAAAACCTTTTGAGAAAAATGATGAAGCTGTGAAATCTTAGAAATACTCCTTAGCTTAGTTTAAACCTCTTTTGAAAATGACTTTTCGAACAGTTATGCAAATGAGTGCACGACAACTACTGTAGATAAGCATGGAAATCCGCCCCTCGGGCGCAAAACTTACTCTGCAGAAAATGCCAGGCAATAAGGTAGATATCACACGAAATAGCACAACTACAGATAATGGAAGACGATTAAACAAGTAAACACACAAAACAGTACCGGTACCGCTGAGGCGTGCAGCCTGATCCATTTATCATCGACAGTGCTCACTAGGGGTGTGCAAACTCCGGGAGGAGCCCCTTACGACCCAAGCGCAATATCAAGCCATCTTGTGGCATCAAATCTAGGCCCTTGACCTCATATCAATATCAGTATCTCACTACTGCAGCGTGCATCCCGATCAAAAGGTATCCTCACAATACAAGCCCTCGGCCTTACTCAGTCAAAAATCACATAAGCCCCTCGCGCAACGGTAAAACATGATGCTCAGCCCAAAACATTGTTGGAAATCTCATTTCAAGTGTTAAATCAAAGTAAACTTGGCTGAGTTTTGAAAATAATGGAAAATACATGACTAGGTTCAAGTATAAAATCAAAACAGTGAGGAAATATCAATAAATCATCCGCGGAGGGGTTCAAATAGCTGGCATGAAGCCCAAATATAGCAATCAGCCCAAATCATGATGATAACAAATAAGTTTCAGTCAAATATATAGTAAAAGTCATCAATTGGGACGAACCAAATCACAATCCCCAACAAAGCTCTACCCCACGCACGCTATCTGGCGTGCAAGTCACCTCAATATAGCACGACGATGTGCAATTATGTGGTTTAAAATCCTCAGAACATCATTTATAATCATTACTCACCTCTATCTAGTCTAAACTCTAGCCCGTGATGCCTTTGCCTCTTGAATCGGCCTCTGGATGCTCGAAACCCCGATGATTTCTTCAAAAACCTTCGAAACATTGCCAAAATTTGAGCTCTCTAGGGAAAAATATCAAATAAAACCCAAAATCTCGTATTTTTAGAGAAACCCCAAGATTTCTACCTTTGCGGGCCGCACAAAATCGACCGCGGCCGTGCAAAACCAATGTGGTCTGCGCAAAAATGACGGCAGCCGCACAGGTGTTCTCTGCAATGACAGGCTCTAGTATTTTGGCCATAACTTTCGCTATAGATGTCCAAATGCCTATTATAATATGTTTCTGAAAACTATATTCAAAGAATACAACTTCTATTTTTTGAATCATCTCAAAATTCCTTGTGTATCAAAGGCTATGAGCTTCCGAAGTCGGATCAGCGGCCCAGCTCTTTCACCGTGGACCGTGAAAGCATGACCGCGACCACGTAGCCTCCCACCACGGTCGGCAAAAATATGACCGCGGACCGCAGTCATGGGTTCAAGGATTCAACCCTTCAGGCCTCCAATAGCTATATTATAGCCTAAAGACACCCCGGGACCTATTCGGAGCTCACCCGAGACCCTCGAGACCTCAACCAAACATACCAACATAATCCATAGCATCATTAAAACTTGTTCCAATAATCAAAACACCTGAAAAAACATAAAATTACTCAAAACTCATCGAATTCATGCCTAAGTTTCCAAAAACTTCCAAAATACACTTTCGATCAAAAGTCCGACCAAACAATGTCCAAATAACCTGAAATTTTGCACACACACCCCAAATAACATAGCGAAGCTACTGCAACTCTTGGAATTCCATTCCGATCTCAATACACAAATCTCACCTATCAATCGGAATTCACCAAAATACTAACTTCGCCAATTCGAGCCAAATCCTTCCACGGACTTCCAAAATGCATTCTGGCCACGCTCCTAAGTCATAAATCACCCAATGAAGCTAACCAAATTATAAAAATTCCGATCTACTCTCATATACAAATAAGTCAACTCTTGGTTAGTCCTTTCAAATTCAAAGCTTTCAACTGAGACTGTTTCTTTCAAATTCACCCCAAATTTCCTGGAAACCAAAATTAACAATCTACATCAGTCATAGTACATTACATAGGGCAAGTTATGCCCCAGATCTGGCAATCAAGGTGCAACAGCTCAAAACAACCAGTCGAATCGTTACAACCATCTCGAAGAGCAACTGATTAACAAGAAGCAAGGCCTTCTTATGAACCCGGTCCCCTTTCTGGTTTGCATTATCCTTTACGATAGCATTCATAAGTTTGACCCACACACATACTTCACTATAGGCATACCAAATGTAGGGACTTTCAGAATGTCCCCAAGCAGATTCACATCAAATATGATATCCACCCTATTAACTAAGGCACAAATATGGTCGGAATTAACAGGAAAGAAGTCGGCATAGAAGGTTTGGACCTCATCCTCATACACCTTTGGTGCGTCCATTTGGAATAGATGTCCCCACCATTAAAACTCAACCATCTCCATTATTTGTCTCATGCCATTCAAATCAGGAATTGGTGGGTAAAAGTGTAACCCAATAAGACCTTTTGGCGCCTCAAACGTTCTGAAGCAAAACTAGTTTCACTTCTCATCATTTTCACATAAACAATTTCCATTGTAGGTTCCAACTTTCTCTTTCCGGACTTTTCAACACTGATTTCTCCTCTCCACTAGAATTGATCAAAACTTCCTCATCAGAACCCGATGCTTTACTCACAACATCTTTTAGTTTTCCACTCTTCACAATAGCTTTCAATTTTGAACTAGGGTTTGTAACATTCTCAACTGAAGCTGATTGCTTCGTCTTCTGGGACCTTTTCACCAAGAAACTACGTTTCTCTATTTCTTCCTCCTCAACTTCCACCATAGGAACATCCTTATCACATAAGACTTCATTGTTTTTCACTAGCCTCTTCCTTTTCTTCTTACTGCTCATTTGAAGGGCAGTGTCATAAGCTACCTTTGCTTGCAACCTAGCAGTAGGTAGCTTAGTAGAAGACTCAGGAATGATTATTTCCTTTTGTTTGACTATAAATACATCAAGAGAAATATTGTCTTGATCTTCTTCATTGCTAGACATCATATCAGGGACCAGAATGTCGAAGAGCTAAACAGTAAAGTGTGGAGAAGATGCAGGAGTAGAACTGTCTGGGAGTGGGAACCTTGACCTATTTCCTTCAGAGAAGGCTCAGGTCCCTCATAAGAAGGCTCAATAGTTTCTGCTGGTACAGAGCCTTTAATAAGTAACATAGCTCCTTCTTCCACTAGTGCTTGTGTCTCATTCCTCTGAGACTTGGGTATATCAAAAACGACATCATGTACTATCCCATCTGCAGAGACAATAAAAATGGTCGAGACATCTTCATCCTTTGAAGGCTCCATGGTTACCATAGAATCTAAAGTGAGAATAGCGGAATGTTGATCAACTTTAGCCCCTAAAACCTCTAAAGATTTTGGGACTTTACCTGTTCTCCACTTTTGCCTTGGTTGGTGAGAATTCAGTCGATAGAGATAAATGATCATCGATTTTAGGGGTTTCGGAGTTCACAACATTTTGAGGGAGAGAGGGGTCTGAGATATTCGCATCAAGACAGGATAGTGAAGGAGAATCTGAGTTGGTGGCTGTTTCAGTGGTTAAGACTAGAATGGTAACAAAGGATTCATCAGGGACAGAGGACTTAAGGGTTTTCTCTTGTTAGTGTTAATTGCGGAAAGGGCTTTGTAATGATTGTCATCCATTGATGAGAAAGAGTAGAGAATTCTTTAGAGAAGGTCTAATGAGGAAATATGATCAGTGAAGAGAAGAGAGGGTTTTAATGAGAGAAGATAATTATGAGGAGAGAAATAGGAACCAATTCTAAAACGGTGGTAGCGTGTTGGGAGTTGCAATATTTTAGAGGGAGATGGAAAGGATTTGAAACGAAAAGATGTGGCAGCAGAGTCTAAAAGGTGGATGACATGGTAGTTGATATTTGTGCCTTTTCAAGATTTGTATTATTGAATGCACAGGACTACTAACCTTTGGTACAAGAACCAGGTGCTTGACTTGTCTTTGAAAATTTCAATCCTCATTCACCACCCATGCAATGCATCTACAGCTTTTGTAATCATCATGAGTGTTTACCTGCAACGGTATTTAAGTGAGTTAGAC
Source organism: Nicotiana benthamiana (assembly GCA_034376525.1). NCBI lineage: Eukaryota > Viridiplantae > Streptophyta > Magnoliopsida > Solanales > Solanaceae > Nicotiana > Nicotiana benthamiana. Next base: position 34,539,389 of record CM067336.1, read on the forward strand.
TTAACCAGAAAACACTTTAGCTAATTTTACCTAAAGTTGACTTTCATAGCTTGTTATGGGAATCGGGTGCTCAATTAGACTTCAATAGCCCCAGCTTCACCCTATTTTTCCGAAATGCTCCCTACTCAATGCTTTGGTGAAGATATCTGCAATTTGGTCTTATGTACTGTAGAACTTCATACAAATAAGCCCTTTCTCCATATTGTTCCTCAGAAAATTATGTCTTACATCAATGTGCTTTGTTCTTTTGTGTTGAACTAGATTCTTGTCCATGTTGAGTGCACTTGTGTTATCATATAGAAGAGGCACACAATCAGTAAATAACCTAAAATCTTCCACTTGTTGTTTGATCCATATGAGCTGAGCACAACAGGAGGCCGCGGCTCCATATTCTATTTCAACTATTGAAAGAGCCACTGAGTCTTGCTTCCTTGTGCCCCATGAGATGAGACAAGATCCTAAAAAGTGAGCCATTCCAAAAGTACTTTTCCTATCCACAAGATAACCAGCATAGTCAGCATCAACATACCCAACAAGATTAAATTTGTCACCTGAGGGGTAATACAAGACCAAGTCCTGTGTTCTCCTAAGATATCTCAAAATACTTTTGGCAGCCTTTAGATGAGATTCTTGGGATTCGACTGAAACCTTGCACATAGCCCCACACTAAAACAATATCACGTCTGCTTCCAGTGAGATATAGAAGAGATCCAATAATGCCTTTATACGTAGTTTGATTGATAGGAATTCCAGACTCATCCATGTCTAGTCGAGTAGCCGTTGCAGTGGGAGTGTTATCACTTTTGATGCTTCCATATCAAACCTCTTCAAGAGGTCCTTGATGAATTTCTTCTAGCAAATCAATGTACTATTTGTGGACTGCTTCACTTGAAGACCCAAGAAGAAATTCAACTCACCCATCATGATCATTTCAAACTCATTTCCCATGAGTTTTGCAAGTTCTTCACACAGTGAACCGGCTATTGCCCCAAAGATGATATTATCAACATAGACCTGAACAATGAGCAGGTTCCTCACCTATTCTATTGGAACAAGGTGTTGTCAATTTTCCTTCTTGAAAAAAAATTTTCTAGGAGGAACTTTGACAAGTTTTCATACCAAGCCCAAGGAGCCTGCTTCAACCCATACAATGCCTTGTCCAGTTTAAACACATATTCAGGGTGTTCATGACATTCAAACCTTGGAGGTTGCATTACATAAACTTTTTCTTTAAGAAATCCATTCACAAATGCACATTTGACATCCATTTGGAACATAGTGAATTCTATATGAGATGCAAAAATGGTTAGGATTCTAATAGCTTCCGCGCGAGCAACCAGAGCAAATGTCTCATCATAATTAATTCCTTCCTCCTGATTATAACCTTATATCACTAGCCTAGCCTTTTGTAGTGTTTCCATGTTCATCAAGCTTATTCTTGAATACCCACCTGGTTCCAATGATGGTTCGATTTGAGAGTCTAGGTATTAGGTGCCATACATTATTCCTTTCGAACTGATGCAACTTATCTTTCATGGCAGTAATCATGTCTGCATCTTTCAAGGCTTCTTTGATGTCTATTTGGGAAAGAAAAACTTAGAAGGCAAGTGAATTTTTGGCTTTTGATATGGTTTGCACTCTAGAGTCTGGAGGGGTAATTATGTTGTCAAGAGGATGATAGCTTTGTGTTTCCAGTTAGGTATATGAGGCTCATTTGTAGAGGAGTTGGGTATGTCTAACTGGTTCTCGTGTTCTTCTCTCAACTAATTTTGGAGTACCTTACAGTGCATCAAACACTCTTTCTTCAACTTCACTAATTGTAATTGAGGTATTTGGTTTCCTTGAGGAAGAAGTTGCATTGCCTCCACTTGGCTCCTTCACTTGACTCATCATGTGTACCTTTCCATTTATCATGTCGATGACTTTACCAAGAACTAGTAAAGGCTCCTTATCTTGATCACCCTTATTGATTTTCTCACAGGATGGGTAGGACTCGTTAAAGGTTACATGAATACTTTCCTCAACACATTGATTCCACTTGTTGCATATAATATAAGCTTTTCTTTGAGAAGAATACCCCAACAATATTCCTTCATCATTTTTCAGATCAAACTTACCAATCTGATCCTTTCCATTGTTGAGAACATAACATTTGCACCCAAATATTCTTAGGTGAGTCAGCTAGGGTATCCTTCCATTTAGTAACTCATAGGGGGTTTTGTTCATGGGAGATCTGATCATGCACCTGTTCACCAAGTAGCAGGCAATGTTGACACCTTCAGCCTAGAAGTAATTTACAATCACACTGTCAATCAGCATTATTCTTGCCATTTCCTCAAGAATTCTATTCTTCCTTTCTACAACTCCATTTTGCTGGGGAGTTCTTGGGGCTGAGAAATTGTGGGTACTGACGTTTTCGTTGCAGAACTCATCAAATTTGGCATTGTCAAATTCTATTCCATGATCTCGTCTAATGCATGCTACTCTACACTCTATCTTCACTTGAATTTTCTTCAAAAAGGCCACAAATACCTCAAAGGTTTCATCTTTTGTTCTAAGAAATAAAGTCTATGTAAATCTGGAGTAGTCATCCACTATCACAAAGATGCATCTTTCTCGTCCCCTACTTTGCACTCTCATGGAGCGACGCAGATTCATATGAAGAAGATCAAGTGTTTTTGAGGTGCGGATATCTTTCTTAGACTTGAACGAGGACTTCACATGCTTCCCTCTGTCACAGGCATCACAGACTTTCTGTTCCTTGAACTTTGACATGGACAGACCACGTACCAAGTCCTTTTGAATTGGTTTATTCGGAAGAGAGAAACTTGCGTGCCCCAGTCTTCTATGCCATAGTTCAACATCATCATCAACGACTTTCAGGAAACTCATGTCACCACTTTGTATAGACTCAAATCAACAACGTAGATGTTCTTGTATCTCTTGGCCACAAGTACCACTTCACTAGTTACCATATTAGTAACTATGCATATCTTGGACATGAACTCCATCTTGTTTCCTTTATCATAGATCTAAGAAACATTCAAGAGATTGTGCTTAAGACCATTGACATAGTACACATTTTCAATTGAGCGAGTGAGTTATTTCTCAACTTCTCCAACTCCTAGAATGTACCCTTTTTTCCATTGCCAAAGGATACACTCCCTCTTTGCAGAGCTTTTAGTGAAAGAAAGTCCATGGTGTTCCCATTCATGTGCTTTGAACATCCACTATCCATGAACGATTGTTGATTACTTCCTTTCACTATTCCGTGCACAAAGAAATCAAGAGTTAGTTTTAGGAACCCAAACAAGTTTAAGTCCCTTGTAGTAGGTAAAAGGATGTATAGAAGCTCTCTTAGTTCATGTAGGTAACGTGCATTTTTTATGGGTGGCACCTGGTCCTTTTTTCGTGGTTACCTTTTTAGCAAACGCTTTGTTTTTCTAAATAGACCGGACTCTTGCTTGTTAATTTTCCTTGAAATGGCCATTGTTCCCACAGTGGGTACACAAACAGTTTCTGGTATAGTAACATACACTTTATGGGGGTCATAAGGAGTTTTCTCCCTTTGAAACCCTATTCCATGCCTGTTTCCACCATTATTAACATGCATGGCAGTAGTAGCTTCCAAGGATCAAGTCCACTTAAGGGACTTTTCAAGATCATTTTTCACTCTTTCTAGTTCGGTTTGGAGATGCTTGTTTTTCTCAGTTTCAACACGCATGCTAGATTTCACAACTTTCAACTCGTTTTCAAGCCTAATGTATGCCTCACTGTCTACCTCTTTTCCTTTCTCAGAATTTCAAAGTCTGGACTCAGTTCCTAGTCCCTATATAGTTTCTCTTAGGTTTGCAATCACTATCAAGAGATCATCTTTCTCCTCCTCAATTTTAGTCACTCTCTTTAATAAGTCCTCTTTTTCTTTACTAAAATTCTCAATGGTTTCCATATAATCAATAGCTACAACCACCCAGTCATCTCTTTCATGTTATAAGCTAGCAATTTTTTCAATTAAAACAATTTTTCTTTCTCCAAATCACTTATGGTTTGCTTCATATAAACTACACACACTACCAGATCATCTCTAGGTTGTTCAGCTCCTTCTAGCTCAAAGGTCAAAGCATCTTATCCTCCACAAGATTATGATGGACATAAATCAATACACTAGAAAAATACATGAGTTTCTTAGGGGATTAGGATTTCAAATTTCTCTAAACATCCCTGAAGTTTACCTCATTTTTGTCATCATATTCATCATCATCTGGTTGGGCCATCAAGGCAAATGTTGAATCATATTCATTTTCTTCATTTTCAACTGCCATCATGGAACTATCACCTACATCAATTTCTTCTTTAGACTCATTAGAGGAGTCTCCCCATGCTGCAAGAGCTTGTTTCACCACATTGTTAGCAGATCTCTTCCCTTTGAAGTGCTTGTCAAGAATTGGGTTCCTCTTTGCTGCTTTATTAGTGTTGTATTTGGAGTATTCTTGCTTCACGAGGGACAATCTTTGATAAGTGCCCTAGCTTTCCACATTTGTGACAGAGATTATAGTTTTTGTTCTACTAGAGTTGCCCTTTTTTAGTATTCCTCCATTTCTTATGACCATCTTCCCAAACCATTTGGTCAAGTAAGCCATATCACTATCCTACTCACTTAAGTCATGGCTTTCAGCTTTGAGTACCAAGTTCTTTCCTTCTTTGGTTCTCTTCTTTCACAATCTATCTTCCTCCTTATCTCGTAGGTTTTCAGATTTCCAACCAGCTCGTCTATGGTCAGCTCCTGCAGGTCCTTTACTTTAGTAATGGCATTCACCTAATTCTCCCATGAACTCGGTAGAATACTAAAGATCTTCCTCATGAGCTTATTCCAAGGAATGATTTCACCAAGTGAGTGTAGCTCATTTATGATGGAAGTTAATCTTGTGTCATATCTTGAATAGTTTCATCGTCTTTCACCCTAAACAATTCATACTTAGTGGTGAGCATATTAATCTTAGATTGTTTTACTTGAGTGTTTCCCTCGTGTACTATTTGTAAAGCTTCCCATATCTCCTTGGCAGTTTTATAAGAAAAGATCTTATTGTATATCATCAGGTCCTATTCCACACACCAAAATTTTCTTGGCACAAAATTTTTTCTTAATAGCTTTCCTGTCTGCATCAGTGTATTCTTTTCTGGTCTTTGGAATTCACAAGGGTAGGTCTCCGACATTGTTTGTTGGAATGCAAGGACCATCACATATGACATCCCACAACTCAGAGTCTTCAGCCATGATAAAAACATGCATTCTTTTCTTCCACCATCTGTAGTATTGCCAACTGAACCAGGGTGATCTATACGTATACTGAACTTCTTCAAAATTTAGTGGAGTAGCCATAAAGATCTGTCCCAGGTGTTAGCATGATAGGAGGATTGATAGTTTATATGAGTCCACCAAACTATAGAGTACCAGGTCCTCTATGAGTTTCTACTGAGAATACTAATAAAACAGCAAGTAAATAAGACAGGGAGTTTTACCTGGAAAAATCCCTGCTCAAGGGGATAAAAAATCACGACATACACTGGTAGGATTTCAACTTCACTATGAGCAACTTTTGGATTACAACCTATGAAATCTAGGAATTAAACTCTTAATCTCTTACTAACTTGTAATGCACATATTACAATCCACTTTGCAATACATTTATTACAAAGACTTCAACTCATGACTAACTCTAGTCATGATACAAACACAAAGGGTTTATGGTTTTATAAAGGGGTTCTTAAGCAACACTTCTAGCTAAGAAATTTAGAAATTAATATGAAGAACAATTACGAAGTTACAACTCAACTAAGAACAACCAAATACTAGATTTAGGAGTTGGTCTGTAGTAGCGTTAAACTTTGTTCTTGAGGCACTTGAGAATTGAATTCATTGTCTCAGAAGGCTTGAATTCATGAAGTGAATTCTCAAATGTTCAAGTGATGCTTTGTTGTAATACTCTTGTTAATACACCTTGAATGTAAGCACTTGGTTGGTCAAAGGACAAGTGACTTCAGAAATGTGTGTACTGATTCTATTGTAGTCACTTTTTAGTTGTATATAGTTGACTTTCTTACTACTGTCAGGGAAACACAAGGGATCAGGTCCCTGTGTTGGTTCTTTATCTTCTAAGGTTGCATCAATTCTCATTAGTTGGAGTCCGTTGATTAGCAATATATACCAAGTGTTTCAGGTTCCCTATCTGGTTCTTAACAGTAAGTTTGTTATATCATCAAAATATAAAGCTAAGATATTGAAAACCCATCAAAACCTATTTGTGTAAGTGCAATTTAGATACTTCATGTACTTAATTCGAATATATACTACTAACTCCCATCTTAGCTCTCTGTGGTTTCAATCCCGAATCCTTGTTGGATTTTATTATCGCAAGCGGTCATGTAATACCTCGTTAGAGGTGTGCATTTAATCATGATCATGCACGTCACCCCAAGTAATAGCCGTATATTCTATTAGATTTTGTTTTATCTAGTGTGAAGCCACTGAGCTTCGAACATTGAGTCCCTAGGTGAAAACTTGAATGGCCCAATCATCAGCAATCGGTGGCAGGTCCATCCATTCTATTTAAAACCAGGACATGAACTCTCTGAGCACATCATTATCCTTCTATCTTACATTGAAGAGGACATCTTGATCTCAACCTTGATAGTCGCACGATGTGCTTTCACGAAAGAGTCTACAAGTATAGCAAATGATTGATAGAATTAGGAGGTAAGTTGTGATACCATATCATAGCCCCTTTGAGGAGGTCTCCCCGAATTTTTGCAACAGGACAGATTCGATCTTATCATCCTCTAAGTCATTCCCATTGATGGCACATGTGTAGGAGGTAACATGCTCTCATTTGGGTCGATCGTTCCATTAAGCTTTAACCTAAAATTAGAGACACTTCAAAGAATAAGTTTAAAGTAGTGTGTTTCATGGAAATTTATATCAAATAACCACTATTATCTTTTGCCCCACGATGGGCTCTAAACTATTTACCCTCAAAATCAGATAACAATTAAATTTGTAAGTTATTTTAGGATACATAGATTAAATTGATACAAAGCAATAAATTAAACTGTAATTGAAATAAAGTATGATAAAGTAAATTCAAATTACATGAATTGAACAGTTACAGCCTTGGGAGGTGAGCCACCCTTGACCAAAATGCACTTCGATCAATATCAAGACACAATTGAATAGAAACTTTAAAGAGAAAATAATAGTATATTGCTTCTGTATGCGTATTACCACGGCCTTTAAAACTAATCAGACCCCCTTTATTTAGTAGGAAAGTCCTATATTAGGTACAACTCTATAAAAGGAAAGATCTCCTGATTTGTTGTTTTGCTCGTTCCTTATTGATACGTACTGGATTCCTGCCGTAATATTTGACTGGTTATGGGTATTTTGTTATTTCGGTCTTCTCCTGAAAATGCTTGCTCAAGTTTGTTCGAGATCAGGGTCGAGTCCGAGATCACGAACTCAATGATCTTGAGTACGGACATCCTAATCTCGGGTTCTGGCACGGTGGGACCCAGGGTCGATCTCCAATTCCTCAGGTTCCATGCCTGGTCGATCATATAATAGACGAATCAGATTTCGATCGTAAACACAAATATAAGTAAAAACCAACCTAACCCTCCTGCCCTCCTCCTTAGATTTGCATGTATGATTGTTTTAGAGTTTCTTATGTGTACCAAGCGAATCAATTTACATAAAAATAATTACCAAATATTTATTAGGACAACACCATTTGACAAGCACTTGAAAGCAAATGTTAGTTAGAACTAGGGGTGGCAAACAGGTGGGTCACGTTGAATATGGGCGGGTCAAAATGTGTAATGCACAAACGGATAAATTATTTCACATGATCCATTATAATAGAAATAAAAAACGGGTTAACTGGCGGATAATATAATTATTCATATTATCCATGGCTTCTTGAATGTGATCACTTTAGCAGAATTTATATTCTCCCAAACTTGAGGTGAGGAACACCAATTTGAGGCTTATAAATGTAAAAGTTAAGCACATTAATTATCTATTGGTTATTAATTTTCTAAGTAGATAATATGATTCTTACATAGTTGACACGTTTTTAAAAAGTTCATTAACCAACCTATTTTCTAACGGATAATATGGGTGGATAACTATTTCTTTTATTCATTTTACCACCACTAAGTTAGTACGAGCGGTATTAGTGGTTATCCAATCAACTTTTAAGTTGACATTTTGGCTTTGTTTTTCGAAAGGAAAAAATAAGAATAAGCAAAAATCAAATTAAGTTAAAAGCATTATTCATTTACCAAATACATTTTAGTAACTACATCAGAAAATTGTCAACCAAACTCCCAAAGAAGGAATTGAATTTAACAATTTGGCCTAAATATATACTTGATACACACACTTTAGTTAGTCAATGATTTTATATTCGAATTTGCAAGATTTTAACTATAATGTGATTGGATTTCCTGTACTGCCCACTAATAATTAGTTTAACTATTTGCTTAAGAAACAACACCACTAACTTAAAAATCATGTTCCATCTTTACTATAAAAGAGAGGGGCTCTCAAATATTTACAAGTACTTAAATAGAGGAGAAAAAAGGAAAAAAGAAAAGAAAAGTACATACATAGAAGAGCAATTGTTTAAGATGGGAAAGACCATTGTCATGGGGTGCATGATTATTTTCATGTTTGTTCTTTTTTCCCCATTAACTCAAGGGATGTCGGAGCCATCATCTGCACCGGAGCCATCATATGTATCGGAGCTATCATACGCACCAGAAGCAACATCATCTGCAATATCGTTGAAATTATTTACTGTGAGTCGCAATATTCGTGTGTCTGTTACAGGTACGTCTAGGTTTACAAAAAATCTTATTTTATATTTTTAAAAATTTTCTATTTTTCCTGTCGATTTAGAATATATTTAGTTTAAAACTGAAAGTTTGCATAACATAATAATATTTACATCTTCATTAAACAATTCAAAATCACATTTCTATTTGGAATGTTTGGAATTGATTCTTGATGTTGGAATTTCAAGATAAGTTTTTGAGATTACTATTTTGACATTAATAGATTTAAATCTCTCTTATGAGTATACTTTTTCGTAAAATCATGAGTACACATGCATATCCCATATATAGATGTTTAAGATTACTGCTAGCTTATGGTAAGTTCATAGATAGGCTTTATCACGAAAGTTTTTATCTTTTTATCTTTTGTATATAAAAATTGTTTCTTTTGTGAATTTCAGGTTGCCTTGGATCCCAAACATGCAGTGGTTTTGTATGTTGCACTTGCTTTAAAGGCCTTTGCATTAAATGTTGTTGAGAGGGTATAATATAATCATATGTATTCCAATTACTTATGAAATAATTGAGTAGCTAGCATACTTAGAGATATTAGTTGCCAATAGAAAACATAGTATATGTATTTATGGCTATTAGCACCAATGAACGATTATAATTTTTTATGCTTAAAATGCTTTTCTTGCACTTTTGTTTTGTTGATTTTGTTTGCTTCGTAGTATTTTGTAACAATTTAAAGTTAGAGGCTCATGACTAGCACCCAGCGAACATGACACCTACTAAAAGAACTCGACCTCGAGCCGCCAAATCATCAAAAAATAATCATATAATAAATAATTAACGGAAAGGAACAATGTAAACATAAATTGTTGAACAGAAAATATTCCAGACTCTATACATTTTAATTTGGTAAAATTTCATCCACAAGAAATTTCCATGAGTTCCAAGCAAACTGACGGAAACCCCAAGAGCATCAACAACACACATATGAATACAGTTGAAGCAAATTAAAGGATGATGCGAGAAAACCATTTAAATAAGTAACAATATATATAAATCAAGCAATGGAATTATATTATGTGAAATTTCTATCTACTAGCCTTAATTCAAGATTGTGAAGACAGAAAAAGAAGGGAGAGATCAAGTAACTAATGCAAACTAAACAAGTAAAATGATATGACCAACTAAATTAGCATTCAAATACGAGATATTAATACGAAGAAGAAAAATTCATTGAATATTTTCTTGAAAAAATCTCAGTTTAAAATGTAAATTACAATGAACGATTATAAACGTCAAAGGGATTAAATAAGCTCATGCATGCTCAACTTATCATACATAACTTTGCGCCGAGCAATTCAAACGCATGCTCGTTCTCACACCCACAATTGTTTCATGCTTAAAAGAACGAATTTCCGTTAGGACGTTCTCTTTCTTTAATTTTTTTTAAAAAATTGCTCATTTGAATTGATTTTTCACTTTATGTATGCTCCGTTGATATGGCAGCTGGATGTTTGGATTGGACGTTGTTGCAAAGAATTGAGAATTCTCTTTACGTCTCTCTATCTCTCAATCCCAAATTTCAGTAATATAAAGTAATGGCAAAAAGAGCAATAATTCCACCATTGATAGCCATTAAAAAGCTTCAAAGCTTTGAATTCGAATTTGAGTTTTCAAAAATTATTATTTTTTTAGATTTGGTGTTGTTGCAAATAATGAAGAAGAAGAAGAAGAAGAAGAAGAAGAAGAAGAAGAAGAGGAAGAAGAAGAAGAGGAAGAAGAAGAAGAGGAGGAAGAAGAAGAGGAGGAAGAAGAAGAAGAAGAAGATATGAGATACATTATACTGCAGAAATTGTAAAAAAATTATATTATGTTGTTTATTTATTTTTCTTTTATTCATTTAACTATTGTATGAAAGTTGAAAAATATTGTATTTAAGTGGTATTATATTGTAGTTGTATATAATTGAGTAGAAATAATGTACAAAAATTATAGATAAGTTATATAATATATAATTAGTTGTATAAAATTTATTTTTGCTATGTATAAATCAGATACAAAATATAGAAAAGACATACTGTATAAAATTTGTATTTAAGTTGTATTTAACTGGATAAAAATAATGTGTGAAAAATATAGATAAATTGTAGATAAATTGTATAATATATAATTAGTTGTATGAAATTTATTTTTACTATGTATAAATCAGATACAAAAGACATACTGTTTGAATTCATTTTCCTTTTTACTTTCATTTAACTACTTTAACCAAACTTAATTATACTGAAGGGTCTGTGCAAATGCCACCTAAACATGTGACTTCTAGTTAAAGAAATAAAATTATAATTCCTCTACTGTTTCCTTTAAAATATGTACTACTGAACGTTCCATTATGGGTCTCGTTCGAGGCTTATTGAGTAGATTCGAATTCAGTTGATGTAGGATTTTTCCTTTTTCGGTAATCTTTGCTTTATTCTATTCTCTGCATGCATGAGTATTCTCCTCTGTAAAACATCTTTGGATTTATATTGGAAAAAATTATCACTTTGTACAAGTCATTCATATTTGTTCAAGCATGTTAGTGCGCAAACATAGGAATTTGAGAAAATGAAAGAGAGAGAGAATCTGGAGAGACCGGGGGGAGTGGAAGGGAAAAAAGGAAAATGGTATAACTAAATTCCTTAATTGAAAGCAATAATAATGTATTGGGAGTCTTTTAAGGTGGAATATATATTTTTTGAAAATAAAACTTGTGTAGCTAAGATAATTTAGTAAATTAACATGCATATTTAAGATAATATAATTTACTATATGGCATATGAATGTAAAAATTTATTTCTTCATTATGGTATTAGAGTCAAGCACATTCCAATGTATTGTTGATGTTGGGCCTATTCTTTAGACTCCTTATATGACTTTGGCAATTCTTAACTCATGAGCTATTTTCTGGGATTGATTTAGACCCAGCCAATCCATTTCTTTATCAACAAAACCTAAATTTTTCAGACATAAATAAGTTCAATGATAATTATTTGAACAATGTATATTTTTAGTCTCTCTCAAAAATAATAATAAAAAATATATGTTTTCTTTGCATATATATGAGTAGTATATAATTGTAATATACATATTTTCTATATTTTTTGCTAGTAAATATAGTTTATTTCGGCTGACTGGTCAATTTTATATTTTGACCATTCTCTCCTCTCTGCAAAAAAACATATCGAAAATAATTTTTTTATAAGGTAAGAATAACATTTATGTATATATCGTCTTTTATTTTATTGTGTAAAATTACAGTAAATTTACTGTTGTTGCTGATGTTACCTGAAAAGAAGAATCATTATGCGGGATTAAAGTAAAGGGAGGAACGCGTAGCGGAAGAAAAGAAAGCATATATAATTTAATATATTATCTGTAATTCTAATAGTTCTACCACTTAAGTACCTTCTATTAACATATATCATAGTTTACTAAGAATTTTTTGTTCCTTTTATCAAAATTTGAAATAAAAATGAGGTCGAGGCCATGCTCATGTTATATAGTTAAAGGTTCAATGGTTTAATTCCTCTCTTTTTTGGTTTCCATTTCTATTTGAAATTAAATTCGATTGTCTATTTGGCAAGGTTGTATATAGGTCGACTTGGCTCGGGTTTTCAATTACTAAATCGAATTAGTTGTGTCGGATTATTAATCTAAAGACTAAACCAAATCAACAAAACTCGAATTTTTCAAATATGGTTTTTTTGGGTTTTCAGTGTTTTTTTTTTATTTTCCCTGGTAAAATCTTCATACCACAAAACATATAACTTGTACTCCAAATATTTTTTTAATTATAATAAGATACGGCCATATAAGGTGTTTTCCGAAATTGAGAATTTAGTTAATTCAAAACTAAAAATTTGCACAACTTAAAGACTAGATATATCTTCAGGGAATATTGTAGACTCCGAAATTTTAACAGATCAAGATAAATCCTAAATTCAAGATAACTCTTGAAATATTGGGGGTCTATTAGGTTACTTGGTGGCTACTCCCCTCAAACCCTAATCCATGCCTACAAAGAAGGCTACATATGTCCTTCAAAGAGGATCTTAGTAACTTCATAAACTCTCGGAATATGCATAAAGAGAACAAATATGAGATCTCTGAAATCCCATGGAACTCTTGGAATAAACATTAAGAAATCAAAGACAAGTCAAATATGTCTTGGTTAAAGTTCTACGTACTATTTTAAAAGGTTTCTCTGGGACTCGGCTTGGGGCTCGTTTCTGGGCGGGGTAAAATACCTTGAAACTTATGTCTGGGCTTAGTACTCTGAGGCTTACGCCCCCAAGCGTCCGAAGGTGCACCATAAACACGCCTAATGCTCAACAATCGGGACTCACCTGATAGTTCCTATGCATATCATGTGTTGAATTCACTAATTTGCACCGTTAACTCTCAAAATCCTTTAACAAATGAATGATTAAAGTTCTTTTATCTATAGAAATATGAAAATTGTGAATAACTCAAATAACGAAATATATCATTGCATACTTACTAATTCAGAACATCGCGAGGGTGACTATCATTTGAATATTTTTTCTAAAAATAGATAATCTAAATTTATATATTTACTTGATAGATTTTCGTATCTTAGTACTATATCTCTCAAAATTATCATAAATTTTTTATTTTACTATTTAAAAATAATTTTATGTTTACTAATGAAGGAATAATATTCAAATAATGGTATTAAAAATTTATTGTATATTTACTTTCAAAGAGGTAAAATATGTAGTTTGATGATATTTTTGAAGAGATTATAATTTTTATAGTTTGAAAGTTAAGAGGTTGGAGTTAATTTATATATCATAGTAACTTTAACCTTATTGTACTATTTGTACTTGTAAAATATGCTGAATACTTTATTCGATATGGGTTTATTAATTATACTTAATTTTCTTGAACTTTTAATCCATCTCTTATATTTTATTGTGTTATAATGATATATTATTATTCATAAATCTAAAAAATAAAAGATTTGTGGGGCTTATGCCTCATGTATCGAGGCTTTCACCTCGAGCCGTATTAAGTAAAACGTCCAACGTCACGCCCTTGTCCTTTTAAATATTGGTCCTATGTTCGAGAACTACGTTGCTAACACTACCGAAAAATTCGCCGATAGCAACAAAGGAAAAAACTGTTTCAATAGATAGGGAAACCGTTGCCATAGAGATATGCAACGGTTTAACGTCTGTTCCATCAACCAGCGTACCAATAGAGCTTAAGGAACGGTTCAGATAATCTTTGCTACAGTGTGGTCTATCGCAACGATTTTTCCTCTCCATATTGGAACAATTATTCTTATCAACTGCAATGGTGGATAACTGTTACTATATCTATTAAACCGTTACAGCTATTATAGATATGGCAAGGAATTTTTAAAAATATTGTAACGGTTTGAACTGCCTATTGCAACGGTTTATAAATTATTTTGGAACGGTTTGCAAGCTCTATGGCAATGGTTCTGTTAGCTATTGTAACAGTTTAATTGAAACAACAAAAAGAATTTACCCTTTTTGTAAATAAGTATTTACGTTTTCAATAAACTATAAAACACTAAAATTGATATAAATAACTAAATTAAACTATTCATAATCCAAATTGTCTTACAAACTAATAATATCCATAAAAGTGATAAAATGTTACTAAGTACATACATTTTAATAATATCCATAAAAGTGATAAAATGTTACTAACTACATACATTTTATATTTCAAGATTTAAAAGTTTTAAAATGTTGATAACAAGCATTCCAAGGTTGTGCATCTACGGCAATTCAAACTTCACTTACGTAAGATCTAGATTTTCACTACCTTCGTCTTTCATTTCTTCATCTATTCCACCTACAAAAGAGTATAAATAAAGTCATTATACAACAAGAGAATCTGGTCTTATAATTCTCTTAGTGTAAAAAAACTAAGGGTAAAAAAATGAACATGGGTTTCATCTTTTGTAAAACAGAACCATATTGGGGGAAGTTTAAACTTTCAGTAGCCACCCAAGAAGACACCATAAAATTAGAGAACAGTTAATAAGAAGACTAGCTTTCCAAGATGTTCTTTATGAATGTACAGATTCAGCTCTCAAGTATATGCTTCACTAGAGAATGAAAAGAAACAGGGAAAAACAAATAAAGAGGTACTGGTTCAAAAGGTTATATGTGTTGATCAAAAAAAAAGAGCAAGGAAAGAAAAAAAGGGACATAATCATATATAAAGCACAATCACATTATACTGGAATCTGGGTTATGCAATAAATGAATAGTTACAAAAGCAATGGCTCTCACCCAGGGAATTGTATTTCTATGCTCCCGGTAATTTTCAAAATCTATCTTATTTAACAAATAATGAAATGATTGGGTTTTCTCTCCCTTTTTTTTCCTCTTTAAATTACTCATTTAATTTACAATGCTGTGAAAACATGAAGATTTGAATATGAAAATCAGAGAAGATGAAGATGAACAGTGAGAGACACAGAGAGAGAAACGGAAAATGGAGAAAGCCAGAAGACAAATGAATACTCCTGTTATAAAATATCTGTATATGTGACATATATACAATCACTCTTGGGTCGGGTCAAACGGCCCAAGAACAAAAATGAAACGGGCTCAGACTATTTACAACCCAATCAACAAATCATCACAACCCAACTCCCACATATACAATGTATACCAGAAAATATAATAAATATACAGTGTATACAATCATTTATGCTTGGGTATGGAAGCCATGTAGTCTTTCATCTCAACACCCCCCCTCAAGTTGGAGGGGGAAACCACCTGCAACTTGGATAACAGCGGATGAAGCACAGTGCGAGGCAATGGCTTAGTGAGCAGGTCAGCCAATTGACGAGAAGTAGGGACATGAAGCAGCTTGAGAAAACCATTCTGTAGCAGGTCCCGAACAAAATGGCAGTCCACCTCGATGTGTTTGGTACGCTCATGAAAAACAGAATTGTTAGCTATATGGACAGCAGCCTGGCTGTCACAATACACAGAAAAAGGAAGAGAAACAGATAGATCAACCAATAAACGAGAAAGCCAAGATAATTCAGCAACAACTTTACTGAGGGCTCTATATTCTGCTTCAGCAGAAGACAAAGAAACAACAGGTTGCTTCTTAGATTTCCAACTAATCAGGCAACCACCGAAAAACGCACAAAATCCAGTAACAGATCTCCTAGTATCAGGGCATGCAGCCCAGTCACTATCAGAATAACCAACATCAGAGAAATCAGCACTGGCAGAATAAAATAGACCCATAGAAGGAGTGCCTTTAAGGTATCTCAAAATATGCAGGGCAGCAGTCATATGTGGAAGTCTGGGGCATTTTAGGAATTAACTCAGATGTTGAACAGCAAAGCATATGTCAGGCCTAGTATGAGTCAGAAACAACATCTTACCAACAAGACTCTTGTACTGGTCAGGAGAGGATAAAAGGTCACCAAAATCAGCATGAAGTTTGACATTAATGTCCAAAGGAGAAACAACAAAGGAGACATTTGCACAATCAAACTGATGCAGTAAATCAGAAATATACTTATGCTGATTAAGGATCATTCCACCAGGAACAACTGACATTTCAAGGCCCAAAAAATAATGCAAAGATCCGAGGTCTTTGATTTTAAACTGATTATCCAGAAATAGTTTCAGGGCAGTAATCTCATCGCTGTCATCCCCAGGAAGGATAATATCATCCACATAGACTGCCACAACCACAAGGGCCCCAGGTTTACCTTTGATGAACAAAGAATAGTCATTCAAAGAATGTTTGTACCCTCTGGAATAAATAGCAGAAGACAATTTGGCATACCATTTTCTGGATGCTTGTCTCAGCCCATATACGGATTTCTTGAGCTTACAAACCAGAGGAGAAGAAGTAGAAGATGGAGGACAAACAGAACCAGAAAGAGGGGCAGAAACTGTCAAACCTGGGGGAAGTTTCATATAAACTTCCTCATCCAAATCCCCATGGAGAAAAGCATTATTGACATCAAGTTGAAACAGAGGCCAGTGATTCTTGACAGCCACATCAATAAGGCATTTCACAGTGGTCATCTTAATCACAGGAGAAAAGATGTCAGTAAAATTAATCCCTTCAACTTGAGTATCACCCCTAATAACAAGCCTGGCTTTATACCTTTCAACAATACCATCAGCCTTGTATTTGATTTTATAGACCCATTTACAGCCAATGGTTTTCTTACCAGGAGGATGAGGAACAACATCCCAGGTATGGTTAGCTTCCAAAGCATCAAACTCCTGTCTCATGGCATCCTGCCATGCTGGGACAGATGCAGCTTGAGAGTAATATAAAGGTTCAGATTCCAAGGTAAAAGAAGAGGAACCAGAAAAGGCAGGGAGTTGGCTGACATAATCCTTAAGATAGGAAAGAGGATTATGCTGTCTAGTGGACTTTCTAGGAGCAGGAAGAGGGTGTGAAGGAGGTAAAACAGGGGGAGAGATATCATGATTGAAAGAAGGAAGGGAAGATGGAGCAGCATCAGTAAAATCAGGAACAGGAGAATCAGATGTAGGGGAAAGAGGGAAGGAAGCATGTATAGGAAAATCTGTGTCAGTGAAATGTTCAGCAGGAGGAATAGAAGGAAAAGATGAAGGAGAAGGGTGAGCAGAAGAAGGTTTTATTCTTAAAAGGAAAACAAGTTTCATGGAATACAACATCCCTGGAGACAAAACATTTCTTGGAAACCAGATCATACAGTTTATAACCCTTTTGGCAAAGGGGTAACCCAGAAAAACACAAGAGAGGGCTCTAGGCTTTAACTTGTCCCTTTGAGGAATAGGGACATCAGCATAAGCAAGGCACCCAAATGACCTCAAATGAGAACAGGATGGAGCTTTCCCATACAAAATTTCATGAGGAGACTTATTGTGAAGAATTCTAGAAGGTATTTTGTTAAGAAGATAAGTGGCAGTCAACAGACAATCCCCCCAGAAAGACACAGGTAGGCCAGATTGAAAAAGCAAGGCTCTACATGTTTCAAGAAAGGTTCTGTGCTTTCTTTCAACAACACTATTCTGTTGGGGTGAATGAGGGCAGGAGGTTTGATGAATAATTCCCTGGCTACTAAAGAAAGATATGCCCTCAATGCTGGATCCCAATTCTAAGGCATTGTCACTTCTAACAGTTTGAACCACAATGTTAAACTGAGTTTTAACAAAATAGATGAAAGACTTAAGCAGGGAAAAAGCATTGCTTTTAGATCCCATTAAGTGTGTCCAGGTTGCCCTAGAAAAATCATCAACGATAGTAAGGAAGTATCTATAACCAGAAGAAGTAAAAGTGTGGTAAGGCCCCCAAGTATCCACATGTATTAATTGAAATGGTCTAGTAGTACTGATACTGCTATTAGGAAAAGGGAGTCTGGTCTGTTTGGCCATAGGATAGGCAGAACAAGGAAAAGGTTGTTTAGAAGCAAGTGGGAAAGACAAACCAGAAATATGTCTCATATTTGCAAAAGAAGTATGTGCTAGTCTTAAATGCCAAATGTAATTCATATCAGTGGTAACAACATTATTACAAATGAAATTATTTACAATTAGAGGCAAGGCAACAATTTTGCTGTCAGACACATTATCATCATTACAAAAATCAGACAAAGCACATACAGAAGTGAATGAAGAACCAGGAGAGGAAGAAGGGGAAGGTGGCACCCAAGACAGTTTGTATAGGCCAGCTTCCTCTTTACCAAGATCCAGAGGCCTCTTCAGAGAAGGGTCCTGTATCATGTGAAGTAAACATGAAGTTGGAGTAAACAAAACTATACAGTGCAATTGTTTAACCAACTTGTGAACAGAAATTAAGTTGTGTTTAAAGGAAGGAACCAGAAGCACATTGTGAAGAGTAAGCGAAGAAGTTAATGCAAAAGAACCTGTACAATTTACTTTCACTTTGTAACCATTAGGCAAAGTTACAAGATAAGGAACAGTCAAAGCTATGATGTTAAAGAGTAGGTTTTTATCATATATTATATGATTAGATGCCCCTGAATCTATGATCCAGGTGGCAGAATTAATGTGTGTAAGCATGCATAATTTGGAATCAGAAACAAGACTCTCAGTCAACATAGTACCAGCAAAATTAGCAGCATACATGGGAGGAGGAGCTTGATCATTGGAATCCCCTAACTTGGTCTGTTGCAACAAGCTCATCAATTGATCATATTGGTGTCTGCTCAACCCTGGTATCACAGAGTTGTGACCATCTATGTGTGTAACATGGTGATGGCTAGCAGGAGGATCCCCATGAGGAACAGACATATTAGGATTCCCATGATTAACATACACACTTTCCTCACCAGTGGAGACATGAGCAGCTGCTAATTTCCTTCCCTTGTCGTATTTTATGTTTTGAGGAAACCCATGGATCTTGTAGCACTTATCAATTAAGTGCCCAAATTTCTTGCAGTATCTGCAAAATAAGGGCCATCTGCTTTGCTCAAAATGAACTCTGGGTCTGAAAATAGGGGGACTAGGTACTGTGGCCTGATTAAACCCAACTGAGTGCTTATTTGCATTAGCATTAAAAGACATAGAGTCTGGACTGATTTGAGAAATAGATTGAACTTGTCTCTGTTTCTCATCATTAAGCACCATATTGTAAACACTGTCAAGGGAAGAAAATGGCTGCATCATCAACAGATTACTCCTAACCCCAATGTATACTTCATTTAACCCCATAAGAAACTGGAATACCTTGTTTTCATCATCTTCCTGAATTATTCCATTTTTAGCAGCACACACACATCTCTGCCCATGATTTGTGCACATTGTGCCCAACTCATCCCACAGGCCTTTGAGCTTGTTAAAGTATGAGGCTACGTCTAAGCAGCCTTGAGATGTGTGGGAAAGTTCCCTTTTTAATTCAAAGATTTTGGTCTTGTTAGGGGTACCATATCTTTTCTCAATTTGGGACCATATACTCTGTGCAGTATCGGAATACTGCACACTATCAGCAATCTGAGGAGACAGGGAAGAGGTCAACCAGGAAATGACCATGTTATTACATCTATCCCACAGCCTCTGTTCAGCCACATTAGTGGTTGGTCGAGGACATGAGCCGTCAACAAATTCGATTTTATTTTTAGCAGATAATGCAACAATCATTTTTCTCCTCCAACCCCCAAAACCACTACCCGAGAAGGGAGTGGGGACAAGAGAGACCCCAGGGACATCAGAGGAATATACAAAGAGGGGGCTGGTAGAGTCTACCGAGGAGGAGGTACCAGCATTGGTATTAGAAGCCATGATTAATGAACCAGTTTGAAAGAAAAATAGTTTCGACAAGCAAAATATAACGGAACCAGATACTCACATAGGGAACCAGATAGTCACATACAAAGCATACAATACTCAAAATAAGGACAGAGTTACCCTCCTTCTTCGCGACTGGAGAAGATCGCCATTCAATCAACAGAGAAAACCCTAGGTCCAACACCGGAAACCCTAGGTTCTGAAACTCACCGAAATAAGGTCACAGATGCCGGAAAGTTACCCAAAACATCCATCAAGCGAAGAAAAAGTCATCGGATAACACCAAAACTCTAGGTCCGAAAGTCGGAAAACCCTAAAATTTGAAGAACTCGTCGGAACAAAACCGGAGATGTCGAAAAATCACCCGAAACATCTACTGATACAGGATCGGAGCCTGAAACAGTCAGAAAATTCCCGATTAACCGATTAACATTCATCGAAAAAAAAATATACGAACAGTATTTTTCTCAGATAACCGAAGAAAAACTTCAGCAAAAGCTTCATCAAGTATCGATAACACATAACAGAGAAGGATCGAAAGATTTTCCTGCTCTGATACCATGAAAACATGAAGATTTGAAGATGAAAATCAGAGAAGATGAAGATGAACAGTGAGAGACACAGAGAGAGAAACGGAAGCTTCTGGAGAAAGCCAGAAGACAAATGAATACCCCTGTTATAAAATATCTGTATATGTGACATATATACAATCACTCTTGGGTCGGGTCAAACGGCCCAAGAACAAAAATAAAACGGGCTCAGACTATTTACAACCCAATCAACAAATCATCACAGCTCAACTCCCACATATACAATGTATACTAGAAAATACAATAAATATATAGTGTATATACAGTGTATACAATCATTTATGCTTGGGTTTGGAAGCCATGTAGTCTTTCATCTCAACATGCTGGCATATAAGAAAAGCCAGAATAACATGTTGATACTTCAAGAAAGTTGCATAAACTATTAAAGTTCACTAGTAATCTACAACCCTGTGGATTTGCCAACCATCAATATTGCAATGAATGGTGAAGATACAACTTACATCCCATTACTGCCTTCCGATTTTGCGATAATCGCCGGACGGACGATAAGGTCAAAGGTCCAATGAGGCCTCATTCAAGGGTCTGGAGAGGGTAGTATGTACGCAGACCTTACCCCTACCCTCGGGTAGATAGGCTGTTTCTAAATAGATCCCCGGCATCATTCCCTCCAAGAACTTTCCACCTTGCTCTTGGGGAGACTCGAACTCACAACCTCTTGATTGGAAGTGGGGTTTGCTTACCATCAGAGCAACCCCTTTTGTCTCTTCAATGGGAGTGAATTAGACGGGGATTTACTTGCTACAGCTGTGTTTCAAATTCTGGTAAGCAGTTTGTCATCGTCAGCCCAAATGAGCACGGAATCAGTAAACATAGTTTTTTATTAATAAAATTCTTTTCAATAAAATTCTTTTTTCTTTATAATATTTTGTTATTGCAGTCTTATTTTTCTTTGCATAAATATGTTGCAAACAAACATTAAACAACTAAAAATCACATACTTGTTTGGATTGTCTAAAAATTTGATTTTTGATGTTTGAATTCTAAGAATGTTTTTTTTTCTCTTTATGGGATTACAACTATCTTGACTATAATAGATTCAAATCTCTCTTATAAGTATAATTCATTACTAGAAATTGACCAAAATCGATCGCGACAAAATTTACCGACTTCGGTCAATTAAAATACTGACCGAAAAATCAACCACGGTCGGTCAGTTTTTCAAAATATTTTAATTTTTGATTTTTCTTGTACGAAACCGACAAACTACGGTCGGTTTTCTAAACACAAAAATGCAAGAAACTATTTTAGCATTCTGAAAAATTTATTTTTAAGAAAGCGACTGAATCAGTCAGTTATTTCAGTTAGTTATTTTAAAAAACCAACCGACTTCAGTTGATAATTTTATATTTTTATTGAAACTGACCGAAATCGATCGATTATTTTCGCACGAAAATACAATTAAAGAATACAAATAAAATAAAAGAAAATCTTAAACTAAAATGTACTAATTGTCTAATGGTAGAATAGTATCCCGCCGGTACAGACCATGGTTTGATTTTAAGCAATTTTCTATTAATTATTATTTTTACAATCATGATTACAAATGCATATTTCTTATTTAAAAATCCGCAGATTTTGCTCGCTTACTGCAGGTATTATATAGACTTTATAATGAAATTTTTTACAAATTTTCTTATATGAAATTTGTTTGTTTTGTGAATTTTAGGTTGCCTTGGATCATCAATACGCAGCAATATTGGTGCTCTATGCTGCTATTGCACTAATAACATATGCCTGGGATGGTGTTGAGAGGGTATAACGACATCATCTATGTTCCAATTACTATGAAACTGACTCGCGATCATAAAAAACCAGATCCCAGCTTGTGGGAGTATAGTGGGTAGTTGTTGTTGTAGTTGCCCAAAAACATAGTATATGAGTATGTATTTATGGCAATATAGCATTGTTTATTATAAGCTTTATCCTCAAAAGACTTGTCTTACCCATTCATTGTTTGTTTTAGGCAAAATACATAGTTTTTCCATCAACCTTAGCTTATAGTGAAATTCATGTTACACACTTCTCGTTTATGGAAAATCTTTTACACACTCAACCTTTTAAAATATATCTAATATACATCACTTTTGACCAGATAACACTTGTGTATTTACACACAAAAAGGGTGTGAATCCAGTATAAAATATCATGTTTTGACTCCCCTCCCCACATCCACTTGCGTTTTACACACAAAAAAACACGTGAAACAAGTATAAAATCCTATATTTGTCTCCCCTCCCCACAGGAACCCGTTCCCCTTCCTTTGCTCTTCTTCCTCGTACCATTGCACCACTCATCTTCTTTCCCAGATAGAATTTTTGAAATAACATAAATTTCAAATCTAAAATTAAGCAATTTTTGTTGGTTTACTATAAAATTTTAGATCTAAAATTGATCGATTTTGTCAGTTTATCGTCCAAATTTTGTGAAAATTATTTATTTGTGATAGATTTAAATCTTTAACATTAGTATTGAAAATTTGGTGAAAAATCACCATTGTTGGGGTATTAAAAAAAAGCTTGAAAATTCAAATTGGTTATTAAACTCAATTGTTGCTTGATTATTTTTGGCTAGTTGTTTAGATAATGTAGTTGAATTTCGGTGTCGTTGAAAACTTTCTCAACAAACACTCATGGTGACGACAGCGATAGGGCTTAAGATAGAAAATGAGAACGATAAAGAAGATGAGGTTTAATTGTAATTTTTACTTTTTTTCTTTTTAAAGTCAATGACACGTACACGGCCCTATTAAGGCATCATCACTTTCACGTTATTTGAAAAATTAGTCAAACACAAAAGTAATGTATCTTAAACACACTTTTAAAAAGTTAAGTGCGTCAAAAAAATTTCGTGGATAAGAGACGTGCAATAAAAGTTTCATTACAAGGTCAATGTGTAAATTATACATTTTGTCTTTGTTTTGCACATTTAACTTTAGGTTTTAACGTGATATTTTTTACAACATAAAGTTAGAGAGTCGTGACTGGCACCTAGTGAGTGTGACTCGCAAAACAAACCCTTAACCAATCGTTTAGTAACGTCAACAATAATATGCCAAGCTTATAACAAAGCTCTAAGTAGCCAAACCATCATGCAACACATATAACAAAAAATTTATTGTGTTCGTTTTAATTTATGTAAACATATTTGATTGTATATAAAATTTTAAAAAGTAAAGATTTTTAAAATTTGTAGTTGATCATAAATAATTCAAAAAGGGACCAAAGTATTTGCGTTGTTATAAAAACTTATCATCAAGGATAGAATTGTAAGTTTAAGTTGAATTGTTTTCAAATTTAGAAAGCAATTATTTTTTTGAAACGGACTAAAAAGAAAATAAGTTCACATAAAATGGAACGGAGGAAATATAACGTAGTCTGAAGGCATCATCATAACAAAATAAATCCCCTCAAAATAAATTCATCCAACCTCACAGGCTATAGCTAGAATAATATAAATCAAGAAGAGTTTCGATCTAAATCATAGAACTGTTTGCAGCGATTACCAAAATACATCAAAATGGTGATTACAGACAAAAAAAAAACAGTTTGCTGCAACTGCAATAATCAAACCGTTTTGCATTCGCAGCAACACCAGTAGACAAAAGAAAACCGCAATTCAAATAAGGAATTCAAGATGGTTTGATCAATCCTTGACTTCCCCAGCAACTTCATTCTCCTTCGAGAGGCATACTATCATTTTCAATTTAAGTTTTGTTCCAATTGAAGAGGTTGACAAACAATGGAGTTTTCTTCTCTCACAAACACTCATAAGTCTCTAAAAAAAGTACAACTGTCTAAATTACTTTTATGAAACTCTTTTATTTTTCAAAGATTAATGTGCATTTAGCAAGCAGATCTATGTGAAGAAAGTGTTTAAATTTTATTCGGTGTCATTGCTAGATTACTAATTCGTATGGAATTAGCATAATCAGGTAATTAAATTCTTGGTGAAAATTATCAACATTATAATATTGTAATAACAGCTCACGCATTTTTAATGATCTTTTTTTATAATTATGCCAGAGATGATAAGTGGATCAACATGAAACTTTCCTCCAAACTAAAGCTCTACAAAAGTTACTAGACTTTTTTAAGAAAAAACATTTCCCTTTTTATTATATTCTTTCAAGTAAACCCTTGCAAGAAAAAGGATTTTCTCGAGTCATAATTTTCTAACAAAGGTTTTTAGTCTATACTCAGGAAACCTATCCAATAACGCGTGAAATTCCCAAAAGCCCATGGTCTCGTGAAGCATTTATGCACACATGCAATAAGGAAATAATGGGGCATTAATGTAATTTGAACCCCACATTTGAACTCCTCAGAAAAATACGGGAACGGGGGTAAATGGTGGGAAGATAGTGCCTATAACCGCCTTAACTGTCACTACCCACGAACACATTACTAACCCAGAATTGAAGAACAAAATCAAAACTTTGAATGTGCATCAACAAAAGATCGAACAATTGTAAGTAGTCTGACAATTGATAACGAAAGGTCTCAATGAGTGATTCCATGATAAAGAAAGGGCCGTGGAAAGCGGAAGAAGATGAAGTGTTGAGAAAGCATGTGAAGAAATATGGGCCAAGAGATTGGAGCTCCATTCGATCCAAAGGCTTTTTACAGCGTACTGGCAAGTCTTGTCGTCTTCGTTGGGTCAATAAACTTCGCCCCAACTTGAAAAAGTTAGTTCTTCTTTCATTCTACACTATTGCTTTCTATCGTCGTCACTCTTCTTTGTACTCGCCACTTTCTGGCTTGAGAACTTTCTGCTTTGAGTGAAGTATTTTCATTGTGGCATTTTCTTTGTTGGGTTGGGAAATAGTGGGAATTTCTTGTTGCATTGCTTGCAAAATTGAGTTTTTGGTTAAGCTCTTTTTGGTTTTTCTCTTCTTTTTACCTTTTTGTTGTTAAGTTGCAATTTTGCTTTGACTTTGTGGAGTTTCAGTTCTATGTTGAAGTATTTCATCGTGGGGTTCCCATTATTGGGGTTGGGAAGAGTTGGAATTACTTAATGCATTGCTTGTAGAAAGATTTTTTGGTTATGGGTTCGTTGTTGTGCTATTTTTATCTTACTATAATTGCCCCCAAAAAGATTGTTTCTTTTTCGGCTTTTATTTTTCATAGAGTTTAACAATTTGCTGAGACTTTGGAAATTGTGTTAAAGTATTTTGCTGGGTGGGGTTTGTTGTTTTTACTGTAATATTTTTGAAGTAATGCAATTTGCTTTTTTACTCTGCTCTTCCTGTAAATTCGTTAAGTTGTTGACATTTGATGGAGAATTCAAAAGGTGAGATTTGCAGCTATAGCACTGATGACTCTGCTATGCGTATCAGATGTTTGTTTATATGCTTCGTGTTAGCATTGTGTTTCTGTCAAACTGGAATTTTTGTTGTTTGTTTTTACTATATTTCTTTATGAAGATATGCCGTTTGCTTTTTAGTCTCTTCTTCTTGTAAATTCGCTTAAATTGTTGAACTTCGATGGTGGATTCAAAATGTGAGATTTGCTGCTATAGCACTGATGATGTTACAATGAATACCAGATGTTTGATTATATGCTTAGTGTTAGCATCTGCTTCTCTCAAACTGGAAATGTATTTCATGAAATGAAGGTGATAACTCTTGTGTTAATTATTCATTTTCTTTCTTTTGAATGAGTAGTGGAGTGAAGTTTTCAGCAGAGGAAGAGAGGACTGTGATTGAACTTCAGGCACAATTTGGGAACAAATGGGCTAGAATTGCTACATATTTGCCTGGACGAACTGACAATGATGTCAAGAATTTTTGGAGTAGCCGGCAGAAGAAATTGGCTAGAATTACGCGGACCTCAGTACCACAGCCTAGTAAGCCCCAGAAGAGTAACAACAGGGAACATCCTGCTCTACAAAAACTTCCCTCAGTAGAGGTAAAATTCAATAATCTTCTCATCCCTGTACTGCTCTCTGGTTTATTCTCTAGTGTTGTCTAATTTTACCTGACTTATTAGACGAATCTTCTGTATAATTGGTTTAGCCGAGACATTGAGACCTTTTTGAAATGTATTTTTCTCAAGATCTGGTAAAATGGGCATTTGAAAACTTCATTGACATTGTGTATCTCTCAGCTTCCTCACTTGTGGTCAGTCTGACAGTTAAGTCAAAACTTCTCAGATAGAAAGAAACATTGTTAAGATAAGTAAAAAGCTCTAATTGTAGTTGTCTTACTCTTAACCAGCCGATAAGGTTGTATGTTTATGCCTGTTCACTGAATAGTTATCCCCACAATTTGTCATTTTCAGCTTGTGGATTGGATTATCTCTTTCTTTTTATTGAATTTACAGGGACCAAAATTGAGCTCATTGGAAGAGGAATGGTCTTTGTCCATGTCCCAGTATTGCCCATCATCCTATATGAATAACTCTGATACAACCAACATGGTCCAATGGCCAGAGTTAGTGAATTCAACTTCACTTCCTTTCCAGCCAGATCCGCTTCAACCTGAGTTCATTCCTAATGAGAAGGGAACCTGGTTCGGGTCACAGATTCCACTCCCCTTTCCCCAGATTCCACTGCAAACTGACTTTGGTCACCCACTAGAAAGTCTAGTATTGCCCATGAAGCTTGAGGAATCTGACTTTTTAGATTTTTTCGAGCAGCTCAGTGCTTCTGAAATAGGAAATGTGCAAGTCCCTCTTGTACCAGCATCATGTTCAGGACCAGAGAGAAACTCTGAGATTATTAATGTGAAGAGAGAAATCGACATCCCCCTTACACCAGATAGCTTTATCGATGATTTCCCCATGGATATGTTTGATCATATTGATCCACTGCCAAGCCCATTCAATTGGTGATGGTTGTAATTAGTCTATTTCGGACAGTAATTAGTCACATGAATATTTGCCATTGTAGCTATTCTTTGTAACAGACAATTTGACCTAGTGCTTAACTGCTTGTAACAGTTTTCATCTGGTAGATTTGTGTTGTCTGATGACTTGAAGGAAGATATTCGAATCACGAATATGAAGTCGTTTTTATTATAGAGTATTTTACCCCATATTAGAGAGTACTTAACCCCCAATTGGATTTTCCGGTGTGAATCCAACTTTAGTTGGGCCTAATACGAATTCTGTTTTTACCAATCGTTGATCAATGCATATACTGGATAAGCTGTTCCTTACAATTGTTGAATGAATGATTAAGTCACATGGTAAAGCTAATTATAGCACTGCAAGCATTTCATAAATCATTTGACTTTCCACGAGCTACCTTGGGAATTTAACGTCTAAGTTATAAATAATCTCCTTTAGATCTCAATTCTGTTTTGGTTGCTATATATTATTTAGTGGTGTAATTTCATTCAAGGTTTCCTAAGTGTTAGTTAAATTTGAGTTTGATAGATGATTTGTGTCAAATAAATTTGAGTAGGATAGATGATTTTGTTTACATCCATTTTGTGATGTAAGCTGGCAGTCACAGCTATTTGAGCAATACTAAGCCTGCTTGGGCCGAGTGGGAAATATGGCAAACCAGCTTCAGTTGTTTTACGCATATGTTCACTGCGTCTCAGCTTGGGTTCACGCTAGGGCCCAAAATATAGTAATAAATACTAACCCACTTCAATTGAAGGCTTAAGTGAAAGGGTTTCTCTTGAGCCCAAAGATTGGACTGTCAGGCTAGGCTTCGCTTGAGGCCCAGCTATTATATGAATGTAGTCCGCTCAGATGTAGTATCGACAAGGAACCTTTGTAGTTAGCTTTTTAGAATCACGACTAGTAACAAACAGTCCTTTAGTTATCTCTTTCAAAATGTCGAGTCTAAAATACTTAAAAAGTTCGGGATACACCGTTTAGCAAATTTCACGGAGTTCCTGCAAAGACAACAATACGCTAGTCACCTTAGGACGTGTCTTTAATAATTTACTTTTCCTAAATTCGGGTGCACATTTATGTGACCCAAATCCAAATCTCAACGAAGTTGAAATGTGTCAAAATCCACGGGTGCATTTATATGACGTGGTTCGAGGCATGTTTTAATGACGTTACAATTTTCTTTAATAATAGTAATAATAAAAGTGGTTGATAGATTAAAAAATACACATAAGTTAAAACATGTTCTGAAATAAGATAATTAAGCCAAATATAACAGTTGAGCGACCGTGCTAGAACCACGAAACTCGGGAACGCCTAACACCTTCTCCCGGGTTAACAGTCTCGAATTTCTGATTCGTGGACTGTTAAACAGAGTAATTCTTTCCTCGATTCAGGATTCTAAACGGTGTCTTACGACACCATAAATCTCTCAAGTAGCGACTCTGAGATCTCTTAAATAATTAAATCTCATTTCGGTTGTCCTTTAATTGGAAAATCTCCCTTATATACGCCCTTTGCCGGGTTGTAGTGGCCAAAATGAGGTGTGACACTAGCGCCTAGTTAATAAAATATTCAAATGCCATATTGGTGATATGCTAGTTAAGTCCCTACGTAGAAAGGACCATTTGAATCATTTGCAGGATACCTTCGACATCCTTAGAAGTTACAACATGAAGCTCAACCTCGAGAAGTGGACCTTCGGGGTTGGTTCGTGAAAATTCCTAAGATTTATGGTTTCAAACAGGGGGATCGAGATCAATCCAGACAAAACAAAACCCATCAAAGAAATCACGGGTAGATAATATAAAGGTCATCCAACGGCTAACAGGGTGGATAGCGGCCCCGGGCAGGTTCATATCAAGGTCATCAGACAAAAGCCATCACTTCTTCTTTTTACTCAAAAGAAAGAGCAACTTCGAATGGACTCCATAATACCAACACGCCTTAGAGGAACTAAAACAATACCTGACTAGTCCATATTTGTTTCACACACCAAAAGAGGGTGAAACACTATTCCTGTACCTGGTTGTATCCGAAGTAGTGGTAAGAGGCGTGCTGGTTTGAGAGGAACAAGGTATGTAAGTCGAACCCTGGTGGACGTCGAAACCCGATATCCCCATCTAGAAAAATTGGCTTCGTGCCGATAAGCACCTCGCAAAAGTAAAATCCTTATTTTCAATGTCACCATATCTGCATTTTGTCAACATACCCCCTCCGAAGCATACTGTAAAAACCCGAACTATCGAGCCGATTGGCCAAACGGGCCATCGAACTCAAGAGGGGGGGGGGGGTTATGATATCAAGTATTAACCTCGACCGTCCATCAAGTCCCAAATTCTGGCAGACTTCGTGGTTAATTTCTCGCCATCCCTCGTACCTGAGTAGAGATGGAAATTCTATTGAAATCAGGCACATCTTCACGAATATGGACCCTGTTCACAGAAAGCGCCACAAAGTAAGAGGATCTGGACTCGTTATAGTCCTCAAGACACCCATTGGCGGCATAATCAGACAATCCATAAAGACCACAAAATTGACTAACAATGAAGCTGTACACGAGGCTATGATTGCCGGTTTAGAATTGGCTAAAAGCCTGGGAACCAAGATCGTCGAGGCGAAATGCGATTCGCTCCTCATAGTAAGCCAGGTGAATATGAGCCACAAATCTCGAGAAGATGGGATGCAGATGTACTTAGACAAAATCCAAATAGCACTACTTTGCTTCAAAAATGGACATTATTCTATGTACCTTGAGAGTAGAACAGTGAGGCTGATGCTCTCACGAATCTGGGATCCTCTACGAAAGAAGAGGACCTACTCCCTGGAGCTATTGTCCAATTTTTTAATCAGTGTTCAAAAAAGGTCACGCAGAGATTAGTTCTACCAGTCTTACATGGGATTGGAGAAATAAGTATATTGATTATTTAAAAGACGGGAAGTTGACCGTAGATCCAAAAGAATCGAGGGCCTTAAAAACCAAAATAGCTCGTTTCTCGCTCGACGAAAATGAGACTCTATACAGGAGGACTTTCAATGGACCTAAGGTGGTATGTCTAAGGCCAGGTGTCACACCTTACACCCCGAGGGTATATAAGAGAATTTTTTTCAGTTTAAGTGACATTATTCGAAACTGGATTATTTATTTAATTCTTAGAGTCACCAATTGGATTAAATTATGGTTTCCCAAGTCACCGATTTATTTTAAATATCAAATCAAGGAATTTTCATTTTTAAAGAATTTGCGAACCAGAAGTTCTAGATAAGGAATTCTGTTAACCCGGGAGAAGGTATTAGGCATTCTCGAATTCTGTGGTTCTAGCACGGTCGCTTAGTAATTTATACTTGGTTTAATTGTTTAGCTACTCATTTTTAGGACCTATATAAATTTATCTTCTTACCGCTTTAAAAAAAACTTAATTTATTCGTAATTAAAGAATTTTACGCATACGTATACCCCTTTTTGGCGCGTCAAAAATTATGTCACGTAAACATATCCACAATTAATAACGCTTTGTTTATTTTATTAAGATCAGTTTGAAGTTGTGCGAACACATCCCTCGAGTCATTTTAGAATTAAGTTCACAATTATGTTACACGAATGTATACATAATCGCAATACTAATCTAAATCGGGCCTAAAGAAAACTACGATGTTCAATTACTTCTAAGCTTGAGATTATTGCAAGGTCAAAGTTATGGAATTATTGGCAAAAGGGGCGGCTTTTATTCTTACTACATTGGGCCTTGGCAGAAATTACTGTGGCCCAAAATCTCTTTAGGTGCTAAATTTTCAAGACGTTGATAAAAGAAGAAATGAACCAAATCAATTAGAGAACAAAGCTTTAAACATAGAATAGCCCAAAGCTAAAGCCCTTATCGAACAGCCCATTAGGACAACTTAAAGAGTACCGTTGAGATATAGGAAATTGAACCAAAGTTATGATAACCAAAAGAATAATATAACTACTGGTGTTGAATGGATTGGCTTCAAGAATTTACTTGAAGGAAACAACAAAAAATAAGAAGTCAGCATCACATTCCATGGATTATTAAGCAATTTTTCATATTTTTTATTGCAAGCGTATATGCTACTATATTAAAGAACTCCAAAATATTAAGCTAACTAAGAGACAAATCCACAAGACCACTTTACTAATCCATTATTTATTCAGCTTTGGTGCTACTAGTTAGATTTGCATTTGATAGTTAGAAAAAAAGGATATTTTCAGCATTTTAGAAGAGTGCAAAGCTGCAGTGTTTTTATATCGAGTTCATATTCAAATTTAATCCAAGTCCATAACACACATCCTAGTTTAGAACAGTGATCAAACAATTAGTTCTGTACGAACACACACACAGACCATTCAATGAACTGAGTGACTAAGTAATCAGAAAAGTCACATAACGCTAAGCTAAATGAAAACAAGGAAAATGAATTTGTTATCAATTCAAAAATACACATCAAACTGTGAGTTTAAAACAGTGAACACCTAAAGTTAATTTAAAACAAAACATTGATTCATGAGCTCACTATACATAGGCCAACAGTGATATGGTGATCTTTAAGTTGTTAACTGCTTCATTAGGCCAATTCTACTGTCAGTAACAACTAAACTAAATAATGTGAAATTTGTAACTTCAAACTATTCAACACTAAACAATCATGAATTAATGCCAACATGGAACACATAAAATGATTTAACAACCAATCGCAGAAGTTCAGGAAGTTAAACATGGTCATGAGAACAAACAAATCAAAGCTTCATTTGCACCCTTAGAAAAGAACTACTAATGGAGTTTTTTTTTTTACATACCTAGCAACTGAAACTTTGAAACAAACGACCAAATAAAGGTCTTAAATCAGGCAGACAGCAGGATGAACAGCAACAGACAACCAAAAATACCACAGCTTCAAGAACCGAAAATCAGCTCAATCCAAACCTATTTTTGGCGCAAATCCAGAATCAAAAAATGCAGAAAGAATTTTTTTTTTTTTGCTTTTCTCTGATTTTTCTTTTGGAAAGTGAAAACTCGAACAAGGAGACAAAAACTCATACCATTTTTCCTTGTATATCTTTTGGATAAAAATGACAAAGAGACTAAAAAAGAACAAAGAAAAAAAACTTGAAGGGAAAGTGATGAATAAAAAAACCAACAAATGGACTGATTTTTCTGAAACTTTTCTCCAAAATTTTTCTTTGTATTTTCGTCTCTTTTTTTCACAAAGAAAGCTTATATATATAGCCCTCGACAAATTCTCGTATCTTCTCTCAAATATCTGAAATCCTCAGATTTTTTGAACAATTTTGGGACAAATGGTGGGCATGGATCGATTTACATCTATCCACGGGCCCCATTAGTCCAATAATCTTTCTTTGTACAAGAATTGTGCAATTCCGGAGAGAAAACTCATACTCTATAATATTCATTGAGGATAAGCTAACATGGAGGGGGGATCAAAGAGTGAACTCGCTCAAAACTCAGGCGAGTTGAGGCGAGTTCACTGAAGAAGAAGAATAATAGTAGAAGAGCCACCTCTGATTTTGGTCTCTTGGGTTAGGTAATTTGGGGGGAGATATCATAAGATAGCTTATATATTAGGGCGACGGGGTAGGTCGTTTGGCGGGCAGAACCGGCGGAGAGAGGTGTTTCGGCTTAGGGAGTTTAGGAATTTCTGGGTCGATCCACTGGCCCAAATTCCGAAATGAAGCCCCTTTTCCCATCTCTTTTTAATTCTTATTTCCCTTTCTTTTTCCCCCTTTTTAATTAAAAATCATATTAATAAAAAAATCTAAATTATTTAAAAATGTGAACTGAAGTAATCAACTAAATTATAAAAATTATAAACATTACGTAAATCTATGTTAAGAGTGAAAAAATCAATAAACTAGAATTAAAGACGAAAAATGTAAATGTGGGCTATTTTTGTTGATTTTCAAATTTTATAAAATAAGTAATTACGAATTAACTCTAAAAGGTATAAAATAAATTCTAATTGAAATACATAATATTTTTTGATATTTTTCATGATTAAATAAAAATTAAATATGCACAGAAATGCAAACACTTAATAAAAATCTACAAAACTTCCTAAAAATGGCAAATAATTAAGACAAAATCTATTTTCTTGGAATTTTATAAGAGTATTTCGAATAGGGCAAAAATCACGTGCTCACACCAGGTGACAGATTACTTACTCCAAGAAATCCACGATGGTACTTGTGGAAATCATTCCGGCCCCAACTCCTTGGTCCGAAAGGTGATCAGAGCGCGCTATTATTGGGACAGCATGGAAAAAGACACCAGAGATTTCGTTCGAAATGTGACAAATGCAAGAGATTCGCCCATGATCCGCCAACCCGCTCGAGTAACTACACTTCATTTTGTTACTATGGCCATTCATGAAATGGGGAATGGACATCGTCAGCCCCTTGCAGACAACACCAGGTAAGGTTAGATTCATTTTCTTTATGAATGACTACTTTTCAAAATGGGTAGAAGCGCAGGACTTAGAGAAAATAAGAGAAAAGGAAGTCATCAATTTCATATGGGATCACATCATATGCTAATTCGGGATCCCATCCAATATAACATGTGATAACGAGAGGCAGTTCATCGGGAGCAGGGTAATACAGTTCCTTGAAGACCACAAGATTAAGAGAATCCCGTCGATGTCTTACCATCCATGTGCAAACGGCCAGGATAAATCTATACATAAAAATATCATTCAGAACTTAAGGAAGAAACTAGAGAGCGCCAAGGGAAAATTGAGAGAAATGCCGTCCGAAGTATTACGGGCATATCGAACAACTTCAAAATCAAGGACCGGGGAAACATCTTTCTCTCTATTATATGGAACCGAGGCTTTGATACATGTGGAAGTCGGAGAGCCGAGCGCCAGATTCCAGCACACCAATGAAGGCTCAAACAATGAGGCGATGACAATATCCCTCAAACTACTCGACGAAAAACGAGAAGGCTCAATAATCTGGATGGCCACCCAAAAGTAAAAAATCGAAAGATACTATAACAGGAAACAAATCTATGGTATTTTGGGATCAGGGACTTAGTCCTAAGGAAGGTCATTCTCAACACTGGAAATCCTAATGAAGGGAAGTTGTGCCAGAACTGGGAAGGACCATACCGTGTCCTCAGAATAGTCGTAAAGGGATCTTATAAGCTCGGCACCATGGAGGACGAACAGTTTTTGAGAAACTGCAATGTATCAATGTTGAAAGGGTATTATTGCTAGGGCATCTGATCGAAAATTTTCACAAATACTCCCGAACAAAGATTGCACCCTTTTCTTTCGATCGTATATTGTCCCAAAGAGGGTTTTCACGGTAAGGTTTTTAATGAGGCAATATCTACGTACTACCTAAAGAGGATCCGACAAGCGTACAATGCTTTCCCTTACAATTGACCTCGAACACTGGACGGCATCCTTCGAAAGATCACCCACCTGGAAGAACCAAGGAGCGTCAAAAAGGGTTCAACTAGGAGAATGATGTACCAAGCCAAATGGTCAAGAGAATCGTGTCCACCTAAGCTGGGCTCACGGCAACCAAACAACATGTACTTATGCTAAGAAACTAAAGAATAACTTTCTCTAAAGTATCTCATACTCCAAAAGAAATTTTTGCATTCCCACAGCAAGGATCCCTCTATCGACGAATGCTCCAAAAAACTCAAAAACTGGCGTTGATAATTCGGCACGCACATGGCCTCAGAGTCGCGACTCAAAATTATAAGCCCTCAACAAAGCGGCACATAAATTACGAAACGTCTCCAAAAAGAAAAATTGTCCCAGACGCTCAGAGACTAGCAAAGCAGATTTCGGAAGCGAATAACCCAGGGTCGGAAGCTCCAAAGTCATAAAAAGCCTTTAATAAGGTAATTCCAAGTTCACAAGTTCCGTCCCCCAAGCCAAAGTAAACTCAATGACTCGGAGAATTTTGCCAATCGATATTCACTTAAAAAATTGAGGACATAAGACCCCGAGAGGGTAAACTCGGTCTAGCAAGATCAACTCAATATAACAACAAAAACTGTAAGACCTCAATAGGCATG
The DNA here is from genome assembly GCA_034376525.1 of Nicotiana benthamiana. Classification (NCBI taxonomy): domain Eukaryota; kingdom Viridiplantae; phylum Streptophyta; class Magnoliopsida; order Solanales; family Solanaceae; genus Nicotiana; species Nicotiana benthamiana. The sequence continues at coordinate 34,575,085 of CM067336.1, forward strand.
ACAAAATTGTAAGACCACAACAAGCATGATAAAACTGTAAGACATAAACACGCGTGGTAAAATTATACGAATTAAAAGGCATGACAAAACTGTAAGACCTCAATAGGTGTGGCAAAACATTAAGACCTCAACAGGCATAAAAGTTTTGTAAGACCTTACTATAAGCATAAAATCAATCTCGAAGTTTAGGCTATACGTCGCCCAGAAGGGCATACCCTCGATGTAAATGCCTAAACTACTACACTCGCGATCAAAGGCTATGCTAATGTAAATGGCTACGGTCATACGGCTGGACCACCAAAATTAACACGACTCAAGGATGCCCGACCGTCGCTAAAAAATCATAGGCCATTACTTCGAATCTACTTCGAAAAGAACCGGTTAAACAGGCTATCCTCGACATGTAAAAAGATCTTCGACCATGTCAGCTCCAAACTACAAGGCTTCGAGCTACTCAGTCTACGAGCTAATCCTTTTGAAGTGCTCGAACATCTTCGCTAATGACTTGAAATTGAGTTTCTTCGCGAACGGACGATAGGCTAGGCAAAATCATTGTAAAAGTCCTTAACGAGAGGAAAACAAAGCCTACATATACTTAAGGGCAAATGTGTAAGAGCTATTGTCGCCATCTTAATGAGCCTCCGGCCACATACAAAAGCATAAGAGCCATTGTCGCCAACTTAAAATTTGAAAGCTTGAGGGTCAAAGTGAGCTCGAGTCGTAAATCGATTCCGAGACCGGACCCAAAATAGTTAACTACATATGCCTAAGGGCACGGCATAAGAGCCACTGTCGCCAGCTTCAAGAGCCTTAGGGCTACACACATAAAAGGTCACTTCGACCCAAGGCGTAGGAGCCATCGCCGCCAGCCTACACTAAAGGTCATACTACTCAGACGCATAAGAGCTCCGAGCTTGTCCAACGAGCCCCAAGGCTGTATCGCGGATCTATAAATTCTTGCCAATTCTAAAAATAGGAGCACCCGATAAAATTCGGGGCAAAAAGGGGAGCGAAAGGAACAAAGCCATAGAGTTCATTCCATGCGTATAACAGTATGAATATATTATATACAAACAGGAAAATCAACATGGACCTAATCTATTACTGAGCCTGAATTTTCAGAGGGCTTCGCAAAGGTTGCACCCTGACAACTACGAGTCCCCCGACGGCCCCTTCTCAATGGCATCTTCTTTCTCCGGGGATCTACCCTTATTTTTAGCATCGCCCGAGCCACTGTCCGGGGCACCCCAACAATTTGCTTTTGGAAAACCGGCCAGGCACTACCTGCAGCTCAAGCTAAATTTGGGCTAGCTCCCTCAAATTCCCCCTCAACACAAGCATTTGCGACAATAGCTTCCTCGTTATGCAAGGACACAAGCGTCTTAACTTTGGCTTTAATCCAATATAGCGCGGCCACCAACTCAGAATTAAGGTCTTGGTACATATCACTATCCTCCTTTGCACCCTGGAGCTAATGCTCGGTTAAGGTTACTTTCCCCTGGAGGGCATCCCTATCAGAAGTTATTTATCTTATGAACCGGTACGGGATGAAGACCTAGTTTTAAAGCGCTTTAGCCTAAGGACGCAAAAATGACAAGGTAGAAAAACAAAGATCGGAGCGGCCCATAATGGACGGACAGGGTTAGCAGAAATTGCCCTCTCGCAAAGTCTTACCATCTCGCTAAAAAGGGACCAAGCATCAATGTCAAGATTTCCCTCAAGAACGGTCGGTGCCCTTCGAGTCAATCTCTGCTTTCAACTAATGCCCCTACAAAGAGGGCCCTTCCCGCGGGGGATCTTGTACTCCAGAAGGCGGTAGGGTCACTCCCTAAGGGGATCTGATAATGATCACAGACTTAATAGGATGAGTCAAAGCTTCCATCCCTTGTTCACCCCGATCCCCATAGCCAGGCTCCTCCGAACTTCCCACCAAGGGCATCTCAATTTGGGGAGAATTTTGGTCATCAACCAACTCGGAGATAGTGCTCGATACCACATCCGTTCCTTTCCTACCACAAAGACAGACCATAGCTGCATCAGGTCCTGGTTTTCAAGCCTCCACTCCTGCGGCTTGAGGATCAACCGAGTCCATACACTCCTCACGAGCCGTCTGAAAGTTGTTCTCCCCCTCACCTTCAGCTCAAAGATTTCTCACCGTCTCCGAGGTCGGAGCTATTGGGTCATCCATGGATCTTTTAACTCTCTTGAACTCTGGTGGCCCGACCAGCAGACCCCCTTGCCTTCTCTTCTTCTCGCCAGACACTAGGGTATCCCCATCAGTGGATGACTCCTCCTTCATCAAAGGGACTTCCACCAGACCTACACAAATGTAGAATAATTTGCGTATTTTTGGTTTCTGAGTTGCGGCCGCAAGGAAAAATTTGCGGACCGAACTTTACATATGTGGTCACAAGAGAGAATTATGTGGTCTGCAAGGTCTCATTTGCGGCCGCAGGAGAAATTGGGCGGACCACAGATCCTTAACCTGCAAGCATGTTTCAATTGTGACATTCACTTTGTTTCTTGGTGTATACTTGCATATCTTTGTGAGTAATTGAACATTGAATTGCAACTAAAGACCTCCCCTATTTGATACAGATAATGGTTTGATCAAGAGCAGAGGTGATACTTCTAAAGGGAGGGGTGAACCTTACATGGGGTGAGGTAAGAGTGCTTCGACCTACAAAGAATAATTACAAAGAAAGCTACAGCTGATAGAGATAGAGGTGCGGATACCTTCGATTCCAATTCTTACATCCCATCTAGGGAAGAATCAGAGGACAACTCAACCTCTGTTCAAGATTAGCTGGCTATCTAGACAAGGCCTCCAGGGAGATATCGACTTAGGGATGAGTCGTCCTCATCTCATAGAACTTCTGAGGGCTGAGAAAGTGCTAGTCAGGCTTTTAACCACACAAATGTGCAATCCTTAAAATGAGTTTTGCAGTCGCAGAAGAAATTATGGACCGCAGAATTCCATATGAGGCCACAAAAAAAGAAGGAAAATGTAGCAGATATTTGCACAAATTGCGAACCGTACATAAATTGTGTGGCTACAAAAAGCGGGGCTAAGAGTTAAAGATTAGAGAATGTGAACAAAGACCAAGTGCAGGAGTCTCTGTGAATTGCGGACTGCACAAGAATTGTGCAGCCACAAACCTAATTGCGCGGACCACAGAAGATGTCCTCGCATGCGCAGTTCAGAAATATGTGGCCGCAAAACTTCATTTTCTGCCAAGATGAAGAAATCTGTGTACCCACATGGAATTGTAAGGACGTAAAGCCTCCCGAAGGGTATTTTTGTTCGATATTTAGCCTTGTATAAATAGAAGTGTTTCACAAAATTAGGTTAAGTTTGAACATTTAAAGTTGTTGTAGCCATTTCTCTTTGCTACTTTAGGAAGTTTTTGCTTAATTGAACATCTTATCATTAGATTTCATTATTTTAATCTTCCATTAGGAGATTTATTAGCTTTTCTTCTCTGTTTTTGACCCAACCGTAGTGTATAAACCTTATGGATATTTAATTTTATACTTGTTTATGATAGGATATTTATTATTTAACTTATTTCATACTTCAATTGTAAATAGATGGCTGTAATGATTCATGTATATTTGACTTAGTCTCTACTTGAGAAAGAGGGACCTAGTCTAAGATAAATTAGGCTACAAGAAATTGGATCAATTGAGAGATTTATTAACCCATTTAATGGGTTCAACCTAGAGAAAGTAATAACCTGACTTGAGCTCTGATCAACAGTTTTGGTTGATACCCTTTGATCTTGAGAAAGATAAATTGGGCCAAACCGCTCTCTAACCGAGAGGTATTGCATGCGTAAGGTAAATTTGTGAGCTATAATACACCCCTATCAACAAAACAAGCATTAAAGTCTTCATCCTATTAGGAAAACACCTAGGTCATGGTCACAGGCCTAGGCTGTTTTATCCATATAGAAGAACCTTAAAAATAATTATCTCTGGTCTTTTGTCTTTAAATTTCAATAATTAGATTATCATTAGAAATAAAAACAAAAACCTTATTGTGGAAGTGCAATCTAGATACTCCAATTGCTCATTTGAAATATATACTCCTAACTCCCATCTTAGCCCCATATGGATTCGACCCTGAATCTTGTTGGATTTATATTTCCATATGATCGTTTCATATCTCTATTGAGGTGTGCATTTGGACGTGATCAATAGCCCATAACACCAGCCATATACAAGTTCAGATAATAGTTTAGTTTGAGTATAGTTTTAGCTTAACCTTCAGTTTAGTTCCAGATCAGTTGCTAGTTCAGACTCTTGTTTAGCTTTCGGCTTATATTCAGATTTCCATCTTACATTCATACATTAGTATTCTTTACATATGCTTCCCACCCTACATACTTTGCACATATCGAACTCCCGTCCGTTCTAGGACACTGTGTTTCATACCGCACAGGTAAAGATAGATAAACTTTTAGCCACATCAGTAGGCCACCCACCAGTTGTTGGAGTCAACTACTTATTCTTGGAGTTACTTATCTTTTGTATGTATACAATCATCTAGTTTGGGTATGATGGTGCCATGTTCCGTCCATTACTTTTTCATTTCAACACTCCTAGAGGCATGTAGATACGCACTTGTCAGATTTCCAAATTGGACAGTTCATATCAGCTATGCTTATGCTTGTTCATTTTATCTGTTTATATTCATGATTACTAAATTATCATCAGGTGCAATGATGATTGACACTTACTATCGGTTATCCTTCGCGATGCTCGGCTGGGTCGTGATAGATCTAATCCCTAGTGGAAAGGGTATGTGCATTGTAGGTTTTGCTCTACTAGGATGTGGATGATGATTGGTGATATGTGGTGTAGATAGTGGAGTAGAACTGGTAAATAATATCATTTATCTCTTGTTGTACCTCAATCCAGTTCCTTACCTCATTTTGTAAGGCTAGGATCTTGTTTCTTCTCCTCCTATTAAGGGTGGAGATATGACAGGATCTAGTATTAGTATCCCTTTCCATAAGCTATTTGATCCTAGATTTGGTTTTCCAAAATTCCTCCTCACTATTTAGGATAGATGAGTATTATTATAATAGTCAATCTTCTAGATTCTAGAGGAAGAAGATAAAAGGGTAAGCTCTAGATTTTTGGCTGCCTCCTAGCCTAGCCAAGATGTGCTTCTTCTTGTGGAAGATGTTGCCAAAAACTATTTTGTTCCAAGTGGAGACTTGAGCTTATAACTGGGCAATTTCCATTTCTAGACTACAACTTCCCTCATAGGTCTGTTGGACCATATTAGAGAAGGAGAGGTAGCTACACCACATGGGTTCAAACCTAAACGGGTTTAGATGATGTGTTATAGGGATTATGCCACAACTTGACTAACATTAGGCAGTTGTTAGAGTGGGTTTTAGGGAGTAGGGATGGGCATAATACCAACCAAATTGAAAAACAGACCAAACCATAAATTTTTATTTTTTGGTGTCGCTTTAATCGGTTATTCGATCGGTGTGTGATTTATAATTTATTAAATTTCGTATTCGGTGTGGTTAACGATTTGGTGTTTCAATTTTCGGTAAAATCAAAAAACTGAAGTTTTGGCTAAAACTTTAAATGTTTGTTTCTTTGGTTTAAGAAAAACAACTTGATCATTATATTTAGTAGTATCTACTAGGTCCTCTTTCCTTCTGAAACTTGTGTTAGTAATGTAATGACCAACTTTTCTACTAACACTCATTATTTTCATAGTTGCTCAATGCTCATCCTCCTATTCCTGGCCATATTTTTGCTAGCAGTAATAAGCCGAATGTTCAAATACGTCGCCCATATTATTTTCTTTGTTGATTTGAAAAGATAACCTGTGATGATAATGATCCACAAGTTCAGGTTAAATGCTAACACTGACTTTCGTTCTTGATCAAAGAAAGCAACTAGAGCGTCAATTTTGAGAGTGACAAACTACCAACTAGAAATAGAGAAAGAATTTGCTACAATTAAAGATCTGCAGCCTACATCGAATATAAAATCTTGAACCGTTAATAATTGAAAAACTAAATCAGAAATAACCGAACTGAACCTTGAAAAAATCACATCAAATCATAAATACTTTAGTTTGGTTTGGTTATTAATATAACAAAATCAAAAATCGATTGAACCGTACTTTCATAATAACCGACCGAACCGACTGATGCCCACCCCTAATAGGGAGGTGGCTCATTGTACTAGAGGGATATTCCTGGATCCAAGCGTCATTTGCAAAATACTTGTCTGCTTCTCTAGGATTAATCGGCTTCTATTTCTTTACCTCATATTAGTCCAAGTATACTTACTTCCTTTAAAACCCAAATCAATTAATTTGCAATAATTGATATACTACCGAATAAGTTAGCTCTTAGGGAAGAGATGTAATTTTCCCCTTGCTTGTCTCTAGACCTTAGGACTACATTGAATTCCTCGTCCACCAACCAACTCCAATTATAGTTATCAGGTATAGCTCTAAGTTGGTTCCAAAGGTTCCACCAATTGGCATAAGTATTGCTAGCATATACAACAGTAAAAAGCCAAGGGTTGGAAGAGGGGGTTGCCTTTACCATGACATTGATGCCCTGTGGAGTAGTGGAGACCTCATCAATCTTCAGAATTTCATCTTTCCACATGATGATAATGCATCATGACAAACCCACTGTTGGGTTTTTAATTTGGCTAGAAAAGCCTAATTCCTAGATCATGTGCTTGTTTTTAGTCATCCTGGTCTCCAAGAGAAAAAATATTATAGGTTCGTATAGTTTGACCATTTCTACACAATGTCTCCTAAATTCCCTTCCCCGCAGTTGCCCCCCCTAACATTCCAGATGGTGAAGTTCATTAACAGTTTGGGGTTGGTAGGTGACTTCCTCTTTAGGAATTTGGCTTTTCCCTTCATTGATGGTCCTACTTGATTCTCCTTTCGAGGAGCCTAAGTGATTTTCTGGTCCATTGTTGGGTACAATTTCACAACTGATTCTCTTGAGTCTTTTTCCAAGACTAGCCTTAGACTTACCCCAAAAATCACCATACTTTTTGGGCATAGTACGATAAGAATTTATCCCCCAAACCCTCTGAACTCTATTAGTTCCTCTTGTTGAAAGAGCATTTATTTTGATTTGAGCATTCCCAATTATGCTATCATTGCCTCCAGTTTTGTGTCGGATGCGTCTAGGTGCTCGTGGATATTTTTTGACCCTGCCATCTAGGTTGCCTTTGATGGTGGGTTCATTGTCCATGTTGGTGTCCATGAGGAGAAGGGTATGCTGGGAATAGCCTCTCTTGGGAAGACTAGTGGAAAGAAATTGAGGGTGTGGCTTATCTACTTTATAAGTGTGCTTAGTCGGTTTGTTGACAATGTTTTCTTGCCTAAGGCTACTTGAGCTTGCATCAGTGTACTCTAGACAACCATGGTTTATAACGGGGGGTTTGGATGACCACTGCAATTGGCATTGCCACTGCGATTGGCATTGATCTGATTGTGAAAGTTAAAGGGAATGCAATCCCTTATAGAGCCATCTCCAGCGATAAGATTGGAATGTGGTCTAAGGACAATGGTGCCGATGTCAGAAGGACATAGACTCGTACCCCTCATTGGTTCTACATTTGGGCATTAATGGTTTGGTTATTTGGGTTTTTCTCCATTTTTGGTGTTCGAATTGACAGTGAGATTGTCTTCTTTTGTCATGTCCTAGTTAGGCTTTAAGTCATCTCCCTTTTTAGTTGGTTTCTGTGCATGGAAATCCTCCATCATTTGAGATCTTTGGGAGACAACGATGTTAGTCAAATCAACTGAAGAGAAATGATGAGGGGAAACAGGGGAAATAAAAGTTTAATTGAGAATGTTACTCAGAGAAGTCAAATCCCTTATCTCTTTCCCAATTTTGGTAGTATTTTCCTTGGATTTTGGTGCATTTGTGCCCCCTACAAATGGCCTTATATTGGGTTAGATTTGTACCATTTTGGGATGGAATTGGGTGAGATATACTTACCTGATGTAGGTGCATGTTTTTGGTCTTGGGGTGCGTGTATGACAGTTAATGTGTATGTGCTGTAAAGGAGTGTGTCTGGTATGTGGTCTACTTTGGCCATGGATTGTGGCACGTGTTCGAGACAATGAGAAATGGATTGCTTTCCAGTTGCCTAATTGCATATGCCTTAGGTCCAATTGACCTTTGTTGACAATCCCGTTGGGAGTTTGCTTGTTGTGGCCTAGGCAAGTTATATTGGGCCTGTTTAATGGGGCATGTCTGCTTCACAGTCTTTGTGCCTCCTTCCCTGATACTCCCAAGAACGACAAACTTACCTGAATCTAGTACGTACATTTATCTTTCCGTTCTGATGTCCATTGCCCCAGTTGGCTGTGCTCTTTATGCTCTTCTACCTTTCCTTTACGTCGTTCTCTCCGTGGTAATTCCATAACTTTCCAATCCCATTCTTTCTACACACATTGGATATTCATCGATGACCTTGCATTTTCACGTGTCCCCACCGATAATAGGTATTTCTTAGAAAGATGGCCGATTTGTCCACGCTCTTTGCATAGTATTGTATAGGTCAAAATCTGACCGTTGCGGTCAAACCGATCGACATCCTGTCCACACGGAAAGGCCGCAAAAGATGACACGACCCACTCCATATGCGGCATCCCTTGAGTCAGACAAAACAACATCCAGAGGATGACCAAGGAAAACCTGGTGAGAGAGAGATAACATCGGACCGAGCAAATAGTCAAGGCCCTTTGAACATTGGTTCTCTCTCTAGCTTTCTCGCTCTCCAGCTCCCCATCTATCTCTCTTCTGTAATTTTTCTACAACTAGAAAGGTGAATGAATTAATCTTCAGGCATTTATGTAATATGTAACATGCTCTCCTTACTGGAAAGGTTCAGTAAGATCATCTATATTCACCTCTTTTATATAAAATTCTTCTGTTATTTCATTGGCCTGGATTTCATTATATGTGACTAAGATCTACCCCTTCATTTTCTTTGATTGATTTATAAAAAAAGATTATAATATTTTTGAGTCAAATAATTTGGCCACGTCTGTGGGAATTTCTTAGTGAAATTTCCTAGTCTCTTCCATACCAAAGACAAAGAACACGATTATCCCTCAAGAAGGGCGCCAAGATAAAGCCCTACCTAAGCGTAAGAAAGGCGCAACTTAGAAAGTGGAAAAAAGCTGAACACAGTCACCAAATGTAGGAATACCCCTTCAACCATTGAAAGACCAAACAAAACGAGATACATTGTAACCCTACTTTGACTTGCCGATCCATCGGATGGGGTAAGGAAAGTATCGATTTAACTTTCTTTCTGCTCTGTGCTCAGGCAGCGAGCGAGCGAGCAACGAAACACTTCAATTGAAAAATGGAAAACTACCGCACAAAAATCGAAACATCACCGGCCAGTGGTATCTCCAGACTAAAAGGCAAGAGTCAGGCAAGGAAACTCCTATGAATGCACCAAACAAATATAAGCAAAATAGCGACGTTTCATACTCTCCAGTGTTACATCCTCCGACGCGAACAATATCTATCTAATTGGGACATGGATACCCAATTCTCTCAAACACTGGGACTCATGACGGGTTAACATTTCGAAAAGTAAAATAATACCTTTTAAGGCCAAGGGCCTTCGTCAAAGAGAAGAGTTCGACTTTGATCGAGCGATGATGGGTTAATATTTTGATAACTCAAAATAACACCGTTTAAGGCTAAGTGCCATCGCCAAAGAGAGCAGTTCAATCTCGATCTAACGACGATGAGTTAACATCTTGATACGTCAAAATAAAGCCCTTTAAGGCCAAGGCTTTCGCCAAAAAGAAGAGTTCGGCATCAATCGAACGACGACGGGTTAACATTTCGATAAGTCGAAATAACACCCTTTAAGGCCAAGGGCCTTCACGAAAGAGAAGAGTTCGTCTTCGAACGAAGGATGATGGATTAACATTTTGATAAGTCAAAATAACACCCATTAAGGCCAAGGGTCTTCGCTAAAGAGAAGAGTTTGACCCCGATCGAACAATGAGGGGTTAACATTTTGATAAGTCGAAATAACACCCTTTAAGTCCAAGGGCCTTCACTAAAGAGAAGAGCTCGACCTCGATTGAATGACGACAACTTAACATTTTGATAAGTCGAAATAACACCCTTTAAGGCCAAGGGTCTTAGCCAAAGAGAAGAGTTTTCCGGCCTGAGGTACGACCTCTATAGATATAGCCGCGGCCACAGACTCAACTGAGGCACCCCTCGATGAAGGTCGAGTAGTAGATACTGTAGTAGGACGAACATATGATGTCAACTGTCGAAAAGCTAATAGAGGAGCCCTTTCTCTCCATATTCTCCCTGACATCAGCAAGCGGCTCGTGAGAAACTAAGTAAAAAGAGAGGAGAAGTAGCAGACAAAGACGATATCTCACCTGTAAGAGGTTTGCGCCCATGTTTATCATAGAAAACCTACCAGGTACGAACCCCCGCTGTATGGGGAAGGACAACAGTCACCCACTAACGAATACTTCGATGTGCATAGGAGGCAACTTCGCAGTTGTAGAAACATAACAAGATTTAATATGATAACAGAAAGTAGTCGAGCACCACTCCGACTTAAAAACATAGAAACTTACGTGCAAAGTTACACTCCTTAGGGAATCCCGTTGGATCCGCCACAAGATGCTCGGTCCACACATAGTAGAAATAATGATTAGCCCTATCGTCCATCTTCACCACCAAACTCTTCGATCCCTGATGGTGCATGTGAATCATTGTGCCATGAATACGCTGAGGGGCAAAGATATTGAGCATATGCCCTAAAATGACCTCTCGACCGGCAAGCTTCACGAATTTAAGTAATAAGAGGAACAACTTGTACAGGTAGAGCAAGGCATGCCTCATAAAAATGGTAGAAATCCACCGCCAGAAGAGGAAGGGGAAGTGTGTACCTAATGAGGAAAGGATAGGCGTAAAACGTGCAGTACCCGGGGTGATCGAATGGACTATGTCATCTCCTACCATCATCCACTTTTCAACATAACGGGGAACTCCCCACCGAACTTTCAGATCTGTAGTATCCTCCTCCTTCATCACTGAGGGGACAGGTTCCGGCTCCTCCCTAACGCGACTGCTGAAATCAATCCATGCTCTTCCAGGATGAGGTAAGATCTCAGCTACCGATGGAACCTCCTCATCCTCTACCATTTATGTCCCTCCGGTGGTTGGAATATCATTTTCCGATGCCGAAACTGGAACGGGAAGTTCAACGCGAGAAGAATCACCAGTTATTGTGCCAATTTGGTAAAGAAAATAGGTAGAAAAAAATGAGGGGCGAAGGTTTTCAGTTACCGGGGAGGAAGTAAAAACGTGAACTAGGAGGAAGAAAATATATTTGGAAAAATCCTTTCAGGCAAAGGGCAGGTGAGTGAGTCAATCAATGAGAAGTTCCTTCTATTTATAAGAAGACATAGAATGCCCCTCAAACGCGAAATCCAAGAGTCACCAGTTGAATCCTGTAGGGCACAAGACATTTTGGATCCCTAGGAATGTGTGCCATAATTGCGGCAACCACGAAACAATGTTTTAATACCAAAGGACATCTCTGTTCAGAAATAATCCTAGCGGTCTAAGGATACCAAAAGGGCGTCGTCATCTCACTTGAAACCTTAAAAACATAACCGAGGAATGAGAAGTCAGATTTCTCTCGAACTCGTAGTACTCACGATCCGTCTACCTGGCCCGACAGGGGACGACCCTAATAGATAGAGGGACTAACTGTATTGGTTAAAATCTGACCGTTGCGGTCAAACCAACCGACATCTTGTCTAGACGACAAGGCGGCAAAAGATGACGCGGTCCATTCCATATGCAGCATCCATTGAGTCAGAAGAAACAACATCCAGAGGACGACCTAGGCAAACCTGGTGAGATAAAGAACATCAGAGAGAGCAAATAGTCAAGGCCTTTTGATTATATATAGAAGGGGAAAACCTTCCAAGAAGGGAGAGAGAACTCTTTCTCCAACTTTCTGGCTCTCCAGCTCCCCACATATCTCTCTTGTAATATTTTGACAAATAGAAAGGTGAACGAATCAATCTTCAGCCATTGATGTAATATGTAACATGCTACCTTCCATCGATGAAGGGGAACAATACTGGAAAGTTTCAATAAGATCATCTATTCACCTCTTTTTATATACAATTCTTCTGTCTATTTCTTTGGTCTGGATTTTATTATGTGTGACTAAGATTTACCTTTTTATTTTCTTTGATTGGTCTATTCAAAAAGATTATAATATCTTCTGATTCATACAAATATGCCCTCCCACTCATACTCGATTCATTGTTTGTATTCTCCGATTATCATAGCGGTTTAGAAGGGTACCTCAATAGGCATTTGGATACAAATCCATGTATATCTACCTCTTAAGATGCACGTGTCTATCTTCAATAGTTTGCCTATCCTCTTCCCTACCTTTTTAGGGTTTTCTAGTCGTAGCATTCAGTAGGTAGTTGAGGTAGCCAAATCCAAATGGCTGCGGCTTGGATTTTTGAATCTGTCACTATAAAATGTGGCTCCTAGTTTGTGACTGAAAGAAAGTGTCCTATAATGAACCATAGACCTACGTGTATTGCATTCTTCATGTTCTCCTCTTTCTCGAATTTGATGATGAAAATATCTCAACCCAGATCTATGAGAATCAGTTGTTCATTAGGGTTCCATGGATGTTGTAACTTGAATTTTAGGATATGGTGCAGGACTTTCTTTTTTAAAACCTTAATAATAATTGAGAATCTATGAGGATGGTAGATTCTCATTTTTGCTCCTGACTCAGGATGATAGGCTTGAAAATTTTCTCTATCATAGTTAATTCAGGCATTACTTCCGTTTGGTGGTACTAGGGATGATACCCAATTGGCTTTGTCAATTTTTTTTCCGATAGGAGTTCCTTAAAGATATTCTTTTTATGTGTTGTTTCAACTTCCATTGGTTTGAGCTAATGTTTGGCGGGTCGAGGGGTTTTCGGTATCGGTGGTGCTCTTGGGCCCTGGGCAGGGGTTGGGGATAGGTCATCTTAGGGGGGAGAAAAATGATTGTAAAGAGAAAAAATCAACAACGTCTTAAGCTCTTTAACTTTCCATGTGTATAATAATATTTTGAGCTAACTTTTATAGTTTTTGTTATGAAATAATATAAAAGACAAGAACAATAACTCAAGAACAAGAGCAAATAGAGAGAAGAGTAGAGAGAGTTCTTCTTATTGATACTTAGAGAATGTTAGGAGTTGAGTGATTTACAATGGTAGAGAGCACCTCTATTTATAGGGAGGAGGATGATTTATCTACCAAGAATAGAACTCTAGAATCTCTCTAATTAAAGACATTCACCTTAAATAGAAGTGTATTTATAACACTCCCCCTTGAATGTCTATTCAATGATGTGCCTCGTTAAAACCTTAAAACAAAACCCAATGGGAAAAATTAAAGTAAGGAAAAAGAGTACACATGTTTGAATATGCGCCTATTGGTTGCCTCGTTAAAAACCTCGCAAGGAAAACCCGGTGGGACAAAACCTTGTAAGGGAAAAAGAGTGCAACGCGCCTTAACTCCTCCTGATAAGAACATCAATTTATGTCCTTAAGTCTTCGCATCCCGATCTTGTGAACTAGCTTCTTGAAGGTTGACTTTGGTAGAGATTTTGTGAACAAATCAGCCATATTGTCGCTTGAACGAATCTGTTGAACATTGATATCACCATTCTTTTGAAGATCATGTGTGAAGAATTACTTTGGTGAAATATGCTTCGTTCTATCTCCTTTTATGAATCCTCCCTTCAATTGAGCTATACATGCTGCATTGTCTTCATACAAAGTTGTGGGTAGTTTATCACACTTCAAACCACATTTGTCTTGGATATGATGTATTATAGACCTCAACCACACACACTCTCGACTTGCTTCATGAATAGCAATTATCTCGGCATGATTAGATGAAGTAGCCACAATTGATTGCTTAGTCGATCACCAAGATATGGCGGTTTCTCCACAGGTAAACACATAACCCGTTTGAGATCGAGCCTTGTGTGGGTCGGACAAATATCCAGCATCAGCATAACCAACAAGATCCGGGCTGCAATTCTTGCCATAAAATAAGCCCATATCGGTAGTTCCCTTTAGGTACCGCAATATGTGTCTGATCCCATTCCAATGTCTCCTCGTAGGAGCCGAGCTAAATCTTGCTAAGACATTAACTGAAAAGGATATGTCAGGTCTTGTAGTATTTGCAAGATACATTAGTGCGCCAATTGTGCTAAGATATGGTACTTCAGGACCAAGTAGCTCTTCATTCCATTCTTGTGGTCGGAATGGATCTTTGTTCACATCAAGTGATCTAACAACCATCGGTGTACTTAAAGGATGTGCTTCATCCATGTAAAACCGTTTCAGTACCTTTTCTGTATAGGTAGATTGATGAACAAAAATTCCGTTTGCCAAATATTCAATTTGCAAACCAAGACATAGTTTAGTCTTTCCGAGATCTTTCATCTCGAATTCATCCTTTAGATAATCAATTGCCTTTTGGAGTTCTATAGGGGTTCCAATAAGGTTTATGTCATCGACATATACGGCAAGTACAACAAATTCCGATGTTGTTTTCTTTATAAAAACACACGGGCAAATGGCGTCATTTATATAGCCTTCTTTTAACAAGTACTCACTAAGACGATTATACCACATTCGTCCAGATTGCTTTAGACCATACACGGATCTTTGCAATTTAATTGAGAACATTTCCCGAGATTTTGAGTTGTGCGCGTTTGGCACCTTGAGTCCATCGGGAATTTTCATGTATATCTCATTATCAAGTGAGCCATAAAGATAGGCAGTAACTACATCCATTAAGTGCATGTCAAGCTTTTCATGGACAGCAAACTTATGAGATAACGAAAGGTTATCGCATCCATTACAGGCGAATATGTCTCTTCATAATCGACACCAGGCCTTTGAGAAAAACCTTGTGCAACAAGGCGTGCTTTATATCTTTGTACCTCGTTTTTCTCATTTCTCTTGCGTACAAAGACCCATTTATAGCCGACAGGCTTAACACCATTAGGTGTTTCAACAATAGGGCCAAAAACTTCACGTTTTGCCAGCAAATTCAATTCTGATTGAATTGCTTCTTGCCACTTTGGCCAATCCTGTCTTTTTCGACATTCTTCAACAGATTGAGGTTCGAGATCCTCACATTCTTGCATAATGCTAGATGCGACATTATAAGCAAAAGCATTATCCACCACAATATCCACTCGATTAATATTTGCCTCAATATTAATTGGATTTAGGGATAGTTCCGTATTTTCCAGAGTCTCGGGCTCAATGGATTCTTCATGAATCTCAGAATTTGTTAAATCATGAGATTCTTTCGTGGTGTCATTTTGATCATTCTTTTTCCTCTTTCTAGGATTTCGATCTTTGGAACCTAATGGTCTGCCACGCTTCAGGCGTGCATTCGACTCATTGGATATGACACTAGATGATTGTCCAACAGGGACATCAATACGGATTGGAACATTTTCCGCGGGAATGTGGGATTTCGTTATCCTTTTCAAGTCCGTAAATGCGTCAGGCATTTGATTTGCTATTCTTTGCAAATGGATAATCTTTTGTACCTCTCTTTCACAAATAGAGGTATGTGGATCAAGATGAGATAATGATGCATTTTTCCACAAAATTTCCCGTTTGGTTTCACCAACGTCTCCCCCTAATTTTGGGAAAAGTGTCTCATCAAATCGACAGTCTGCAAATCGTGCAGTAAACAAGTCGCCTGTCAATGTTTCGAGGTAGCGAATGATGGAGGGCGATTCAAACCCAACATATATTCCTAACCTTCTTTGCGGACCCATTTTGGTGCGGGATGGCGGTGCAATAGGCACATATACTGCGCATCCAAAAATCCTTAAATGGGATATATTGGGTTCATGACCCAAAACCAATTGCAACGGGGAATACTTGTGGTAATTCGTCGGTCTGAGACGAATTAGCATTGCTGCATGTAAGATGGCGTGACCTCATACCGAAGTGGGCAGCCTCGTTCTCATAAGTAATGGCCTTGCAATCAACTGCAGGCGTTTAATTAACGATTCTGCAAGACCGTTTTGAGTGTGAACATGAGCTACAGAATGTTCAACTTTTATCCCGATTGATAAGCAATAATCATTAAATGCTTGGGATGTAAACTCAGCAGCATTATCCAGTCTAATGGACTTGATTGGATTATCTGGAAATTGTGCTCGTAGTCGAATTATTTGTGCCATTAATTTCGCAAACGCAAGGTTGCGTGATGACAACAGGCACACATGAGACCATCTACAGGATGCGTCTATCAAGACCATGAAATACCTAAACGACCCACTAGGTGGGTGAATAGGTCCACAAATGTCCCCTTGTATACGTTCCAGAAACGTGGGTGACTCAGTCCCAACCTTTGTTGGTGATGGCCTGATAATCAACTTGCCTGGATAACACGAAGTGCAAGGATATTCATTATTCGAAAGAATTTTGAAATTCTTTAACGGATGCCCATATGAGCTTTCTATAATCCGTCTCATCATGACCGATCCTGGATGTCCCAATCGATCATGCCAAAGTACAAAGGTTTTGGAATCAGTAACCCTTTGGTTTACTGTTGAATGTGCCTCAATTGCACTAATTCTTGTCCAATACAGGCCACAAGATAAAGACGGGAATTTCTCAATAACCCTCTTTTGGCCGGAGACATTCTTTGTGATGACGAGATATTCAAGATTATCTTCATCCATTGTCTCAACATGATAGCCATTCCGGCGTACATCTTTAAAACTCAACAAGTTTCTTTTAGACTTGGAGGAGAACATTGCATTCTCTATGATTAACGTCGTGCCCTTGGGCAGAGTTACAATTGCTCTTCCGGAGCCTTCAATCAATTTACTACTTCCAGAGATTGTAGTAACATTTGCCTTACATATATTTAGTTGGGAGAAATACTTCCTTTCTTTGAGTATTGTATGTGTAGTACATGAATCAATTAGGCAAATACTTTTACAGTTGGATGTTGATCCAAGTTCGCTTTGTGAGATATCCATATTTGCTATCCCATAGTTTGACATACAAAAGAGATACAAGAACATAAGAATAAACAAGTTCAATTCTTTTGTGTCACATAATATTTTCAAAATCTGCTGCTAACAGTTGACTAACAAAATCAGATATGTTATCCATTACTTTGCAGTTTGAAAATTTCAGTTTAAACGTTTTTCACACACAATCGATTGTTTAACACTGACAATCGATTGTTGATTAATTTTGAAAAATTCCGGATCACACTGTCTAACGACAATCGATTGTTAGACATAGACAATCGATTGTGGATGATTTTTGAAAAATTCCAGACCTCACTGTTTCAAGACAATCGATTGTTAGTCAACGACAATCGATTGTTGATCAATTGTTTTTCAACTTTAATGCGAAAATAGTTGATAATCGACTAGTTTTTCAGGCTAGTCGATTACCCCCACTGGAAAATAAAAGTTTTATTGATATTTGAGCATATTGAAGATATTCTAAAGAACTACTGCTAACATTGCATCATGAACTAGCTAATACGAGCTAATACTAATGACTATTAGATTATTCACTAACTAATACAAATAAGTAGAACAAAATCAAATAACTCCATCTTCTTTCATCACGGTCCCATCGCCGATTAGGTGGTCTATTTTCCCCTCGGGTTGCTCAAAGAAGTCTGCCACATCCAGGTGGGTGATGTCCTCATTGTCGTCATAGACAAAATTTGTTTCAGGGCCTTTTCTCTTTCGAGATGCTTGATAAAGGTCAACCAAGTGTCTTGGTATACGGCAAGTCTTTGACCAGTGCCCTTTCCCACCGCAACGATAACATATAGTTTCTGAACCATTTGCCTTAGGATCTTCATGACCCCGTTTCTGCTTTCGGCGGTTATCTCTCTTCGGGGGTTGACGGACTTCATTGGAATTTCTTCCTTGTCTACGTCCCTGGCTATGATCCCGTTTACGACCATGACCATGGTCCTTTTCATGTTTGGCATAATGAGAGTGCACCTTATCTGCTTTAGGCAGTGGTGTAGACCCAGTGGGTCGATTTTCATGATTTCTCATGAGCAGGTCATTATTTCGCTCAGCCACTAGTAGAAGAGAAATCAGTTCAGAGTACTTCGTAAAGCCTTTCTCTCTGTACTGTTGTTGCAGTACTATATTGGAGGCATGAAACGTTGTAAACGTTTTCTCAAGCATATCATAATCGGAGATATTATCCCCGCATAGCTTCAATTTGGAAGTAATTCTGAACATAGCAGAATTATATTCAGAAACGGACTTAAAGTCCTGGAGCCTCAGATGAGCCCAATCATATCGTGCTTGTGGCAGAGTGACCAACTTCAGGTTGTCATATCTCTCCTTTAAGCCGTTCCACAAGACGAGTGGATCCTTGACGGTGAGATATTCAATCTTCAAACCTTCATCAAGGTGGTGGCGCAAGAAAATCAAGGCCTTCGCACATTCTTGGGTGGATGCTTTTTCTCTATCTTTGATGGTGTCTCCGAGACCCATAGCATCTAAGTGGATTTCAGCATCCAACACCCATGTCATATAGTTCTTGCCCGAAATTTCAAGGGCAACGAACTTTCTTTTCGTAATGTCAGACATAATCGAAAATTAAATTAGGAAGAGGGAAATACCTTGGATTTCTCGAGAATGGTTCTTGAGACGGTAGAGTCTCGTGCTGATAACGTGTTATGAAATAATATAAAAGACAAGAACAATAACTCAAGAACAAGAGCAAATAGAGAGAAGAGTAGAGAAAGTTCTTCTTATTGATACTTAGAGAATGTTAGGAGTTGAGTGATTTACAATGGTAGAGAGCACCTCTATTTATAGGGAGGAGGATGATTTATCTACCAAGAATAGAACTCTAGAATCTCTCTAATTAAAGACATTCACCTTAAATAGAAGTGTATTTATAACAGTTTTTATATTTTATCTTCTTCTTCAATTGTTTTTACCTTAATATTCAAGTTGTTATGATTTTTAAGTGTACAACAATAGCAATAATAATAATACACCTAGTGTAATCTCATGTAGTAAGGTCTAAGGAAGGTAATGTGTATGCAAACCTTACTTCTACCTTGTGGAAATAGAGAGGTTATTTCCAATAGACCATTTGCTCAGTCAATCATAAGCACCACAATAATAATAATAAAATAAGACCAACATTGCAAAACCACGTAAAAGCAACACACATAACAAGATATTAAGATGATAGAAATACAAAAAAATAAAATAAGTATTCAAATAAGCCTACTACCATGTACAAACCAAATACAAGAGTACGTACTAATAATATTAGTATAAATAATATAGACTACCTGACCTATTATTATAATTTTAGATATTTGCACCTTCCTATTATACGTCCTAATATAAGTGTAATCTTTTCATTTTTATTTTTATAAATAAAAATATAATCATGATTCAAGAGTACACCCGCTACAACCTTTGGTAGTACAAGGATTTCTATTTCATCTCCAACCCGGGGTTACTGTGAGCTCATTACGTGACCGTTCGTATTCAGAAATCAGAAGGCTTTTCTTTGCACACTGTAATATCGGTTTTTGATAAGCAGTTTTCTTGATGTAAGAGAGGTGGACACTACACTCTAGAAATCCTTTGATAAGTAGTTCATGACTCAAGCAACTCTCTATCCTGTGTCTCACTCTAGAAATCCTTTGTCCAGGTACCGTCTTCTATAGCTTCCTTACTTTAATTTTGGGTTTCTTTTTTTTCGGCGGTGGTCAATAGGTTAAATCCTTATCTGTCTTTTTATAGTTTTATAGTGGAAAAGTCTAATTCATGTTTGAGTTAAATATTACTGCTGTTAATTCTGAACTGGGGTTTCCTTGTTTTTGTGTTCTTTCTTGTTTTTTGTGGGGTTTTTCCCCTTCTTTCCAGCTGCAATGTCGTTTGCTTTCCTTATTACTTTATTGTTTCTATGTATTTTTTATTTTAAAGGTGGAAGATGTGAATAACACATGCTATAGATCATGCCTGGTAACATGTTCTTAAGTTTTCTTTTGAAGTCTACGTTTTTTCACTATGAAATACGATTTGGAAAGTAGAATTACAAATTGTTTGCCCTCGGACTCTTGTTTTAGTGAGGTAAACAAATTGTGGAGTAGCTGAGGAGGTTAAAGTTGATATATGCTAGTAAAAATCCCATTTCAAGTTTTCTCTTTTCTTGTTAATTTAGGTAAAGAAAAAAAATTGAAGCTTTAACGATTTTAATTTGTCATTTACTAAGTAAAACACTCAATTAATGCAGCTGGATTGGGACTGTGTATAAATGTATATAGATTTCGATGGCTTCAATGCAAGATATGGTAGAGCAGCCCTGCTGATCAGAAATGTTGTTGAATGACATGCTTTGACTTAACTAACTTGGCGGGCTGACGTCAGGATGGATTTTATTGTATTCGCCTGCGGTCCTGCTGCCATTAGGATTGGAACATTAATGTAGGTTTGAGCCTGAGCCATATGCGTTTTCCACCTGCTCTAGGCTAAAATTGATTTGCATGGCATATACTTTAGTCTCGTCTTTGATCTCTTATAGGGCTATGGATACAGTATCTGGGCTTTTCTTTGTTAAGATAGTTTGGGGATGATCTAATTTCTAGTGATATTCATCACCAAAAAAATAATATGATTTGAGTTCTGGAGATTTTACGGGCACACCAATTGGTTGCTGATTTGCTTTATTCTATTTATCTTTTCTGCCTTCTTTATCTGTCCATCTATCAATCTAATGTCTTAACTTATCCATGAAAATAAATTTACTTTTTTTGTAACTATTGTGCTTAAATTCCTCTTAGTTTCTTTACTTTCATTTTCAGTAAGGTGGATATACCAACAAGAGATAACGTTTCTCCATCTTGTTCATTAACTTGGTGCGATTGGTATTCCTCCATCAAATGCTACTTTTAATCAGTTCTCATAAATTGCCTATTTAATTTACGTGTTGCATGTAAAAGTTCCCACTTTTATTTGTTTTGGTGTGTAGCAGACTGACACTGTCTGAGTTTGTTTATTATATGTCTAAAGCAGGCATAAAGTTGAATCATTATGTTTGGACGGGCCCCTAGGAGGAGTGACAACTCCAAGTACTATGAGGTTCTTGGTGTATAAAAAAGTGCCAGTCAAGATGAACTTAAGAAGGTGCCAGTCAAGATGAACTTGGGAGTTGACTCCATATTATATATTTTATATTCTGTTGGATCGCATATCTATCTGGCATTGGTTGTTTCAGGCGGCGGCAGCCGCTTCAGAGCTAGCAGACAGAAACAAGGTGAAGATGTTGTGCATACACTTAGGCTCTGAAGACTTGTATAATGGAACTACAAAGAAGCTCTCTCTTTCCCAGAATAGATTGTGTTCCAAGTGTAACGGGTATTTTCTCTCTCTGAATATTCTGAATTTATATTCTACCGATGGATGGTCATATATTGCTTAGATGACCAAGAATTCTATGTAGTGTGAGTTGAATGATGAGATTTCTCTTTTGAATTCGAATTGTTCTCATTAAGGCTGAGCAGTGTTTTGAAAAGTGGTCGCTTCGTCGCTTAAAGCGCGAAGCGACCATCTATCGCTTTTTGCAGGCTGAAGCGAGGCAACCTAGAGAAGCGATCGCTTCCATGGCAGAAGCGCAGAAACGATCGAAGCGCAAAAGCGTCGCTTAATTGAAGAAAGCGCAGGCAGGGGTCTTTTTAAAAAAGAAGAACTTTGGGGTCTGAAAAAACATACCCTAAATTGACAAAAGCCTCTTTCTCCAGAAGCTAGAGGCTCGATCTTCTTCAGTTGTCAAAAAAAGAAAAGCTAGGGTTATCTTCTTCTTCTTCAGTGCACGATCAGTCAACCAAGAACCAACCCAGGTAATTTCTTCTCTTTTCTTCTCGTTTTTTTTTTATTTTTCTTTCTTCTGCTTTCTTCTTCAGACCAATCGACGTCAGACTGGTCTTCCTCTTCTTCATTTTTCTTCTTTTCTCTTTCTTTCTCTGTTTCGACTCTATACAGTAGGGGAAGGAACAAATTTTTTTTTCCCTTTTCGTTTGTGTACTATACATTTTCAGCATATATATATATATATATATTTAATTAGTATATGTATTTCATTTATTATAATATTTCAGCATATAAAATTAAATTATTATTATATTTCAGCGTATAAAATTAATTATATATATGTATTATTTTTAATTTATGTGATTTTTTAAATGTATATTTCAGTTTATAACTTTATATCATTAATCATTATATATATTATATGTATTTTCAGTTTATTAATTATTTTTTCTCTTATATCTTAATAGGGATAATTAAATGTCTCAAAGTTCGAAAGAGAAAGACCCGGCTTGGCGATATGGCCAAAGAGTTAATGAGAAGAATACAAATGTTGTATGCATCTTTTGCAACAAGATTACAACGGGTGGAATTTATCGCTTTAAATACCATCTAATTGGTGGCGATAGAAACGTGACAAGTTGTCCCGAATGTCCACCGGATGTGAGGGAAGAAATAAAGTGTGAAAATTGATTGATGTTTTTGATTATTTATAATTTTACATTATGTTTTTTAAGAATTGCGCTTCACTTCAAAAAAGCGTGCGCTTCTTTGCGCTTTGCGCTTTGAAGCGAGGTGAGCCCTAGTCGCTTTTTTGCGCTTTGTGCTCTCCAAAACACTGAGGCTGAGAATCTATCCTGAGTGTCTTTCACTTGGCCTGTGTGATTATTTGAAGGAACTGGGTGACCGAGATTCCAGAAAATGTGTATGCGTGTACTAATAACGATATTTGTTTAAACTAGACTTTGGAGGAGTGGGAGCATTTATACTTCTTTCTGTTGGATTAAATTTTCAATGAAATGATTATTCTTTCTTTCCTTTTTCATAGCTTATTGTTTTTGAAGCTATATTAGGTCAAAAGATCACACAGAACTATTTAGGGTATTTTTTGTGCCTAGTAATCTAGGACTATAGATACGTTCTTCCTAGTGAATTCTGTACATAGTATCGAGCCCAATCAAAAGTCTGCTGCAGATTGTATTTAAGTGTAACAGAGAAATACAAATGCAAGTTTGAATAGGCTGCAATTATGACTTATATATGAGTCCAACTACGACACTAGTTAACTACACTTGTACACATATCTAACAACTGAGCATAGATACTTTATTATTTTTTCCACTTCAGCCACTTGTTTCAATCCACAAACTTGACACTATTTCTGACTTGCTTCTTTTTTGCTCTGTGTTGCTTAACAGTAGCTTTCTTTTTAAAAGTCCTTCTAATTATTTGTTCTGCTGGTTGCCTATTTCCTTTGATTTGTTTACCATTTTGGTCCTTTTGAAGAATATGACCTCCTTCCTGGAATGACCAAGTCGACATTAAAATTTTGAATTAGTCTGTAATAATTGTTTATATGATTTACACTCTGATGTGACATATTTATGCCCCTTTACATCTTCCAACCATTATGGTAACAGATATTTAGGAACTCAAAAAATAATTACTCATTTAAACCATCTTCTCCTGACCTCTGTGAAAGTCAACAAAGCTCCAAAGAGACATTGAGAGAATAGTGGGCGAATTCTCATGATAAAGTGGAACCTCCTTATCCCTTTGTTTAGCCAAGTTCTAATTCGGAAAGTGATAAAGACTTCACAACTGGATTTAGATCTATGGTATTGGAACATATGTTTCCAAAAGCACTTTGAATTAATTAGGATATTTTTGTAATCTTCCATTGGTCAAGTAGCTTGAATATGATGGATAGATTTGTCCGGCAACTATACTGTACACTTTTTAAAAGAGGTGCAACAGCAGGTATCTTGTGGATTAGTCGAGGTGCGCTCAATTTTGTTTGGATATTACCATTATCCAAAAAAAGGATTGAATCTTATTTTTGTGATGTTGAAACTTCTGAAAGCGCTCTTATATTATTTAATAGATGGAGCTTTTGTATACAGATTTTATTGTGAGTCTTCTTTGAGCTCTATCTCTCTGCTTTTGAAAAGTTGTGTGTATCCATGCTGCTAGTGTCCATGGTTGCTCCTTTATTTACTTTCATCTTTTTAATTTTATTTGAATTCAATGTGGCTTCAATATCAGTTCTGATATTGTGGTGTACCTAGAATCAATAAGGATGCTTGTAAATACATCTTTCTAATTTAAAATAGCGCTCCACTTTTCTTAAGCTGTATGGGGTAGGTTCTGATGTGGGTGTTGATTGCTGTTCTCAATTAACAGAGAAATGTAAGATAACAGTTTCAACCTTTCAAACTAGAAAAAAATGTGTTTTATTATTAATGTATTAAAATAAGAATCTCTTTTTAGTATTTAATGATAAAACGCGTGGGAGAATTGTTGGAAACAAATTGAATGCTTCAGAGAGAAGTTTGTTGTGCATTCTGACAGAGCAGATAGTATTTTTTGGAGGTCATCTTAAGGTGTAGTAATTTGTTGGATTTCATGTGCAGCTGACTTAATTGTTCTACATATTTGTGATTTGGGTAGTATTCCATTGTGCTATCAGGAAAGGTTCAATGAGTGGAGCATCTGGCAGATGTTATGGATGTCAAGGTACTGGAATGCGTGTCACAACAAGACAGATCGCTCCCGGAATGATCCAACAGATGCAACATATTTGTCCTGAATGCCGAGGCTGAGATAGTTAATGAAAATATAATGGTTATTCCGATATTCTGTGTGTTCCATGTTGAAAGAAGAGAAAAGTTGGTGGCGTCCCCTCTTCACCTATCCAAAAGAAAAGAAAGAAAAAGGTAGGAAAGGGTTGGTAAATCCTCGAAATTTAATGTGTTGACGCAGGAGAGGTTATCAGTGAGAGGGACAGGTGCTCACAGTGCGAAGGAAACAACGTTTCACAAGAAAAGAAGGTGCTTGAAGTAAATGTAGAGAAAGGAATGCAACATAACCAGAAGATAGTTTTTGATGGGGGAGCAGATAAAGCTGCAAGCGTAGTTGCTTTCTCACTCTGTTCTTTTTACATGTTAAATGTGTTTCAGAATTTGTCGGGCAAAATTTGCAGAGAGAAACTCTAGTTCTTCTGTCTTAGTCTAGTCTATTTGAATAATGAATGAAATCAGTGCAGTGCTTTTTAATTGGAGTATATCACCTCCTTATATAATATATCAAGCTATTTGCTTCCCCTTTCCATTTTGTGTATTGCTCATTTCACTTTGACTGAGGACTTGTCTGTTCTTATATTTTAATCTTATTGTTGTTCTGCAGCCTGATGCCATCACTGGAGATATTTTTGTTCTACAACAGGAGGACCACCCAAAGTTCAAGCGGAAGTTTGATGATCTTTATGTGAAACACATACTTACTTTGACTGAAGCATTTTGTGGCTTTCAGTTTGTCCTCACTCATCTTGATGGGAGGCAGCTTTTGATGAAATCAAACCCTGGAGAAGTCATAAAACCTGGTAAACACCTTCTTCCTTTGTGCTGTTTGAGTGGTGCTTCCCGTGTGTTGACATATCAGGTATTGCAAAGCATATATATTTTTCTATTTGTGGTGGTATTCAAGCCAACTTGCGGGTACCTTGACTATCGACCCGTTACCGCCTACCAATACAGTTCCCAAGTAACCAGCCAAGATTTAGGCAAATGAGAAGAAATCACCTAACATTTCGTCTCTGGTGGAATTTGAACCCTGGTCGTCCCCGCCATGTTTTCACCTACTTTATTGATCACTAGGCTACTGCAGAAGGGTATGATCATCCTGTTGTCTTTTGTAGATCAATACAAGGCAATAAATGATGAAGGCATGCCCAGTTACGGCAGGCCTTTCATTAAGGGTCGCCTTTATATCCATTTCAATGTGGATTTTCCAGAATCAGGGGTTCTTTCCCCTGAGACATGCTGCGGCATACAGACTATTCTGCCGGCAAGACCAGGGAAGAGCTCATCGGAAATGGAGTTGGATGAGTGTGAAGAAACTACTACGCACAATGTCAACATCGAGGAAGAAATGAGGCGCAAGGAGCAGCAACGACAGCAAGAGGCTTATGACTCGGATGATGATGAGCCAAACGTGCATCGTGTGGCCTGTAACCAGCAATAGGTTTGTAAGATGCTTGTGTTTTTGTTCGTATCCCAAGTAATTTTTTGGTTATGTTTTTGCAGCAAAGGCCACTGACTATTTGCTTTAGGGATAATTATAAAGGAATTAGGCTTCCTTAGTTACCTTCAGAGAGTGAAGGTCGCGGAGATGAGAATGCTTAGGTGGATGTGCGGGCACACCAGGCTAGATAAGATTAAGAATGAAGTTATTCGGGAGAAGGTGGGGTAGCCCCAGTGGATGAGAAGATGCGGGAAGCGAGGCTCAGGTGGTTCGGGCATATGCGGAGGAGAAGCATTGATGCCCCGGTGAGGAGTTGTAAGCGGCTGGCAGTGGTTGGCTCGAGTTGAGGCAGAGGGAGGACTAAGAAGTATTGTGGAGAGGTGATTAGGCAAGACATGGCAAGTATGCGGATTTCCGAGGATATGGCCCTTGATAGGAAAGTTTGGAGGTCTAGTAGTATCAGGGTTGTCGGATAGGGACGTCTAGAACTTTTCGTACTTCATTTCCAGGGCTAGGTGGGGTTTGGTATGGCTCTCCAGTGCGTATTTTATTGTGCCTCCTTATGGTAGTTACTGGTCGATATTATTTCATGCCATTTAATTTATGGTTTTATGTTTAGATAATTATTTATGCGATTTCTGCTGGAGTCTCTAAGGCTCTTTTGTCTTCCTTTTTCCTTTTCTTTTTCTTTGATAAGGTCTGTGTACATATTAGCCTCCCCAGATCCCATTGTGTGGGACTATACTGGGTAGTAGTTGTTGTAGTAGTTATGTTTTATGGTTTTTGTTCATGGCATTTTGATAGTCCTACATGTCATTGCTCACTTGGACTTGTGAACTTACACTATGTCTCACCATTCTTCTACAGTAACTAGTACATGAAATAGAAGTAATACTTAGATGACAAATCATCTGTGTACCTTTTAAATCCATAGTGTGATTAACCTCGGAGGGTCAGAGAATCGTTGACTGTTGCCTTTTTTTTTAGTTATTAATTTCTAGTATAAATATTTTTCTTTATGAGGTGCAATTCATGGTAGTCTCTTTTGTATTATCAATCGCTGGAATGTGGCAAAGTACCAATATGAGAAGCAATAGTTGAAAGGTACTCCATCTGTTCTACTTAGACCTGTCTAACGGGCCGGGTCGGACCGGTTCCGGATCAGACCGGACCGGTGTAAACCGGGACCGGATCGACCCGGTTATTAAGGGGCCGGGTGGGCTGGGTTTGTGGGGGAGGGGGTTGGACCGTTTGGTTTTTTTCTTTAGTTGGAACCGGACCAGATCGGCCCGGTCTGCATGCACAGTGGACAATAATGGGTAACCCGACCCGGACCGGCACAACGGTAAATTTTTTTTGTAAATTCTGACTTTGTGGGCCCACAAGCAACGGTCAAAATTGCTTCAGATCCGTTGGCCAACGGATTTTTTCGCAAAATTGGCCATTTTTTTTGGTTATTTTGTTGTATTTATTAATTTACAATATTAACCCTTCTTAAAATCTATAAATACCCTCTCACTCTTCTTCATCTCTTCGCTCAAAATTTTTATCTTAATCTCAATTTCTCTCTTCCCTTCAATTTGCAAGATTTCATATTCTAATTTTATAATTTTTACTTGGCTCTCTTTTCTTGAGTTTAATTTACCGAAAATTGTCATTTGGAAATTGAAATTTGAAGTTTGAAATTCAAAGTTATTATACTTGGTTGATGTTTGTTCGTGGTAACACCAGGATTGCGTAATCAAGTGCTCAATTTATTGTCGAATTCGGTGCACTCCCACCAACTCTTTCTCTTATTTAATATTTTAATTGCATATTTAGTTTTAGCTTATATTTTAATTTTTACAATATGTTTAGTGCTGCTAAAAGAGCGTGTAGAAAGGTTATTGGTAGGGGTGTAGATAAAAAAGAGGTAGTCCTATAGCTTCCGGTAATAATAGTAATGACCCAATAACACACGTTTTTGAATCATCGCCCAATGATAATATAGAGATAGATTATGAACAATTACAAGAAGATTTTGGAATAGAAGATAATGAAATTGGAATAGAAGATGAGATACCACCTATACCTACTAGTGGAAATGTTGGTAGTATTTGAGTTGAAGTTGCTAGTGCTACAAGGGGTAGTAGACCACCAGTGGCTCCGACTTCTAATCGTAAAAGAAGAAGGCCGGTATGGAAATCTTTTGAAATAATAGAAGGTACTAATAGAGTTAAGTGCAAACTTTGTAACGAAACTTTTAAACATTTGACCGGAGGAAATTTAGGGGGAACTGAGACACTTACAAGACAGATGAGATCTGACCATCCCATAGAATGAGGCAATAATGGGGATGGAAGTCAAACAACTATTAACCCTACTACTGGAGGTCTAGTAAAATATGATAAAATGATGGATCGTGTGGAATTAGCAAAAATGATTGCTTTGGGTTGTCTACTTTTTTCTTTTGCTTCTTCATCGTATCTTATTATGTATATTCAAAGAATTTACAATCCTTTATTTAAATGTATCCCTAGAAGTACTTGTAGAGTAAATATCTTTAGACTTCATGGACGATATCAAACATACATACGTTATTTGTTTAGCCACCTTCTTTCTAGAGTATGTCTAACTTCTGATATTGGCCATGTTGTTAATGGAAATGATTATTTTACAATTACATGCCATTGGATATATGATAATACTTGTATGCAAAAACGCATTATTGCTTTTAAATATGATGAAGATCAAAGTCATACTGTTACCTTTATAAGTAGTACTATTGTTGAAGTTGTTGAATTTTATAATCTAAATCAGAAAGTTTTGTGTATGTTTTTTGATAATGCTTCAAACAATAATGCCGTTGTTTCAATTTTGAAATTGCATTTGCAACCACCTTTTGATGATATTTTTCATGTTAGGTGTGCATGTCATGTTTATAATTTAACTGTTAAAAGTGGCCTTGATTTATTTTCAGTTGAGATTACTCATGTAGAAGAGCAGTTGGTGTTATTCAGGGAAATAATAGACAATCTAGAATAAAAGAATTTAAGACTAAGTGTATCCAGTATAACCTTACGCCTAGATTCATGCTAGACGAAATTGTTACTAGATGGAATTATACATATATATTTTTAAAATGTTGCTACAAATATAGATTTCTAATAAGTGAAGTTGTTAATGCACATTGTACTGCCCTAGGCGTATGTTAACAAGTGATACTTGGGAGGTCATTAGTGATGTTAATTTTTTACATAAATTTTATACTGCTACTGTTGTGTTTTCTGGCGCATATTACCCCGCTGTTACTATGGCTTTAGTACATATAGCTGAAATTTCTTTTCTACTGTCTGAATTTAAGAAGAAAGAAAAAAATAAGGATGTTGTTGAAAATATGCAAGCAAAATTCAAAAAATATTTCTTTCCAATTCCTCCGATTACTTAATTGGTGCAGTTTTAAATCCTTCTATTAAAATGTCTGATTGTCACCAATTAATGAATGCTTTATATACTTATATGGAGACTGGGGAAACTGAAACCCCAAATTTAAATGATTCTATGAACAAGCTAAATGAATATTTACAACAACTATATAATTATTAAGTAAATGAATGTGATAATACTGCTCGTGCTTCTAGCAATGTTAATCTCGCTATGCAATGTAACAGTTCTGCTAATGTGGATGATGAAGAAGGCTTTGATAGTTTTATATTTTCTCTACATTTTCTAACACTCAAACCAGTAGCAGGAATATTTATGAGCTTCAATTCTACTTGCAGAAGCAAAAGGAGCCTCGCACAAAGGAATTTTCACCGTTGGGATGGTGGCATGAAAATGAAAAGCAATTTCCTGTTCTTTTCCTATGGCTCGGGACGTGCTGAATGTGCCAATTTCTACTGTTGCATCGGAGAGTGCATTTAGCCAAGCAAGACAACAATTTGGAGACACCTGCCACTCATTGGGAAGCAATGCTTTGGAAGTTTTAATATGTTTCAGAGATTGGATTAGATCGGAACGAAGAAATCAAGGAAAGGAAGATGTTGATAGTCCAGAAGACGAGGAACTTGGAGATATATTAATTCATGGAAACCCATCCGAATTTAACACGCCAGAAGAAGGTCATTCGGTTCATATTGATTATGATTAACTTGCTAGGGCGATGCAAAACATTTGAAATTACTACTTTACTAGTTTACTTGTTAGAAAAAATGTAAACATTTCATTTTCTTCTTTTTCAATTTGAAATTAAGAAATAAAGTAGCACTTGCAATAAGTGCAATTTTTCCCATCTTACTTGTATTCATTCAATTATTACAAAGTATTAATATAACTTAATAGTTATACTATACATAAGTCCAAAAAATGTTAAAATATACTTAACCCGGCCCGACCCCCTCAATACGTAACCCGTATGTTTCAATTTTTACACAAATTAACCCAGCCCACTCCGAACCCGTTGCTGTGCAACCTGCCCCGGTCCGGCCCTGAACTCGAACGGGTCAAAAAATGGCCCGAACCGGATCGGTTGGCCCGTTAGACACGTTTAGTTCTACTTCATTTATATAACACTATTTTTGTTTTGTGATATCTTAGAATGAATGACATTATTCTGTTTCTAAACAACTCCAAAATTATTAAACAATTCAAATTTTAGCATTTGAGGTGATTTTTTTTGCTGTTAACTCTATTGCTAATAATTATTCAAATACTTTTTCCAGTACCACTTATATCATATTACAGGCTAGAGATTGACGAGTTTATTAGACTACAAAAGAACCGCTTATTTCTTTACGTAATTTACTTTTTCATACAAGAAAGTTATCCTACTATGATTATTATTTCATACTAACAAACCCAAAAAAAGCAAAAAAAAAAAAAAAGAGAAAAAGTTGTGGGGAAGGGAGAACATGCCAGCTAATAGGTCACAAAGGAATGCCACAAGATAACAGGCAAATGAGCTTTGTTCGTACAAATATGAGAGGGAAAACAAATGATCTTGATTCATCTAAATATCAACTTCAATTTAAAGAACCAATTATTGGTGCATTTAACACTTTGATGTAAAGAAATTTATGACAATTAAAGCCCTTTTTGCTACTCCTATTTAGCAGGCAAAGTGGACCACTTCATATTTAATTTACAGAACATGTCGAATTGTTTAGCTCATTAAATTCAAAAAAATAATTGGTGTAGCTTTCTGGAAAAAAATAGAAAGGTGCATGTATATAGTAGATGCTACATAATTTAACGAACCGAGAGCTTCTTTTAAGGAGACTACGTTTGCGGCCATTGGTGGAGCTGCATTTTTTCATCTAGTTTTTGTTTTATATACTGAGTATGATTATCCCCATTATTTTACGCTCTAGGTAATAAATATATATGATACAATAATTTTAAGATATTGTATCTCTTTTAACAAGGAATTCCATTAATAACTGGTCGATTTTATCCTTTAGAACAACCCTATCGATAGCTTGCTTAATACAAAAAAACACATCTCACCTTAGTTTAGGTGTGCACGTTACAAATTGAGTCAAGTTTTATTCCGAAAATAAAAGACTATAAAAGGAAGAAAAAAAAAAAGTGGAGCAGTTCACTAGGTTTTGGTGAATAGCAGAGTGGCAATTTTGCTAAAAAAGTTTTTTTTTTATTAAGCCTTTTTCTCCAAGTTCCACACCATTTCCCTTTCCTTTTCAAACAGTTTTTAACAATCCAATCATCCACTAATTAAGTGGCAAACTTTTTAAAGAAGTCGTATCGTAACGTGCACCATTTGTTTTGAGTCTGAAATGATGTATCTATATTGAATCACTATTATTTTGTTGCAAAAAGGGATGGATCATTTACTTTCTTTTCCCAAACATTAAAAGTGCATCTATCCTAATGCCAAACAGCTTCTAACACTATAAATGATCATCATTTCTGGATATAATATATATATATATATATATATATATATATATATATATATATATATATATATATATATATATATATATATATATATATATATATATATAAATATATATATATAGATTTCTAAAAGTTTCTGAATTCTAGAGAATCATCATCACCTCATAGAAAACAATGTTGAAGGAGTTTCCAGACGAAATTAAAGCATTATCTTTTTAGAAATGTTTTTTATTTCAAGATATTTAACGCTTTATAAAAACAAGAACTGATTAGTTACTTCTCTCCAAAAGTTTGAATTAATTCTAACTTTGATTATCTTTCGCAACTCTAAACGATCTTATTATTTAATAAGTGAGATGCTTAAAGAGAGATAGATAATGTATTTTAAACAAATGATATTATGATTAATTAAAGCTATTTGATGCCTGCCTTAAAAATTAAATATAAGTTTGAACATAAATTATCGATTTTGGCCGAACTTAAGTGGCTAGCTAGTACTTATATTGGCTTGAACCTATTTAAACGTTCTACTAGGAATATGATTATTGCAACCATAGACATTAGGCAAAGAATCTTTTATTATTCTTACCCCTTGCCCACCCTCCCCCGTTACCCCAATTTTTGTTTTATTTTCTCTTGGAAAAATGAAACCCAAAAAAAAAAAGGTTCATGACGGCATAATTATGTGTGCGTCCGTATGTCTTGTCTCTTAATGTCGTGTTTCATGTTTTCTAGTTAGCTGCAAGAATTTACCAGTGTTTATTTGTCGTTACATATCACTTCTGATTTGATGCTTGTTTTAACTTGCTTGCCGACTTGACTCATAATTTTTTGTAATTTTTGCCTATTGGCAGTTGTCACTCTGAAGGTTTGATTATAACAGATCAATTTCCAAGGAGTACTTCTTTTTTTTTTTCTTATGTATTTTTCTAGAATAAATTAAAAAGAAAACAATATATGGTCGTCCGTCTCACAAAAATAGTGCTTGGTACCTTTTGACCAATCTGAGTGACTTGTACCTATTAAAGAGTTTGATAAAAATTAAGGTCCACCATATTATATAGAGAACATGATTCTTTGGTTCCCACAAAATACATACACAATAATGAGTAAATAACGCATTAGAACTTTATGTGGAAAACTCTTAGCTTACGGAATTAAAAATTATGTCCTATATTCATGTGATTTTAACTTTATTAATCGAGCAACTTCAGATTACAAGCTATTGTAACATAGAAATTAAAGTCTTAATCCCCCACTCACTTGTAATAACTCTATTATAAGTCTCTTTATATAACTATATTTCAAAGCTCACAACTCGACTAACTCTTGCCAAGACACAAACACAAGTTTTATGATTTTACAAAGGTTTCCTACACAATGCTTCTTACTAAGCTAAGTAGGAATTACAAGTAAATCACTTTAATAAATGTACAACAACACTACGGATATGTAATATCTCAGTGCAGGAAACTGGTCTTTCGTTGTGTTGTTCTCTATTCTTGAAGCCCTGAAAGTCACTTGCTAGTTAGGAACACCATTGAGAGAAAGCTTGATCAATTCTAGAATGTGCAAGTGCCTTGTTTTTCCTTTGCTTGAAGTTGATATAACACAAGTGACATCACCTGAATGATGCAAGCATGTCTAGTACAAGGACATTCCCCACAAAGTGATTGCTGCACTGTTTGCGTTGTTGTGTGTGTGCAGAGGAACAGATACAATGACTTTAAAAGTATTGGGAGTGGACCTGATACAGTCAGCACGGAAACTGATGTCCATCTGTTCCCTATGTTATTTCTTTGACTCTGAATGTTGGAACAAGTCCCACACTTAAGACTTGTTGATCTTCAATACTTTGAAGATGTGGAACATGTTCCCTATCTGGTTCTTATCACTAAGTTTGTTAGATCATCAAAACATAACATGATACATAAATATATCAATTTTCCCCTTTTTGATGACGACAAACTTGTAATTGAAGGCCCACCTGAGAACTAGAGTGCCATAAATATTTCATGTATTCCCTTTGAACATGTACCCAAACGGTTCCCCCTCTCAATGAATTTTTCACCTTTTAGTATCATAAAAATATCATTAACAGGTAATAAGCAAAAAGAAGTCTATCATGTTTAACTCATGTCATTTGTGTGCACACAGACATAACTAAGAATAGAGCATAAGAGCAAGGCATGCATAGCAAAAAGACGAGATATTTATTAATTTTGAAAATAAACAGGGAGCAGTACCTTTATTACATAATCATCCACAAAAAAAAAATAACAAAAAAAGAACCAGCCATTAAGCACATCCAAATAGAGTAGACCAATACTGAGGGCAGACAACTTGAACTGAACACTAGGAAGGGAAAAAATTTAAGGAGCACTGGAGGGGGGGGGGGAACAGATGAAGAGGCAAGGGTTCTAAGGAGGATATTCATTCTAGCATTTGCTGACGCCTGCTTATTAAGAACTCTCTCCTTCAGGTCCCCGGCCTGCTTTCTGAGATCAGCATTTTCCTTGGTCAGACGGGCAACCTCTGTGCCTTGTGTACTGTTGGAATCAGGTACCTCCTAAGCATATCTAAGCTGGCCCTCGAGAATAGCATTTCGTGCCTTCAGCTTCCTTATCTCTTAGTAGCAATATTCTGAGCTTCAATCAGTTGAGAGACAATGGAGTTGATGCCAACCGCTTCTTTCTTATCTATCCACTCACACTCTTCTAAGGTGGTGATGGAGAAGGCTTCTTGCGAGCACCCACTTTAGCCTTTCCCAAAGGGACTTTGAAGAAGTCAAATACTTTAGTGAGTAGAAACCTATAAGGCAACCTATGATTACTATCCCTAAAATCTGCCTTTTTCTTCATGTGCCCTATCATGAGACCATGCAGATTTATAGTGGTGTAGACATCCAGTGCTTCCATGAGAAACAACTCTGCTCGTGGCGTACTGGAACTTCTTTCTGCGCATGAGAGAAGAACTTTGTTCACTATTTCAAACATCAGTTGATACACTGTAATGAGGGCCTTCCTGTGTACCGGTTCCCCTTGTTGTACTGCATTATCCTTTAAGATGGCATTTCTGAAGTTTGGAGAACAAGTCCCCTTAATAGAGGATATACCGCTAGTAGGCACTCCTAAAATGGTTCCCAACACATCCTTATCCATCATAAAGTCAACACCATTCACCTTCATGCAGATGTTGTCATCCTCTCTGTGAAAAAGTCAGCATAGAAAATGTACCACATTTGCCTCATACACCTTAGGACTCTCATTTGTGAACAAATATGTCCACTGTTGAAATTTATAGATATCAACAATTGGTATATCCCTATCATTCAAGAATATCAGCGGAAAATGTTCTTCCCCAGAACACCTTCTGGTTTCTCATATTTTCTCTTCCTTCATCCTTGGCCCCACCTACCTTGGCCTTCTTAGAGGAACCAGGTTCCTCATTGGCACAAACCTTCTATTTCACAGATTTTCTCACGCTTTTTCCTTTCTCTGCAGATTTCTCAGACACATTTTCTCTAGACTTTTCAGACACTTTCTCAATAAACTATTCACCCACCTTCTCACCAGGTTTTTCCACTCAACATTTCCACATTCCATCATTCTCACATATGACTCCTTCCTAGGTCTTGGAACTGTAGGCTTATTGGAGTACTTAGGAACTAAGAAACCAGCTTCCTCGTTCACCTCATTATCAATATCAACAACAAGTGCTAGAGGCACTATTTCCTTATTCACTACCTTTCTACCCTTCACTAACCTCCTCTTCTTTTTTCTTCGTTCTTTTTCTTAAGATTGATTTAAGAGCTTATTTCTTTTGTAGCCTAGTAGTAGTTCTATTAGGAATGGGCTCCTTGGGAGTTGTCATTCTACTCCTAGTGCCAATAAAGCTTACAATAGATACTTTGTTATAACCCTTCTCAATGTTCTCATTTCCTTCCTCAGAAGGAGATCTCATCTCAGGAAAGGCCATATTTAACGGCTCAGTAATGAAATAAGGAGAGGGGTCAGGACCAGTACTGACCATGTGCTCTTTCAAAGAACAAGGGGTTTCATCCCAGGTAGGAGTAGGGGGATCCATTTGGGCTAAGGGATCAGGTCTCTCATTTGTTTCCTCAGTAGTATTGTTAGGTGCTAGATTTTCAACATGCATTAGTTTTGTACCCTCTTCCATCAGTTCCCTACTCTCTTCTTGAGGACCTTCACCTTCCCCCTAAGACCCAATGGTCTCATTTACAATAGCATCACCACCAACCAAAGTTCCTTCAACAGCTATTGACAACATATTCTCTACGAACTCTTATTCTTTTAACCCCAAACTAAATTCAAAAGGCACAGGAAGAAAATTACTTGTAGAATCGACAATATTCAAACCGAGGCTTGGGGTAATCAGAGCTAATTCTTCAATATTACAAGCCATATTTGTTGTGCGTCAGAACTCTCTTCAACTTACAGATTGGAGACTTCCTAATTTTCTTCTCCCTCTACTCTTTCTCCCTAAGCCTTTTTTTCGGCGAGGCAGAAGGAGATCACGTAGCCACAATCCTCTTGGGGTTTAATGTTTTGCAACTTCGATGAGAACCAGAACTTAATTGGGTTGGAGAAGAAGTAGTGGGTGGCTGGAAATCTTGTTTAGAGTTTGGACTGGGTAGTATAGGGAACTTAAACTCTGTCACTGGTGCTTGAAGAGATGAAGACACAATAGGGACAACACTGTGGACATTTGAGGCTTCTATACTCTCAGACATGATGGAGAGTTGAGAAAGTTTATGGAAAAGGAATTGTTTGGTTGTTGAGAGAACAGGGAAATTTTTGCTTTTGATGTGAACAGTTTTGAGGGTGATAGAATTTGGGTTTATTTAAAGGGTGTGAGGGACCGGTTAGGAACGAGTATTGATTTTATAGGCGAACAGGTCACTTAGTAACGGGTAGAACGCTTAGGTTCTAATACAAAAAAAAGGAGAAACTGATATTTTAATGACATGACACTTTCTCAGCCGTTTTAAAAGTTTTGCATGAGAATACAAAGGAACTACTAATCTGTGTCAAGGGAACCAAGTTCCTTGACAAATTTTGTAAATGTGTTCCTCATCCTTTTACCAAAATACAAAACCATTAGCTTCTTTCTTGCTTTGTAATTGCCATGCGTGTCTAACTAAACATTATAAAAGTGAGTTAGAACGTGCCAGAAAACACTTTTTAGCTATTTTACTCGTTCATTTCTTTCATAGCCAATCTTCAAGGGACTAGGTCCTCAACTTGATTTTTTCAACCCTAGTGCTAAACGATTCTTTTCAAAGTTCTCTTTACTCAGTGTTTTGGTGAAGATATCAGTAATTTGATCTTTTCTGCTGCAAAACTTCATGATGATAAGCCATTTCTCAACATTATCTCTAAGAAAATGATGTCACGCATCAATGTGCTTTATTCTCTTATTTTATACTGGATTCTTTTCCATGTTGAGAGCACTAGTGTTATCACACAATAATGCCACACATTCAGAAAATCCTCTAATTGCTGCTTGATCAACAACAATATAATTGCGCATAGCAAGAGGCAACTATCACATACTCATCTTTAGCAGTTGAAAGAGCAATTAAGTTTTGTTTCCTTGTGCCTCATGAAATTAGACACAATCCCAGAAAGTGTGCCTTGCTAGAAATATTTTTTGTATCCACCAGATAACCAGTATAATCAAGGCCAGCATACTCGATCAAGTTGAAATTATCTCCTAAGGGATACTAGAGAACCAGATTATGTATTCCTTTGAGATACCTTAGGATTCTCTTGGTAGCCTTCAGATGAGATTCATTTGGATTAGGGTGAAACCTAGTCCAAATGAAGGCCAGCATACCCGATCAAGTATAATCAAGATAACCAGTATAATCAAGGCCAGCATACCCGATCAAGTTGAAATTATCTCCTAAGGGATACTAGAGAACCAGATTATGTATTCCTTTGAGATACCTTAGGATTCTCTTGGTAGCCTTCAGATGAGATTCATTTGGATTAGGGTGAAACCTAGCACACAACACCACAGTGAAAACGATATATAGTCTACTTGTTGTGAAATACAAGAGTGACATAAGGATACCTCTATACATGGTCTTGTTCACAGGAGAACCGGGTTCATCCATGTTCGAGCAAGTGGCAGTGGCACTAGGATTATCAATGATTTTTGAAATTTCCACCTCAAATCTCTTTAGAAGCTCTTTGATGTACTTCTCTTGACTTATCACTGTGCCATTTGGAGTTTTCTTAACTTGCAGACCTAAGAATAAATTCAATTCCCCATCATGCTCATATCGAACTCACTTCCTATGAGCTTTGCAAACTCTTCACATAGGGAATCATTTATTGCACCAAAGATGATGCCGTCAACATAAGACTTGCAGAATGAGCAGGTTATTCCCCGTTTCTTCAGAAATAAGGTGTTATCAATTTTTCCTCTTGTAAAGCCATTTTCAAGGAGTAATTTGGACAACCTTTCATACTATTCATGAGGAGCTTTCTTTAGACCATATAAATCCTTGCCAAGTTTGAATATATACTCAGGATGCTTATGACATTCAAAGTTGGGTGGTTATTTGACGAAGACGTCTTCTATTAGATCTCTATTCAGAAATGCGCTTTTGAAATCCATTTGGACCAATTTGAATTCCATATGAGATGCAAAGGCAATAAGGATTCTGATGGCTTCCATCAGAGCAGCTAGAGCAAAAACTTCATCATAGTCGATCCTTTCTTCTTGATTGTAGCCTTGAACTACTAGCCTGGCCTTGTTCCTTGTTGTGTTACCAAACTCGTTGAGTTTGTTTCTAAACACCCACCTAATTCCTATAGCAGTTCTATTAGAGAGTCTAGGAACTAGGTGTCATACGATGTTCCTCTCAAATTGATGAAGTTCATCTTGTAAAACATCAATCCAGTAAGCCTCTTTCAATGCTTCCTTGACATATTTGGGCTCAATTTTAAGAGAAAGGCTAAGAAGGCAAGTGAGTTGCTTGACTTTGACGTAGTTTGAATCCTCGAAAAGAGGAGTGATCCCAATAGGTTTTTTTTTGTGGTAAACGTTGAAGGCTTTGCTTTGTGATGAATAACTAAGAAATATTCCTTCATCACTTTTAGCATCAAACTTTCCAAGTGATACTTTTCCATTGTTGAGGACAAAGCATTTGCAGCCAAATGTCCTTAAAGGTATTATCTTGGGTTTTCTTCCATTCAACAATTCATACGGGATTTTGTTCAGATGGACCTGATCATACACATGTTCACCAAGTAGCATGTAGTGTTGACTGCCTCTGCCTAGAGACTTTTTGCAACACCACTGTCAATCAGTGTTGTCCTACTGTATCTTCAAAAGTCCTATTTTTCCTCTTCACAACACTATTTTGTTGGGGTGTTCTTGGAGCTGAATAATTATAACTTACACCATTTTCACCACAAAATTCATCGACCTTTGCATTGTCGAATTTTGTGCCATGATCAGATATTATGCTCACGACATTAAGGCTTATATTTGCTTGGATCTTCTTCACAAAAGTAGCAAACACTATAAACGTCTCATCCTTGGATCTGAAAAACAAGGTCTGGGTGAATCTAGAGTATTCATCCACTATAACAAAGATGTACTTCTTTCCTCCTCTACTTGGCACCCTCATAGGTCCACATATATCCATATGGAGGAGAACAAGTGGCGTTGAGGTGCTAACTTCCTTTTTGGGTTTGAAGAAGGACATGACTTGTTTTCCTTTAACATATGC
The DNA here is from genome assembly GCA_034376525.1 of Nicotiana benthamiana. Taxonomy (NCBI): domain Eukaryota; kingdom Viridiplantae; phylum Streptophyta; class Magnoliopsida; order Solanales; family Solanaceae; genus Nicotiana; species Nicotiana benthamiana. The sequence continues at coordinate 34,614,961 of CM067336.1, forward strand.
ATCATACACCTTATGATCTTTGAAGTTTAACTAAGGCAGCCCACGAACCAGGTTCTTCTTGACCAATTTGTTCAACAATGTAAAACTTGCATGTCCCAATCTTATGTGCCATAGTTCAACATCATCATCAACGACACTCATACATGTGAGATCCCCATTGTGCAATGACTCAAAATCAGCAACACAAATGTTTTTGTATCTTTTTGCCATCAGTACCACTTCAACAGTCATAGGATTTGTGATTGAGCAAATTTCTGATACAAATTTCACTTTGTTTCCTTTGTCGCAAATTTGAGAGACACTCAGTTGGATATATTTTAAGCTATTCATATAATAAATATTTTCAATTGATTGAGTCAGTGTCTTCATATTCTTCCTACTCCTAGAAAGTATCCATTTTTACCATTAACAAAGGACGCATTTACTCCCTGTGGGGCTTTGAGTGAAAGAAAATCGTAAGTGCTTCCAGTCATATGCTTAGAGCAGCTACTATCCATATACCATTTTGGGCTGCTTCTTTTCACTGCTCCTTGCACAAAGAAATCAAGGATTAGACTAGAAACCCAAACAAGTTTGGGTCCCTTGCAATGAGAAAAAGGGTGAATTGAAGCTCTTCTTGTCCAAGTATGCACCATAAATTTTTTATTTGAGGAACTAGGTTTTAAGCAATAGATATCTTTTCAGCAAAAACTTTATTTTTCTGTTGGGACTAAAATCTAGCTTCATAGTTTTCTTTAAAATGCCCAATGTTATCACAATGAGTGCAAAGCCAGTTGTCAGGGACAGTAACATACTTGCTATGATGATTGTAAGGAGTCTTTTCCTTCTGAAATCTGATTTCCTACCTGTTCCCCTTGTTATTTTTATACATAGCGTGACTACATTAGAGGACCATGTCCAATTAAGGGATTTTTAAATCATTCTTAACTTTTCTTGATCTTCCTGAAGTTTCTTCTTTGTCTCAAGTTCGGTGCACAAACTAAATTTCACTGATTTTAATGCATTTTCAAGCCTAAGATGTGCCTCACTTACAACTTTCTTTCCCTTTTGAGTATTTCCATACCCACTTTCCCTTTTTTGTTCCTCAATTGTTTCCTTTATGTCCACAACTCCCACTAATATGCCATCTCTCTCGTGTTATACATTTGTAATATTTTAATTCAAAGCATCGTTTTCCTTTTTTAGATTCTTAATAGTTTCCTTTAAATCGACCAGTACAACTACTAGATCGTCTCTCTCATGTTCTACTTTTCCTAGTTCCATAGTTAGAACATGTCACGACCCAAAACTAACTATCGTGATGTTACCTATCATGGTACTAAACAAGCCAACTACTCAACCATTTCAACTCAACCAAATCTTGAAAAACATGGAAGCAACTAATATTTAAGGAAAACCTTTTAAAAATGGAATAAAATTCGTAACTCAATACAAAATCTCTCTCAAAATCAGGGTGTCACCGAGTACATAAGCTTCTATACAAGGGTATAGTCTAATACAACGTCTAGTGAATAAGAACTTAATTATATTTGAAGATAAGGAAGGAGAGTCAAGGTCTGTGAATGCTATGCAACTACCTCGATAATCTCTGAAGATCCTAACTCCCGCAACTCAACAGCCTCCATGACAGGAAGAACCTGGATCTGGCGCACGAAGTGCAGGGTGTAGCGTGAGTGTAACCAAATCAATAAGTGACAAATCCAACCTTTGGACAGAAAGTAGTGGTGAACTCAACCAATCTAGTTCAATATAGAAATAACAGTGGAGAAACGTAGATATACTTTCACGTTCAACAGTTAAACTCAATGCAGTAAGATAGATCAATTCAAAATGGTATGAAGAATATAACTTCTCTACTTCTACATGACAATGCGCATGCTGTATGGGATGCACCATGCTAAAAGCCTCATTTTCTCAGACCCTCGAAATGCTCAATCACTCAGTTATAGAACATGGAGAGTTGAACACTCACAGACGAATGTTTCTAAGGGGAGAAGGATGTTACATCTCGCATTTTCGTACGTTAAAATTTTATTTCCAGTTAACCGATGTAGACACGAGGATGAGATCATCTTGACGCTAACGTATTTACGCTATTTATAACAAGCGATCAAAAAGTTGTTATGAAGGATAAAGAGGTACACAAATTAAAAAAATGAGTTTCGTTGAAAGTGGCTAATTAGAAAAAAATAGGTCAAGCGATAATACCCGATAATTATGAACTAGTAACATACAAGGTACCATTTGATCATGATAGTATAATATATACAGTATATATAAAGTATTTTGAAAATAAATAAAATTTTAAGTAATTTATGATAATTTTTAAATTATACAGGTAATTGATTATTTATCGGGTAATAGAACATTACCCAATTAACTAATAAATAGATACATAATTAATAAAATTAACTCCCAACGTGGCAAGAAGCCAACAAGGCCTAGAAAATGACTAAGTCGTCATGATTCTAGGTGGCTACTTAATAATGACTTTAAGATAGGTCTTAGAAAGACTTGGTAAAGTCTTATCGAAAAATCTGTCTTTAGCTTCATTTAAAGTCTTTGATTTTATTTCATTGCTTTGACATTGAAGCCAAGAGCATTGAAACAGATCAAACCGTCCAAGTCTTTAGCCAACAAATCTGCTCTTGGTTTCAAAACCAAGAACGTTAATCAGGAAACATTTTGTGCAAACTTTCAATCCAAGCCAGTTTCGTTTCTATTTCAGAGGATCCAAGTCAAAAATTTCGTTGAAGGCTGCAGAAGCAGAAGCTAGAAACTTCATTCCGTTCAAATAATTTCAGGGACATGTATGTTAAGGTCTTTGGCATGATTCAAATTATATTGAAGAAACGAGCAAATACACAGTTTTTCATAAAGTACTCTATTTATAAAATTATTAGGAATGTTTATATTCTTGATTCCACATGAAAATTATTATTATTTTCTATTCACGGATCTCAGAATAATACGCAGTTGAAAAAAGTTTATCCGGAAAGAATATTGAGATTATTATGTATTTTTCATGCATTTCATTCATGTGCATTGACCCATGATCAGATGACGTTATATATAGGTATATATGTAATATATGTATATGGGATGCGAAAAGTTTACGACGTTATATACGTACCACCACCTGATCAGCTGGTATATTTTGATGATATTGCCCATAGTAGTTGAGACGATATGATGCGATGCCCTCAGTGGCTTGATTATATTATGTACACCCATACCTATGCATGGCACGACATTTATACGCACATGCATGACATTATAAACATTTCAGAATTTATAAAGTTATTCAAATTTAAAGATGTATCTATATTCCATGTTTCATCTGTCTTTTACATAGAAATTTTTATGCCTTACATACTCAGTACATTTTTTATACTGACGCCCTCGTTCACGGGGCCTGTGTTCATGCCCGCAGGTGCAGGTAGGCAAGCTGACGGTCCCCCTTCTTAGGATCCTTGACCAATGAGAGCTCTATTTAATCCAGAGTTACTTTTGATTTTGGTACGATACGTTTTTTTTGTGTGTGTGTATGTATATATATATATATATATATATATATATATATAGGTATGATGTGGCTCAGTCCCGTCTTTGTACAGTTATGTTTCTATTAGAGGTCTATGGACAATATGTCTTGTTGGGTTGTATGTGGCCTTGTCGGCTTTCAGTTTTGGATATATAGTTGCCTATAGAAGTCTTGTCGACTTGCCACTATATTCTGTTTGTATACGTACATATACCTTGATGGCATTTTTCCTTTATGTATGTTATTTTTGTAATGCAGCAGATGTTATTTAGGTTCATATCTTAGACACATGCTTAGGGGTGTTATATATGGCCAATCCGGCCCAGGGAATATCCTTCTCGGAATATATACGTCAACTGACCATCAGTCACTCAGTACTTGGTAGGGCCAATCTAGCCCGTGGCTCCATCCCCATGTATAAATGCTTCAGACAAGATCCATCCCTCAATATAAATCAACCGCGCTCATTAAGGGTGTGTGCAGACCTCGTCGTCACTCACTCATCAATCTCTCCAGTCTCTCTCTCGTGGGCTCACAATGTCATGAAACTAGCCAAAAAATGATGATATGATGTATCAATAAATAGTAACAAAGATAGAGATATGAAATGTAATGAATGAATATGATAAGTACAAAATTTCAATCAAATCAAGTCAATAGCAAGAAACGACCACTATGGGTCCCAACAGTACCAACATTTAGCCTAAACATGATTGGTAGCATGATTGAAAGCTCAATTACTTTATCACATGATGAAATATAGATATCAACAAGATAAAACCATTATACTGTGCCATGGAATCATCAAGTCACAATTCTCACGGTTCACGCCTGCACGCCCGTCATTTGACATGTGCGTCACATTAACACCAATCATATAACACATAATTCGGGGTTCGAATCCTCAAAATCAAGTTTAGAAGTGTTACTTGCCTCAATCCGAGCAAAAATATAATCCATTACACCTTTTTCTTGCAAATCGACCTCCAAAAATCCCGAATCTAGCGACAAACAGTAGGATACAATAAATACGGACTAAAGAAATCATTTCCACAAGATAATATGTTGATAATCAAAAGCCAAAAATCGGCCCCAAGTCGGCCTCCCTGTCCCACATCTCGAAATTCGACAAAAGTTACAAAACCCAAAAGACTAATCAACCATGAGTCCAACCATACAAATTTTGTCAAAATCTAACGCCAAATCACCACTCAAATCCCCAAATCAAACTCTCCAAATCCCTAGCCTCAAACCTCCTAATTTCACCTCAAAACCACATAATCTAGGTGGAAAAATCAATGGGGAAGCAATATTATCGATAAAAAAACGAGCGCAAGGGATTTACCTACCCTCTCAAAAATTGCCTTAGACCGAGCTTGAAATATCCAAAATGAAGAAAAATCGCGAATGCTTGAATTTATATGTTCTACCCAGCACTTCCACTTCTGCGAAAACATAACCGCTTCTACAGCATCGCAGAAGCGACCACTCCTTCCGTTCCTACTGCCCCTTACTCCGCTCCTGCAGACTCGCTTCTGTGAGCAACTAATTCGCTTTTGCGGAACCAACTATCATCTCAACTTTCACCCCCATAGCTGCATCTGTAGCCTTGCAGGTGCAGGAACTCCTTCGCACCTGCTCACACCCCCCAAACCTCGCATCTGCGCAACCCAGTCCGCACCTGCACAGGTCAGTTACACCAGTTGGGTTCTAACTTTAGCAGTCTCACAACTTTAACTTTTGATCTATTAACCATCTGGAATCATCCCGAGGCCCCCCAAACCTCAAAGAAATATACCAAAAAGTGTTGAAACATCATACAAACTAGTCGGGCCTTCAGAATCACATCAACTAGACCAAAAATACGAACCGCACCCCAATTCAAGCCCATTGAATCTAAGAAATTTCAACTTTTACAAACGACGTTGAAACATATTAAATCATGTCCGAATCCAACTCCGATATTAAAAAGTCCACTCCTGGTCAAACTTACCAAAAATCTAACTTTTCCCCTTTTAAGCCTAATTCAACTACGGACCTCAGAATCACAATCTGAACACCCTCCTAAGTCCAAAATCACGAAAAGGAGCGTACCGAAATATCAAAACATTAATACTGAGTGTCTCAATTCATTTTGAAATCCCTCTAGACCCAAACCGACTAACCTAGTAAGTCATACAACAACAAAGCAGAAAATAAATAGTAACTTTGAGAAGGGGCTACAACTCTCAAAACGATCAGTCGAATTGTTACATCCTTCCCCTTTTAAACAATCGTTCATCCTCGAACGGGTCTAGAAACATACCTAGAGTTACAAATAGTTGTGGATATCTGCTTCGCATCTACTTCTTGGTCTCCCAAATAGCCTCCTCAACTGGCTGACCTCTCCATTGCATCTTTACTAAAGTTATATCTTTTGACCTCAACATTCAAACCTACCTATAAAAAATGGACATCAATACCAGTGTGTTTGGGAATTTCCACTTACATGGAATCACAAGAATCACCATGACAACTGCTTCCTCTCTTTTGTCAACAAGCCCCTTTGGTCGTTGCATTACTCAACACTTAGCAGTGTCCAGATGTTACAAGACAACAGCCAAGTAGCATCAACTTCTATGAATACTTGGAGTTGATTGAAATTGAGCAATCAACAATATGCAACACAGTTTTTGAACAATTTTCTATACAATTTTTATACCTACTTGGGTCACCTTCACAATGACTTTCTGTGATCAAGTCAACAAGAAGATAACTTTTTGATAAGTTATGGAACCTTAATTTTTGATGATTTTCCAAATAGTCTTGAGGAACTAGTAGTGAGTGGCCCCTTAGGTTTGATTTACATGGAGAATAAGAGGGGACCATATGAGATCTGGTTCTCAGGGGGGATATCAATTCTAAGTTTTTCGTCATCAAAAATAGGAAAATTGATAGTTTACAAGTACCTTGGGCACAAATACTTTACGTTGTGTTTTGATGATCTAACCAACTTACCATCCAGAACCAGAAAAGCAGCCTGTTGCACATTTACAAGGCCTTGAGATCACAAAGTTCCAGGTTAGGATCCAGCCCGTGGGAAAGCAAGGAGATTTGCAGGAGCTGACCAAAGAAGAGCTGGTTGGAAATATGAAGACCTACGAGATGAAGAGGAAGAGCGGAAGGAACAACTGAGATAACAGGTCCCTACCTGTTCTCGAGGAGACTGTATGAAGTTAACTCTACCGTAGGAAAGTTGCTGCCTGCATACGCTACTGCACAAGAATAACGCAGTAGTCAACTTTCTGTAGAAGGATCTTTACCTATCTTTCTTGCATAATTATAAGTAATGTCACACATGCATAAACACAATCAAGGAAGGTAAAATACCTTACTTTATGAGAGAACCATATGAAGGACTTGAAGCATGTCTGGTATAATCATTCAAGTTGATCGACTCAAGATAATCTGGGCAGTGTGCCTTTAGAATAACAGGAACCAGATTAGGGATCTGATACCTTGGTGTTCCCCTGATAGAAGAAAAGTCAACAGTACAGCTGGAAAGAAACTGCAGAAGGTGACTTCCTGCAACTGTACATGTTACAGTTCTGCAGATAGTGCAACAGTCACTTCCCATTGAGAAGGGGCATGTAATAAACAAGATTGGAAATCACCATTATGAATTGACATCACTAAGGTGATGTCTTCTGTAATATAAACCTGGTTCAAGACACAAGTCTTCCTCTCCAAGACTTGCAAAATATGAAATGGAAATATTCTCTCAAGTGCAAGAACAATCTCTCTCAAGAACAAAGCTGCTTCAACCTCAAGGTCCTGATCCAAGATTGAAGATATCTTAAGTCCTTAGGTTGTTGAGTCTTTGCTATTTGTTCTTCATTGTAACTCCTATCTAGCTTTCTTAGAAGTTGTTTTTAGGAATCCCAATATCGCAAACCCTTTAAATTTTTATCTTGGCTAGAGTTAGTCAAGTTGTAAAGTCTTTGTAAATAGAGAGTTACAAAGTGGCTTGTAATAGTGTTATTATTAGACTGAAAATCCTTTGTTACTGTAGAGTGACAAAGTGGCTTGTGGTGATAGCATCACAAGTTAGTTAAAATCCTTTGTAAATAGGGAGTCACAAAGTGACTTGTGGTAAGAGTACCACAAGTTAGTTGAAGTCTTTGTAATAAGTTTATTGCAAAGTTGCCTGTAATAGGGATTAAGCCTACAAGTGTAGGTCATAGTTTTTGTCCCCTTGAATTGGGAGTTTTTCCCGTAAAATTCTCTGTGTTCTTTACTTATTGCCGAGGTACTGCGAGAATAATTAGAAAACCTGATTTCTTATACTGGTTGATTTTATTGTCAGTCTCTCATAGTAGGAACCTATAGAGAATCTGGTTCTCTATAAATGGGAACTTATCATGTGTATCATTTACATACTTGTTCAGTAGTTAGCACTGTACCAAACTTATATAGGACCAGATCGCTATATAGTTCGGCTCATCAGTATCTTCAGTAGAACCTCATATAGATCCCGGTTCTCTATACAATCTGGTGGACGCATAATTCCTAAAAACTGGTATCAGAGCATATTCTTTATAAAATGTTAACACCAAGAAAGGATCTATATGAATGCTCCACCAAACCTTGAGGAGAGTTAATCAATCAACCAAAAGAACACAAATAATTTAGAAGATGGTTTGCAAAAAAGGTGGGATCCCAAAGAAAGGAAGTTCCAGCAGGAATTCCAAAGGAAATGATTGTTGTCATTAGTGTGGAAAGCCTGAACACTTTATCAAAGACTGCCCATTTTTGAAAAACGAGCATCACAAACACAACTCCGATAAAGTAGCAAAAAGGAACATGGTTCCTAACAAACAATTCAGTAGAAAAAATAGAGCTAACAATGTTGTGAAGCAAGCTCTTGCTGTATGGGGAGACTCCTCAACTGAACCAGAAGAGGAACTAGATTCAGAAAGTAGCTCTATGATAGCAGTGCAAAATGAAGCAAAGGAATTGATTCATTGTTTGCATTGATGGATCAGTCCAACGAGAATGAAGAGGACGACAATGATAAGGTAATGTTCAGGGATGTTCAGAGAAATCTGAAATCTTACTCTTCGAAAAAATTGATGTCATTTGAAAATGTTCTAATTGATAGATATTATAGTTTTACTAGTGATAAAGATGCCCTAATCATAGAGTTAGGATATGTTGAACAGTCTAGAGATGATTTAATTGTAGTGGTTGATGACTTGAAGGAAACTATAGGGACCCTTAGCAAGGAAAAGAATACTCCAATAGAGAAAATTGTAGCTACTAAGCAAGAAAGGAATGATATGATAGTTTCCATTGTAGATTAAAGAAAACAAGCGGAAGAAGTAACTAGAGAACACAACATATTGAAAAAACAAACAAAAAAATGGATGGACAATATCAAGGGAGAGGAAGTGGTTAGAAAGACTCAACTTGAGCTTGCGAGTGGGCTTAAAAAAATTAAAACAAGTCTTGTTGTTGAGCTGGAAAAGAATAGACAACTTAGATAGGATTTAAAAAGGGTTCAAATATTCTTGATAAGTCACTAAATGGACTCGATCGTATGATGTGATAACGTCTATATACAGGAGTAATGGTGGAAACAGGCAAGGCATCAGGTTCCCAAAGTCTAAAACCTCCTATAATCACCATAAGAAGTATGTAAATGTGGCTGATAATAGGTTCTGCGGTCACTGTGGTCAAACAGGTCATTACAAGGACTCTTGTAAAGTTAAAATTCATTCTTTACAGAAAATAGAGTTATTGTTGAAAAGAGGCATACTGATGAGGAACCTGGTTCCCTGAAAATAATATATATGCTGCCTACATGAGCAAAAAGAAGTTTGATCTGCCTGTTTTATCATTATACGGGACCCAAACTGGCTTGGGTTCCTAAGTCTAATCATTGACTTAAGTATGTAGGGAACGGTGAAAGGGAGCAAGCAACAGTGGCACATGGATAGTGACTGCTCGGAGCTCATAACTGGAAGAACAAATGATTTCTTTTCACTGACGGCCCTATAAGGAGGGAGTGTATCCATTGAAAATGGCAAAAAGGATACATTCTTGGTGTTGTAAGGATCGGGAAGTCTCTTCCCCACTCTAGTGAAAAATGTATACTATGTGAAGAGGACCTTAGTTGTCTGAGTGCTGTTAATGATACTGTGCTATGGCATAAAAGGCTGGATCATGAAAGTTTCACGTTACTGAACAAATGAGTCAAGAAGGACCTGGTTCGTGGTCTACTTAAGTCAAGCTTCAAGGACCGCAGGGCGCATGATGCATGTGTAAGAGGAAAGCAAGTCAGATCCTCTTTTCTCAAGGCTACTTGATCTCCTCCATATAGATCCATGTGGACCTATGAGGATGCCAAGTAAAGGAGGAAAGAGAACTGAAGTTGAGACTCCAGCCGACATAGAGGAACCTAGTCCATCAATCCCAATATCTGAAGAAGAAAACAAATTTGTGGATGTTGTACAAGGAATCTCATCTGAAAGCTGACAAGAGAATCCTAAGATATCTCAAAGGGATGCAAGACTTGGTTCTCTATTATCCTTCGGTTAATAAAATTTTGACTTGATTAATTATGTTGATGCTGATTATGCATGCCATCTGGTGGATAGAAATTGCATATCTGGAGCGGCACATCTTCTGGGGTAATGCTTGATATCATGGAGTACAAAGAAACAAACTGTGTCTCTCTTCCTACTACTGAAGCTCAATATGTGGTCATTGCTTCTTGTTTGGCTCAAATAGTACATATCAAGCAACATCTAGAAGACATTTGTGTATTTACAGCTTGAACTCGATTCAGCACAAAAGAACCAAGCACATTGATGTTGGACATCATTTTATTAGGGACAATGGTGAAAAGTTTCTGATTTGTATGAAGCTCTAGAAGACTAAAGAATCAGATAGCAGACATCTTCACCAAGGCGCTGAGCAGGGAACATTTTGAAAGAAATTGTCTGGGGTTGGGGATGATCAAGCTCAACTAAGAACATGGTCCCTTGATGATTGGCTATGTTAAGAAGGAAATTTGCAATGCTTACAATGCTAAAAAGTGTTTTTCGGCTACATTTAGCTCATATCTACACCGTTACAGGTATACATATATGGCAGTCCCTGGACAAAAACAGTAAGAAAGGCATTGCACTTCTAGGTGTCTTTGCTCAAAATTTTCAACAAAAGTCATGGAACCTTGTTCCCGTGACTCAGATTAGTAGTCTCTTCAATACTTATATGCCTTTTTAAGCTGCTGAAGTGTCATATCTTCAATTTGTTAATGCATTTCTCCTTCTATCTTTTGAAGTCCAAAATTTTTAACCTTTTCTAAACTGACCGTTGCCCCAAAAAGGCACTTCTCTATCTTACACCCAAATAAAGCCAATTATTTTCTTCAAAGCCAAAAATCAACCTTGTCTCAAAATAATCCTTCTTTCCAAATATGCTAGAACTGATGTAAGCCCAACTCACTCACTTTCCAAACACCTAACTCTGTCAGTATCAAAACCCCAAGAATTCTTTGGTAGATTTTGATGGAAGTTAAACCAGAAAGGGAATATGGCAGATCTAACATCCTAGAGTGTGAGGCTGAAGTTGTTGCTGGATTTGTGGAAGCCTTTAAAGATGGAGAAATTGTTAAATGTGAGAACTAAATAAGGGACCTGATCCCTCAAGCCCTTCTCATAATGATGACCTTTTCTCCTTAGGTTTTGTGTAAAAAAGAACTTTGTTCAGTAAAAAAGATTGATGAAAAGTAGGCTTGATGGTGAAGTGGTGTGAGATGCTGATGTGATTGTGGAAGAGAGAATAAAATGAAATCTTCTCCTGTGAGAAAGAATTAAAAAAACAAAGGGTGGGGGGGGGGGGTTGGCTAAAAAATATGCAACAAATGATATGGGTAAACAGATTGAGAAAAAGAAGGGGGAGACATGTCTGCTCAGGGATAGAAAGGGTAGTGTAAGTAAGGAACCTAGTTCATTATGGAAGCAAAAGGTTGATCAATTAGGTTTGGAAGGATAAAACTTTAAAGTCTCAAAAAGTGTTGTAAGGCAGAGTATTGACTCTGATATTACTGAAAAAACAGAGGAACTTCTTGACATTATTGAGTTCCAAAAATAGACTCACATCTTTGTTCCTCCAAGTCCCAATGTTTCTGATGAAGTAAGTAAAAAACTTCTGTGCTTTATGTGATACTATGATGTTATATATGCATGGAACTGAGCTTGTTATTGATGAGACGAAGTTTTGAGAGATTCTTGGTGATCTAACTGATGGTTCAACCTACTCAGATAGGTTGAGAACCTGGTTCCCGATGACCCGTGGCATGCTAAGTTGAACAATGAGAATGAAAGATTAAGGAAATAGGTGGAGGAACTGAAGGATCAGATGATCATTGATCAAAGGAGAGTAAATGAATACATGGACAAGCTTATCAAAGCCTTAGCCCCTAACATTTCCTCCTGCCTAGTGATCCATGTCTTTTAATCCTTCCAAATTCCTTGAATTCTTATCCTTTTCTGATCCCTATATTTGATGACATTGGTACTTCAGTTGTTTAAATTGTCATATTATGTATTGATTGAAGCTATTGTGATTTTATTATCATTACTTCACTATGGGAGCAATGACATTCACTTGTTTTTCTTGTTATTGTTTACGTTGTGTTGCCCAAGTAGCCTGAGTTAATGTTGTTGAACTTCTTTTTGGTAGTATTTCTTCTATTATTCTTTTGGATGATGCCAAAAAGGGGAAGTTATATAGGTGTCAACATACATGAAAGATGGATATGTTTCGCAGGGAGAACGTTGCTGATAGAATATTGATTCTAGATTTGATCCGCAGGAAACATGTGAGGAATATGGTTCTCAAGAGGAATATTAATTCTAGGTTTGTGATCATCAAAAAGGGGGAAAGTGATAAGTTATGGAACCCTGAGTTTTGATGATTTGCAAAATAGTCTTGAGGAACTAGTTGTGATCGGCCCCTTAGGTTCGGTTTTCATGGAGAATATGGCTTATTCATAGAGGGAACCATATGGAGATCTGGTTCTCAGGAGGGGGAATATCAATTCTAACTTTGCGATCATCAAAAACGGAGAAATTGATAGGTTACAAGTACCTTGGGCACAAGTACTTTACTTTGTATTTTGATGATCTAACAAACTTACCATACAAAACCAGATAAGGAACCTGTTGCACATTTACAAGACCTTAAGATCAGTAAGTTCTAGGTTGGGATCCAGCCCTTGGGAAAGCAAGGAGATTTGCAGGAGCTGACCATAGAAAAGCTGTTTGAAAATCTGAAGACCTACGAGATGAAAAGGAAGAGCGAAAGGAACAGCTGAGATAACAGGTCCCTACGAGTTCCCAAGGAAATTGTATGAAGTCAACTCTCCAGCAGGAAAGTTGCTGCCTGCACACGCTACTGCACATGAATAGCACAACAGACAACGTTCAGTGGGAGGCTATTTACCTACCTTGCTTACATCATTGTAAGTAAATTCACACATGCATAAACACAATCAAGGAAGGTAAAACACCTTACTTCATGAGAGAACCAGATGAAGGACCTGAAGCATGCCTGGTAAAATCATTCAAGTTGATCGACTCAAGATAATCTGGGCAGTGTGGCTTCAGAATCACAGGAACCAGATACCTTGGTGTTCCCCTAACAGAAGAAAAGTCAATATTATAGCTGGAAAGAAACTGAAGAAAGTGACTACCTCCAACTGCACACGCAACATTTCTATAGACAGTGCAACAGTCATTTTCCATTGAGAAGGGGCACGTACTAACCAAGATTGGACATCACCATTGTGAATTGACATCACTAAGGTGATGCCTTATGTAATATAAACCCGGTGCAAGACAGAAGGCTTCCTTTTCCAAGACATGCAAAACTAGAAACTGAATTACTCTCTCAAGTGCAAGAACAACCTCTCTCAATAACAAAGTTGCTTCAGCCTCAAAGACCTAATACAAGATCGAAGATATCTTAAGTTCTTAGGTAGTTGAGTCTTTGTTATTTGTTCTTCATTGTAACTACTATCTAGCTTTCTTAGAAGTTATTTTTAGGAAACCCAAAATCACAAACCCTCTAAGTTTGTGGAGTTAGTCAAGTTGTAAAGTCATTGTAACTAAAAAGTTACAAAGTGGCTTATAATAGTGTTATTACAAGTTAGAGTGAAAATCCTTTGTTACTGTAGAGTGAAAAAGTGACTTGTGGTGAGAGCATCACAAGTTAGTTAAAATCCTTTGTAATTAGGGAATCACAAAGTGGCTTGTGGTAAGAGTACCACAAGTTAGTTGAAGTCTTTGTAATAGGGTTATTGCAAAGTGGCTTGTAATAGGGGTTTACAAGTTAGTGAAGTAGAAAATGAACAAGTGTAGGTCGTGGTTTTTTCCCTTGAGTTAGGATTTTTTCACCTAAAAATCCTCTGCGTTCTTTACTTATTGTTGAGGTACTGCGAGAACAATTAGAGAACCTGATTCCCTAGACTGGTTGATTTTACAGTCAGTTGCTTATAGTGGGAACCTATAGAGAATCTAGTTCTCTATACAATGGGAACTTATCTTGTGTATCATTTACATACTTTTTCAGTAGTTAACATTGTACCAAACTGATATAGGACTAGATTGCTATATAGTTCGGCTCATCAGTATCATTAGTGGAACCTCATAGAGAACCCGATTCTCTATACAGTCTGGTGGACGTATAGTTCGTAACAACTTTGATGCAAACTTTACTATCTCCCCTATATTGGTGTACTCCCTCCATTTCATATTGTTTGAGCTAGTTAGACTCGGCACGAAGTTTATGAAAAAAGAAGAAGACTTTTAAAACTTGTGGTCTTAAAAGATTAAGGAGTAAAAGGTTTGTCGGGTCATGCCATTTGTGTGGCTATAAAAGCTTCCCATTAAGGGAAAAAAGGGTAAAATGAAGAGTTTAATGTTGAAATACTTCAAAATTTAGAAATGTGTCATTTATTTTGGAACAGACTAAAAAGGAAAGTGGCTTATTTAATATGAAACAGAGAGAATATTATGTTTTTACCATCTCACATAGGGAGAACATGTCTTCTGTTGTATTATAGGAGCAAATGTATATTGGAGGAGTCTTCAAATTCTAGTTTTACAGTTAACCTAACCTTATTTAGTTTTTTTAAGTCATTAGGCTACCGTTTGTGGTTAGCAAAATGGTAGACCTATTCAGGTCTAACTTCACACTCTTGTAAGGTATCAAATGGCTATACAGTTAATAGTCATCTGATAACAACAACTTATTCAGAGGTATGGTTTATGTCCCCCCTCCTTGTTTTACTTTAACATTAAATATATATAATTCGGCACAAGGCACAACACCTAGTGGATTATCTAAAAAAATGGTCATCGGCTCCACATCATTAGTCAGATCCCCATCCAACTGAACCGTGCCAAAATCCAAAATGTGAGACGCATTCCGACATATTTCTGGAGCATAAAAACATAAAATACCAGATACACACTCGATAAGCTAGGTGGCGAGGCAAGCTTGTAAGACACCTCTCCAATCCTCTAAAGTACCTCAAAAGGCCCGATATACCGAGAGCTCAACTTGCCCTTCTTCCCGAACCTCATAACACCCTTCATGATGAAACCTTGAGTAGAACCTTAACATCACGAACCTTCCTATCAGCGTAACTCTTCTACGTAGATTGCACCATGCAAAGCTGGTCCTGATTCGATTTAACCTTGTCCAATGCATCCTGAAACAAGTTAGTACCCAATATCATAGCCTTACCCGGCTCAAACCAACCTACAAGAGATCTACACTATCTCCTATACAAAGCCTCATATGGAGCTATTTGAATGCTCTACTAGTAGTTATTTTTCTAGGTAAACTCCACGAGCGGCAGAAACTGATCCCATAAACCCCCGAAATCAATGACAAAAGTGTGTAGCATGTCCTCCAATATCTGAATAGTGCACTTGGATTGTGCGTCCGTATGTGGGTGATATGTTGTACTCAACTCAGCCTGGGTTTCCAACTCTTGATGCACGGCTATCCGAAATTTCTATGTAAATTGCATGACCTACTTTGAAATGATAGATACAGGCATGCCATGAAGGCGAACAATCTCGCGAATGTCAATCTTAGTCAACCACTCTGAATATTAAGTAATCCCAACAAAAATGAAGTGTGCAGACTTGGTCAGCCGATCCACAATCACCCAAATAGCATAGAACTTCCTCGAACTCCATGGGAGCCTAACTACAAAATCCATGGTTATCTGCTCCCATTTTCACTCTAGAATCTCTATCTTTTGAAGTAATCCACTGGTTATCTCATGCTCATATTTCACACGATGACAGTTAAGACACCAAGCTACAAACCTCACTATATCCTTCTTCATCCTTCTCTACTAATAGTGTTATGGCACCTGGATGAACGAAATACCATAAAATGTGGGCCTTCTTAAGAATCAACTCATATAGCCCATCGACATTAGGCACATAGATCCAACCCCACATCCTCAATATCCCATCATCCCCAATGGTCACATCTTTGGCATCATCATGCTAAACCTTGTTCTTGAGTAATAGCAAATGACAATCATCATATTGGAGCTCTCAAATCAAATAAGGAAGACCAAGAAACCACACAAGCTAGAACCTGATTGAGCTCCAAAACATCTAATCTCACGAACCGGCTAGCCAAGGCCTGAACATCAACTGCAAGCGGTCTCTCACCAACGGGAATGAATGAAAGGCTACCCATGCTCATTGCCTTCCTACTCAAGGCATCGTCCACCACATTGGCCTTCCCCGAATGGTACAAAATAGTAATATCATAGTCTTTTTGCAGATCTAACCATCTCCGCTGACTAAAATTTAAATCCTTCTATTTGAACAAGTGTTGAAGACTCCGATGATCTGTAAATACCTCACAAGACACACCATAGAGATACAACAACAACAACTACAACAATAACAACAACCTAGTGAAATCCCACTAGTAGGGTTTGGAGAGGGTAGTGTGTATGCAGACCTTACCCCTACCCCAAAGGAATAAAGAGGCTGTTTCCGAAAGACCCTCAACTCAAAAGGATAAAAAGCCAAAAAGACAAAATCAGTAACACCACAGAAATAATAAGAAAAATAGGTAAAATAGGAAAAATGTAAAATGGTAACTAACATAAAATCCAGAAGAAAGATACAGAAAAAGTGAAATAGTATCCCTATCAAACTAATCCCACAATGTTATGATATAAGGCAAGACTCAACTACCTCCTAACCTACAACCTTAATATTCAGCCTCCACATGTTCCTATCAAATGCCATGTCCTTGATAATCTGAAGCCTTGCCATATCCTATCTGATCAACTCTTTCCAATACTTCTTAGGTCGCTCTCTACCTCTTCTTGAGCCCTCCACACCCAGTCGTTTGCACCTCCTTACCGGAGCATCTGGGCTTCTCCAATGAATATGCCCAAATCATCTGAGCCTCACTTCTCACATCTCGTCCTCAATGGGAGCCACACACACCATGGAGATAGTGTCTCTAAATGTTCAATGCATGAACAATGGCAGCCAACTCCAACTCATGAACATGGTAGTTGATGGAGCTTCAACTAACACGAAGCATCAGTAATCACTCTACTCTTCTACATAAAAATACACCTAATACCGTTTTGGAGAAGCATCACAATACATTGTATAAGAGCTTAAAGCTGAAGGCAAAACTAAAATTGGATATGTAGTCAAGGCAGTCTTGAGCTTCTGAAAGCTTTCCTCAAAATCATCTGACCACCTGAAAGAAGAACCTTTTGGGTCAATTTGGTTAAGGGCGATGCAATATACGAGAACCCTACACGAAGCGACGATAATAACCGGCCAAAACGAGGAAGCTCCAAATCTTCACAACTGAGGACGATTTGGGCCAACTCTTAGCAGTCTCTATCTTCTTTGGATCCACCTTAATCACCTCAGTGGAAACCGCATGCCCCAAGAACACCACTGCACTTAGCCAAAACTCACATTTGGAGAACTTGGCATAAAGCTTTTCCTCCCTCAGCCGCTACAACATAACCCTCAAATGTTGGGCATGCTCATCCTGGCTACGAGAGTACACCATGATATTATCAATGAATTCTATACCAAATGAGCTAAGATAAGGTTGAAATATACTATTCATCAGATGCATGAATATTACTGGGGCATTGGTCAATCAAAAATACATCACAAGGAACTCGTAATGACTATAATTGGTCCTGAATGATGTCTTTAGAATATTAGAGTCCTAAATCTCCAACTGGTGATACCAGAATCTCAAATAAATCTTAGAGAACACTCTCGCTCTTTGAAGTTGTTCAAACAAATCATCAATGCGCAGCAAAGTATACTTGTAACTTTGTTCATCTCCCTCCAATCAATGCACATTTTAAAAGTACCATCTTTCTTCTTTACAAAATAGAAGCATTGCACCCCTAAGGTGACACAATAGGCCTGATAAACCCCTTATTAAGAAGATCCCGAACCTTCTCTTTCAATTCTTTCAACTAAGGTGGTTCCATACGAAATGGAGAAATAAAAATGGGCTCAGTGCCCGGTACCAAGTCAATACCGAAATCAATATCTCTATCGACAGGCAGGTCTTCAGGAAACATATTCGTATAATATCACACCACCGAAACATAATCAATAGTATGGTTATCAGCATAAACAACCCTCACAAAGTCCAAATAAGATAAACAACCCTTCCTAACCATATGTTTGGCCTTCAAATATTAAATCACTCTTTTTGGAATATAGTCTAGAGAACCTCTCCACTCAATCCTTGGGAACCTCGGCATCGCCAACGTCACGATCTTAGCATGAAAGTCCAAAATAGAATGACATGGAGACAACCAATACCCAAGATCACGTCAAAATCGACCATACTAAGTAGCAAAAGATCAACTCCAGTCTCCAATACCCAATAATTACTACACACGACCGGTATACATGGTCCACCATAATAGTATCGCCCACCAGCATAGACACATTAACAAATGAAACATGGATTCACAGGGCATATCCAGATAATGAGAAAAATATGATGATGCATATGAATAAATGGAACCAAGGTCACATAATACACAGGCATCCCTGTGGCATACTGAGACAATACATGTGATTATTGTATCTGAAGCAATGGCATCTGGTCTGGCAGTAAGAGCATAGAACCAAGCCTCGCTGCCACTTGCTCGGCCTCCCCCTGTAGGGAAACCCTTAGTTGCCTAAGCCACACCCTCAGCTGGCTAGGAGGGTGGTGAAGTAACTGGTGCTGAAGTCGTAGGTTTGCTCCTCTACTGAGCTAGACCTATTGAATGGCGGGGACAATGCCTCTTGATGTGAACCAAATGTCCACACTCAAAATAACCCCTCCTTATGAATGGTGGTGAGTACTGAGATGGACCTCGGGAACCAGAATAACTATCAGAAGGACCTGGTACAGATGAACCCTGAGCTGATGGTGCACGGGACGAACTTTGAGCACGAAGGGCACTGAGAGATAAGTGACTATGAAGAGTATTATATGAACCGTAGCCAAATAACACACTACAGTTAAAGCCGTCAAAATAGGCTTGGGCTATAATGCTAGCCCAACCTAGCCTGCTACTTGAGTAGGGTTGGGCTAGGATTTTTTTAGCTTATTTAAAATGGGGGTTTATAAGTCCATCCCAAGTCAGTGCGCTGGCCCTTAAGGCTTGACCAGGTTGGGCCTATGCTGGCATGTTGGCCAAAAATTAATAAAATTCAAATTAATTAATTATTAAATATTTAACATTTAAAAAAGAGTAAAAATTAAAAAAAACTATTAAGTATAATCCTCATTCCCTCACTCAAGATTTCTCACTTACCATTCCATATCAACTATAGTTTAAATTTGTCACATGCATGTAATATGACAAAATTATTATTTTTTTTGCTTAATTAATAACTAACTCGAAAAGTTTTATGTGGTCAATAATAATCTTTTTTCAAAAGAAATATTACTTTAAGTGGATAATGATCAGTTTGGATTACCTTAATATATTACAAATATTTAAAGTGCTCTTTAGTATAAAAAAAGATCAATTTTAAATTTAAAAAATTTGATCACTAGCAAATTTCAAGAATTTTAAAAATTTCATGGACTATAATGATGAAATCAGCAAATGATGTTAATTCTAAATTAATAAATCTCAGGATGTAAACTTATTGAAGCAATCCCTGAAACTGAGGAAGATGAAAGAAAAGTATTAAGAAAATATTCATGTAACATTAAAAAAGAAGAGCTAGAGATTTAGAGAATTTGCATTTCAATTATGAGGTTCCTCGTCAAATATCAAGCTTTTTGTATGCTCTATATAAAAATGAGTTTTTTATATGATTAATTGATTATATCAAGGAAAAATATATAAGGATTTAAAGAAATTCTTTTCTCTAAAAAAAATGAAAAGGTCGGCCTTCCCTAGCCAGAGGCCCTCTTAGGGATGGCTTGGACTGGCCATTTTAAGGCCATTTCATATGGCGAGCCGGCCCGTTCTGGTCCACCAAATTTAAAGTCCCACGAGGCTTGGGTTGGGTTGGGATAGCCTACTTTTGACATCTCTAACCACGGTGAACAGGACGAGCCGTCTGGGCGTGCTTACAAGGACGTCCCCTACTATGGTAGAATGACCCAGAGAAGGAGTACCACTAAAACCACCTGATCCGCGAAGCTTGTTGTCCTCCCTCTTACCCCCTCCTAGCTGCGGACCATATCTATCTGCCGAACAATATCAACAACCTCATCAAAAGTAGCACCAGAAATCCTCTTCCTAGTCATAAGCAACCGTAGCTGATATGTGAGGCCATCAATGAACCTCACAGTCCTCTATCTCTATCAGTGGGAACCAACCAAACTACATGATGGGCCAACTCAGAAAACCTCATCTCATACTGTGTCACAGACATACCATCCTAACGTAGCTGCTCAAACTGTCTGCACAGCTCCTATCTGCGAGACTGTGGCACAAACTTCTCCCAGAAGAGAAGAACTCCCGCCATATAAGTGGTGCTGTACCGACCGGCCTGCGCCTCTCACAAGCCTCCCACCATCTGAAGGCAGCCCTAGAGAACTGAAAAGTAGTGAATGAGACCCTACGGGTCTCCAGAATACCTGTTGCTTGAAGAATTCGTTGATATTTGTCCAAGAATCCCTGAGCATTCTCTGACTCTTTCCACTAAAAGATGGAGGCTGGAGCCTCCCAAAACTCTCTAGCCTTTTATTTTCATCATTAGTCATAACATGAACCACATGGGCCTGAGCAGCTGCAGCCGATTGGGCTGGTAGTTCCCTCGGGGTCTGAAGTCCTTAAATCACCGCTCTGGTAACGGTCGGCGATAGTCTGAGAACTCCCCCGGCCTGAGAAGTAGCTGTTATGGCTAGAACTGAGACTGCCTGAGCAAGGCTAGTGCACATGATCAGAATCTAAGCCAAAGCCTCTTGAAGGCATGGAATCACAATGGGCGCAGATGGTGCCTGAGCTAGCCCCACTGGCTCAACTGTATCTAGTACATGCTCCTGAGCTGGGGAGACTGGTAGGTCTAAAGGTATTGCCCTAGCTGCTGTACGAGCTCACCTCTGTCCCTACACCGGCCCTTACCACGACCTCGGCCTCTCGCGGCCCTAGCTAGTGGTACTGGTAGTTGTCCCTCTTATCCGATAGCATGTGCCCGTAATCAACAAATTTGCAGAATAAGAATACACGAATGTGAAGTTTTCTAAGGGTTCAAAAACCTCTCGAACATAAGTACATACATTTTTGTATCAATCCGAAAGACTTTACAAAACATGCTCATGACTCGTGAGACCTATGTAACGTGGCTCTGATACCAACTTGTCACCATCCAAAGCAACCCGTCGTCCGACTACTCAACCATTTCAACTCAACCAAATCTTGAAAAATACAGAAGTAATTAATATTTAAATAAAACCTTTTAAAACAGAATAAAATTCACAACTCAATACAAAATCTCTCCCAAAACTGGGTGTCACTCAGTACATGGGCATCTATACAATGATATAGTCTAATACAACGTCTAGGGAATAAGAACTAAAATATAAATGAAGATAAGAAAGGAGAGTCAAGGTCTGAAAACACCATGAAGCTACCTCGATTCTAAAGATCCTGACTTTGCAACTCAGTAGCCACCGTGACCAAGAGCACCTGGATCTGCACACGAGGTACACGATGTAGCGTGAGTACAACAAACTCAGTAAGTAACAAATCCAACCTTTGGACAGAAAGTAGTGACGAACTCAACCGATACAGTTCAATATAGAAATAACAGTGCAGAAACATAGGCATGCTTTCAAGTTCAACTATTAAACTCAATAAAATAAGATAGATCAATTCTAAATGGTATGCAAAATACTTTTTTTTCTACATGCCACTGCACATGGTGTATGTGATGCACCATGATGAAAGCCTCGTGTGCTCACACACTCGAAATTCTCAATCACTCAATATTGTATATGGCCAATTATGCCCAAGGAAGATCCATCCCAGAATATATACGTCAACTAACCATTAGCCACTCAGTACTAGATAGGGCCAATCCAGCCCGTGGGGAAGATCAATCCTCAGGTATAAATACTTCGGACAAGATCCACGTCCAGGGAAGATTTATCCCGCAATAAAAATCAATCGCGCTCACAGGGTGTGCGTGCAGACTCTAGAAGAGGCTCCTTTATCCCAATATCTGTTTAAATCAGTAAAACTAGTTGTGGCATGCAGCCCGATCCCATAAATATCACTCATAATCAAGCCCTTGGCTTTACTCAGTCGTCAATATCTCTAGTCTCTCTCTCTCATAGGCTCACAATGTCATGAAACTAGCCCAAAAATGATGATATGATGTATCAATAAATAGTAACAGAGACTGAGATATGATATGTAATGGATGAATATGACTGAGTACAAAAATTCAATGAAATCAATAAGTCAACAGTAAGAAACGACCACTATGGGTCCTAACAGTACCAGCATATAGCCTAAACATGATCTCTAGCATTATTGATAGCTCAATTACTTTATCACATAATGAAAACACGAATAACAACAAGATAATCCACTATACATAGCCATGGAATCTACTAAGTCACAATTCTCACGGTGCACGCCTTCATTCCCGTCACTTGACATGTGTGTCACCTCAACACCAATCATATAACACATAATTCGGGGTTTCGAACCCTCAAATCCAAGTTTAGAAGTGTTACTTACCTCAATCCAAGAAAAACTGTACTCCAATACATCTTTTCCTCACAAATCTACCTCTAAAATTCTCGAATATAGCCATAAATAGTACGATACAATCACGACAGGCTAAAGGAATGAGTTCTACAAGAAAATACGAAGTTATTAGTTAAAAGCCAAAAACCAACTCTCAGGCCCACATCTTAAAATCTGACAAAAGTTATAAAACCTGAAAGCCCAATCAATCACGAGTCCGACCAAAATCCGACACAAAATTGTCACTCAAATCCCTAAATCAAACTCTCCAAATCCTTAGCCTTAAACCCCCAAATTTCACATCAAAACCACACAATCTAGGTGGGAAAATCAATGGGGAAACAAGATTATTGATCAAATATGAGCAAAATGGACTTACCTCAATAATCCCCTCGAATAACCTCTCAACAATCGCCTTAGAACGAGCTTGAAATGTCCAAAATGAAGAAAAATTGCGAACCCTTGAATTTATATGTTCTTCCTAGAACTTCTGCTTCTGCGGAAACTTAACCGCTTATGCAGCATCGCAGAAGCTACCACTTGCCCTCATTTGTGGCTCCTTCTGCTCCTATGACCCCTCACTCTGCTCCTCTGAACTCGTTTCTGGAAGCAACTAACCTGCTTATGCGGAAGGAGCTCTCTTGTCAACTTCCGCTTCTGCGCCCCCATCACCACATCTGCGGCCTCGCAGGTGCAGGAAATTCTTTGCACCTGCGACCACCTGCTCACACTCCTCCATACCTCACACCTGCGCAACCCAATTCGCACCTACGATCAAAGCTCTGGAGGTGCGGTTACACCAGTAGAGTTCCAACTTCAACAGTCTCACAACTTGAACTTTTGATCCATTAACCATCTGGAATCAACCAGAGGCCCACAGAACCTCAACCAAATATACCAACAAGTCTTAAAATATCATACAAATTTAGTAGAGCCTTCAAATCACATCAACCAACACCAAAAACATGAATCACACCCCAATTCAAGCCTATTAAGACTAAGAAATTTCAACTTCTACAAATGATACCGCAACCTATCAAATCACGCGCGAATGACCTCAAACTATGCACACAAGTCAAAAATGACACCTCGGACCTACTCCAACTTCCAAAACTCCAATCCAACCCCAATAACAAAAAGTCCACTCCTAGTCAAACTTTCCAAAAATCTAACTTTCGTCATTTCAAGCCTAATTCAACTAAGACCTCCAAATCATAATTCGAACACCCTCCTAACTCCAAAATCACACCCAAATGAGCTAATGGAAGCATCAAAACTCCATTTTGGAATCGTTTATATATAAGTCAACATCCGATCAACCCACCAACTTAAGCTTTCAACCATGAGACTAAGTGTCTGAATTCATTTCGAAACCCCCCCCCCCCCCAAACCTAAACCGACTGAACTGGTTGGTCACATAACAACTATAAAGTACAAAATGAGCAGTAAATGGGGGAATAGAACTATAACTCTCAAAATGACCGGCCGGATCATTACAATATATTTTTATCATTGATGAGATTGTGAAATGTACCAATTAGAATATTTTCCGGGGATATAAGCTTCTTTTGAGAATAACACTTCAAATTTCTTTGAACGTCCATAACGTTTACCTCATCATCATCATATTTTGCCAAAAGGGAAAAGATAGAGTCATACTCAGCTGCTTCACTTTCTACTGCCATCATGGAGTTGTTACCTTGCTCATCATCTTCTCCAGATTTGCTGGAAGAGTTTTCCCAAGCAGCAAGAGCTTGTTTCACAACATTGTCAGTGGCATCTTTTCTCTTGAATCTTTTGTTAAGAATCGAGTTCCTCTTGGCTGCTTTGTCAGTGTTATGCTTGTACCGGTCTTGCTTTTGGAGCGGAAAATCCATGATGAAATGTCCCGACTTCCCACATTTATAACATAATTCATAACTTCTTGGCTTGTTGGAGTTGCCCCTTTTTGGAATACTCCATTCCTGCAAACCATTTTCTGAAAAATCTCTTTGTCAGGTAAGCCATATCGGCATCCTCACCACATGAGTCATTATTGTCTGTCTTGAGGACCGGGTTGTTCTCCTCTTTAGGCTCTCTTCACTCATGATCCTTCTTCTTTTCATAGGTTTTCAAATTACCAATGAGTTCATCAATGGTCAGCTTTTGCATATCATTTGCCTCTATGATAACATTTACTTTGCTTTCCCATGAACCGGGTAATACACTAAGTATTTTCCTGACAAGTTTGTTCCTAGGAATGATCTCCCTTAAAGAATGAAGCTCATTGGTGATAGAGGTGAAGCAAGCGTGCATGTCCTAAATGGACTCATCATCTTTCATCCTGAATAGTTTATGCTCAATAGTTAGCATATCAATCTTCAATCGCTTGACTTGAGTTGTCCCTTCGTGTGCTGTTTGGAGAGCTTCTGAGATCTCTTTGGCATATTGACAGGAAGAAATCCTGTTGTATTCGTCTGGTCCAATACCACAGACGAGGATCTTTTTTGCTCGAAAGTTCTTCTCTATAGCCTTGGAGTCAGCATCATTGTACTCCTTCCTTGTCTTGGGAACTGTCACTGTTGGTTCACCAATGGTCTTCATAGGAACGAAAGGCCATTGCAGATAACATCCAGAGCTCTAAAAATTTAGCCATGATAAAATCATGCATCCTTCTCTTCCACCATTTATAGTATTGGCCATTGAATCTTGGTGGTCTATTGGTAGATTGACCTTCTTCAAAGTTTGGTGGAGTAGCCATGAAGATCCTTTTTAAGTGTTAGTCAGGTAGGAAGAACCTGCTCTAATACCAGTTGATAGAAACTAAGAGTCCATTAAACTATATAGAGAACTTAGTTCTCTGTTAGTTCCCACAGAAAAAATACACACATCAGTATGTAAATGACGTAGTATAGTTTTACGTGGAAAATTTTCAGCTCACGGGATTAAAAATCATGACCTACACTCGTAGGATTTTAACTTCACTAACCGAGCAACTTCAGATTATAACCTATTGTAACCTAGGAATTAAACTTTTAATCCCTCGGTCACTCGTAATAACTCTATTATAAGCCTCTTTGTAATAACTATATTAAAGCTCACAACTCGACTAACTCTAGTTCAAACACAAATACAAGGTTTATGATTTTACAAAGGTTCCTACACAATGTTTCTAACAAAGCTAAGTAGGAATTACAAGTAAATCACTTTAACAACGGTACAACATCACTAAGGATATGTAATAACTCAGAGCAGGAAATTGGTCCTTCGTTATGTTGTTCTCTATTCTTGAAAACCTAAAACCCATTTGTTCTTTGGAACACTCTTAAGGGAAAGCTTGATCGATCTGGAATGTGCAAGTGCCTTGTTTTCCCTTTGCTTCAAGTTGATATTATACAAGTGACATCACTTGAATGATGCAAGCATGTTTAGTACAAGGGCATTCCCCATAAAGTAACAGTTGCACTATTTGCACTGTTGCGTATGTGCAGAGGAACAGTTGCATCGACTTTATAGCCATGGGAGTTGACTTGGTACAGTCAGCAAGGGAACTGATGTTTATCTGTTCCCTCTGTTGTTTCATTGACTCTGAATGTTGGAACATGTCCTAATCTTGAGACTTTTTGATCTTGAGTACTTTGAATATGTGGAGTAGATTTCCTATCTGATTCTTATCACTAAATTTATTAAATCATCAAAATATAACAATAAACCTATCAAGAGTATTACTGTCGGCTTGGCTTAAGTAATTTGGGTGACACTACTTGTTAAATTTCATAATGACTTTTCCAAGTAGTGTTCCACAAGAACTAGTATTAATTAAGAAACTTGAGCTAACATAGTATCTAACAATAGATAAATAAACATCATAACAAAAGGAATTTAGGTAAGCATGTCTGAAACCTATACATAGAAGAAAGAAAAATGAGTAAAAAAATATTTTGTACATATTCAGCATGAAGAATATAATGATGTGGCAAAGGTAGAGTGTTCATATATAGGTAATACCTAACTGCATTAGTAGGTCAACTACTCCACATTATTGTAATTAAGGCTCTTCTTAATAAATTGTTGGATTAGATTGAGATGACACAGTAGGGCTCAAGTAGTGCTAGAAAACTCATCAAGAAACTTCTTTAGCTAAATAAGACTTTTTAAACTCTATTATATAATTAACCAAAAGGCTGCTCTACACTGTATAGAATACTAAGGAAGAGGACAAGCAAAAAATTAGAATAAACAAAGAGAAAAGAAAAGAAGACTGTGAGAAAGTGCACTCTTTTTCCTATAATAATTTGGTTGGTTAAATTAAAGATCATTGCCTTAATTGGATAAAGTTATAAGTTGTACTAAAATTCCCTTGCTTGTTATTTCTTGTTTGGAGTACATTCAAGAATAGTTCATTAATTGGATAAGGTTAAAGTAAACATCATTTGCCTTAATTGGATTAGGTTATAAGTTGCTCTGGAATTTCATTGTTAATTTTTTAACTTGTTTGGAGTACATTCCGCAGAGTAAAGATATTCAAGTTTATAGTCCCAATATATAAGTCCCTTAAACCTATTGTTTTTATTTGATATGTAGTAGCACTAATAGGAAATTGACATCCACTTGGTGTTTATAATTTAAAAGTACAATTTCATAAGTGCATAAATGATGAGCCGAAAGTGGAGATGGTTGCGGGTTGAGGCAATCTAAGAATTAGAGTTAAAATTACTTCCAAGTACACCAATAAAGATTGTGACGGATTGATAAGTACTCTTTCATTTTTAATTATATGTCTCGGGAACCTTCACTGTATATGGAATCGTTTTTGTTAGGGATCGCTTTACTTTCAACGTGGGACTTTTCGGCGCGAATCAAAATTTATTCGAACCTCAATGCAAGTATCGAATATCGGATGAAAAACCAAAAAAAAAGAATTCCTAAGTAAAAAGAGTTAGACCCTAAGGTAATGATCCTTTCTACAGCATTAGGAGTAACTGCCTACTTTGTTTAGCCGCACAATACTTGTATTACTTTCTCTTGCAATCCCAGACGGTTTAGTCTTTTCAAGAAATTACTGTCTTTTGCATTACAATAATATTGCTCATGTCCTCAATGTGTTCAACGAAGGTGATGCAATAAGAACATTGATAATAATTGAAATGATCTCGTGGCTAGATGTGAAAACTATGGGTGTCTAACGGATGGCCGGGCCGAGTAAGAAAAAGTACTAACCAGATTATGGTCCAAGCTGGTTATGGGTTGGGAGATATCGGGTTTAATGGGTTCAGGTTCATCCGGGTAAAAAATAAGTCGTAAGGGTTACGGGTACAAGGGGACGGGTCGGATTAATGGTTTTTTATTTTTTATTTTTTGTATTTTGTATAATTAATATAATTTATATTAATATAAAATAAAAATATAAAGAATACAATGAAGATGGGAAAAAATTGCATTATAAATTGTAAGTTCTACTTTTATATTAAAATTCGAACTTACAAATTAAAAGATTTATATTTAACAACAAGTAATTAACGAAAAGAGTAAATTCAAAGATTTTGCATTGCCTTAGACTCTAAAACTTCAAAAATAAAAATAAAATATAGCTTTTAAATAGGGTCAGACTGGGCCGGACCAGTCAACCGGTCGAATAATAATCTATGTTGACCGGGTTTGACAGGTCCGGTAAACCGGTTGATAAAATATGAACAGACCAAACCTCATACGTCTTTAATCCAGCCCAATCCGGCCCCTTATATTAATTCAGGCCAGTTCCGATTTTAATCGATCTAAACCGATACGAAAACGGGCTGACCCAGTCCGTTACACACCTATAGTAAAAAAAGTCATTTTCCACGACTAAAAGGTGAAAATGACATCAGATGTACCCTTTCGTAAGACTTATCATCAAAAAAGAAAAAAAAATAGAAAAAATTAACGGGGGTACTCTACTGACTTATTGAGGGATCCCTCTTTGAGTCAGTTTACTGCTTCATAGTGTCCTCTTGTGCTATGGAATGACAGTTTTTTGACCCACAAAATAAAACAAAGAAAGAAAAAGAAAAAATATATTTCTTTACAATATAATGTTCATACAAGTGAAGCCCCTTGCATATAAGTTGGGACGACTCGTTCAGAGAAACAAAATAAAATAAAAATTATGCATCCTTGATTCAATATGAATCAATAGGCGGAGGGCTGGAGCCCCCAACATACACATATACATATACATATACATATACATATACATATACATATACATATATATATATATATATATATATATATATATATATACATATATATATATATATATATGTATATATATATATATATATATATATATATACATATATATATACATATACATATATATATATATAGGTTACCTGCGTTATTTTATGGACAAGTTATAATATATAATTATCTTTTAAATGACCTAATGATATAAATATTATTTTACATTATTAATAAACAGACTCAAAAAATAATGCTATCAAAGATAGCGGTTTTACTAGATAGACAAGCTATTTGGAAAAGAAAAGAACAAACGAAAATATTAGAAAATTAAGCAACATCCTATATTGCTGCAAATAAAATTTTCAAGATCTCCTAAATCAGTTAACGAAAAATACTAGGTATATAAGTTAATATATAATAGGTCTTCTCATTAAACATGTACTAGCAGACTATTAGTACTTAACTGTTATAAATAGAACTCTAATTAGAGTGAATGTCTATCTTATAAAAGAGTTTTACTTTGAGGCTAGGTCTTTTCTATGCCTATAAATAGAGGGGTCTTACCCCATTGTAAATCATCCCAAAGTATCAATAAGAATACTCCTCTCTCTACTTTTCTCTCTATTGTTCTTGTTCTTATATTATTTCATAACACGTTATCAGCACGAGACTCTACCGCCTCAAGAATCGATTCTCGAGAAAAACTAAGGTATTTCTCTCTTCCTAATTTGATTTTCGATTATGTCTGACATTACGAAAAGAAAGTTCGTTGCCCTTGAAATTTCGGGCAAGAACTATATGACATGGGTGTTGGATGCTGAAATCCACTTAGATGCTATGGGTCTTGGAGACGCCATTAAAGATAGAGATAAAGCATCCACCCAAGACTGTGCTAAGGCCTTGATTTTCTTGCGCCATCACCTTGATGAAGGTTTGAAGATTGAATATCTCACAGTTAAAGATCCACTCATCTTGTGGAATGGCTTAAAGGAGAGATATGACAACCTGAAGTTGGTCACTCTGCCACAAGCACGATATGATTGGGCTCATCTGAGGCTCCAAGACTTTAAGTCTGTTTCTGAATATAATTCTGCGATGTTCAGAATTACTTCTAAGTTGAAGCTCTGCGGAGATAATATCTCTGATTATGATATGCTTGAGAAAACGTTTACAACGTTTCATGCCTCCAATATGGTACTGCAACAACAGTACAGAGAGAAAGGCTTCAAAAAGTACTCTGAACTGATTTCTCTCCTACTTGTGGCTGAGCGAAACAATTACCTGCTCATGAGAAATCACGAAAATCGACCCACCGGGTCTACACCATTTCCTGAAGCAGATAAGGTGTATTCTCATTATGCCAATCATGAAAAGGGCCATGGATCTAGTCGTGGTCGTAATCGGGGTCATAGCCGTGGACGTAGACAAGGAAGAAATCTCCATAATGTCCGTCACTCCCCGAGGAGAGATAACCGCCGAAAGCAGAAACGGAATTATGAGGATCCTAAGGCAAATAGTTCAGAAACTATATGTTATCGTTCGGTGGAAAAGGGCACTGGTCAAAAGCTTGCCGTATACCAAGACATTTGGTTGACCTTTATCAAGCATCTCGAAAGAGTAAAGGCCCTGAAACAAATTGTCTCTGACGACAATTTTGACATCACCCTCTTGGATGTGGCAGATTTCTTTGAGCAACCCGATGGGAAAATAGACCACCTAATCGGTGATGGATCTGTGATGAAAGAAGATGGAGTTGTTTGATTTTATTTCACTTATTTGTAATAGTTAGTGAATAAACTAATAGTCATTAGTATCAGCTCGTATTAGTTAGTTTATGATATAATGTTAGTATTAGTTCTTTAGAATGTTTCAATATGCTCAAATTTCAATAATATTTTTATTTTCCAGTAGAGGTAATCGACTAACCTAGCAGTTAGTCAATTATCTAATATTTCGCATTAAAACTGCATAACAATCGATTGTATTAAGACACAATCGATTGTGTATGTTTAACAATCGATTATATTAAGACAGTGTGATCTGAAGTTTTCTTTTTAAAATAGCAAATAATCGATTATGTATGTTTAACAATCGATTGTATTAAGACACAATCGATTGTGTATGTTTAACAATCGATTATATTAAGACAGTGTGATCTGAAGTTTTTCAAAATAGCAAATAATTGATTATGTATGTTTAACAATCATTGTATTGACACAATCGATTGTGTATGTTTAACAATCGATTATATTAAGACAGTGTGATCTGAAGTTTTTCAAAATAGCAAATAATCGATTATGTATGTTTATCAATCGATTGTATTAAGACACAATCGATTGTGTATGTTTAACAATCGATTATATTAAGACAGTGTGATCTGAAGTTTTTTCAAAATAGCAAACAATCAATTGTGTATGTTTAACAATCGATTATATTAAGACATAATCGATTATGTATGTTTAACAATCGATTACAGTGAAACAAAACAATTGAATTTGTTTATTCTCATGTTCGTGTATTTTCTTTTGTATGTCAAACCTTGGGAAAGAAAATATGGATATCTCACAAAGAAAGCTTGAATCAAATATTTGTGTAGTTGATTCATGTACTACACATACGATACTCAAAGAAAAGAAATATTTCTCTCAACTAAGTATGTGTAAGGCAGATGTTACTACAATCTCTGGTAGTAGTAAATTGATTGAAGGCTCCGGAAGAGAAACTGTAACTCTGCCCAAAGGCACAATGTTTATCATAGAGAATGCAATGTTCTCCTCCAAGTCTAAGAGAAACTTGTTGAGTTTTAAAGATATACGCCGGAATGGCTATCATATTGAGACAATAGATGAAGATAATCTTGAATATCTCATCATTACAAAGAATGTCTCCGGCCAAAAGAGGGTTATTGAGAAATTCCCATCTTTATCTTGTGGCCTGTATTGGACAAGAATTAGTGCTATTGAGGCACATTCAACAGTAAACCAAAAGGTTACTGATTCCAATACTTTCGTACTTTGGCATGATCGATTGGGACACCCGGGATCGATCATGATGAGACGGATTATAGAAAGCTCATATGGGCATCCGTTAAAGAATTTCAAAATTCTTTCAAATAATGAATATCCTTGCACTTCTTGTTATCGAGGCAAGTTGATTATCAGACCATCACCAACAAAGGTTAGAACTGAGTCACCCACGTTTTTGGAACGTATACAAGGGGACATTTATGGACCTATTCACCCACCCAGTGGGTCCTTTAGGTATTT
Source organism: Nicotiana benthamiana (assembly GCA_034376525.1). Taxonomy (NCBI): domain Eukaryota; kingdom Viridiplantae; phylum Streptophyta; class Magnoliopsida; order Solanales; family Solanaceae; genus Nicotiana; species Nicotiana benthamiana. The sequence goes on from CM067336.1 coordinate 34,647,278, forward strand.
TATGGTCTTGATAGATGCATCCTGTAGATGGTCTCATGTGTGCCTGTTGTCATCACGCAACCTTGCGTTTGCGAAATTAATGGCACAAATAATTCGACTACGAGCACAATTTCCTGATAATCCAATCAAGTCTATTAGACTGGATAATGCTGCTGAGTTTTCATCCCAAGCATTTAATGATTATTGCTTATCAATTGGGATAAAAGTGGAACATTCTGTAGCTCATGTTCACACTCAAAACGGTCTTGCAGAATCGTTAATTAAACGCCTGCAGTTGATTGCAAGGCCATTACTCATGGAAACGAGGCTGCCCACTTCGGTATGGGGTCACGCCATTTTGCATGCAGCAATGCTAATTCGTCTCAGACCGACGAATTATCACAAATATTTCCCGTTGCAATTGGTTTTGGGTCATGAACCCAATATATCCCATTTAAGAATCTTTGGATGCGCAGTATATGTGCCTATAGCACCGCCATCCCGCACCAAAATGGGTCCGCAAAGAAGGTTAGGAATATATGTTGGGTTTGAATCACCCTCCACCATTCGCTACCTCGAAACATTGACAGGGGACTTGTTTACTGCACGATTTGCAGACTGTCGATTTGATGAGACACTTTTCCCAAAATTAGGGGGAGAAGTTGGTGAAACCAAACGGGAAATTTTGTGGAAAAATGCATCATTATCTCATCTTGATCCACATACCTCTATTTGTGAAAGAGAGGTACAAAAGATTATCCATTTGCAAAGAATAGCAAATCAAATGCCTGACACATTTACGGACTTGAAAAGGATAACGAAATCCCACATCCCCGCGAAAAATGTTCCAATCCGTATTGATGTCCCTGTTGGACAATCATCTAGTGTCATAACCAATGAGTCGAATGCACGCCTGAAGCGTGGCAGGCCATTAGGTTCTAAAGATCGAAATCCTAGAAAGAGGAAAGCAAATGATAAAAATGACACTACGAAAGAATCTCATGAGGAAATTCATGATTTAACAAATTCTGAGATTCATGAAGAATCCATTGAGCCCGAGACTCTGGAAAATACGGAACTATCCATAAATCCAATCAATATTAAAAATTTTGATCGAGTGGATATAGTGGTGGATAATGTATTTGCTTATAATGTCGCATCTAGCATTATGCAAGAATGTGAGGATCTCGAACCTCAATCTGTTGAAGAATGTCGAAAAAGACATGATTGGCCAAAATGGCAAGAAGCAATTCAATCAGAATTGAATTCGCTGGCAAAACGTGAAGTTTTTGGCCCTATAGTTGAAACACCTAATGGTATTAAGCCCGTTGGCTATAAATGGGTCTTTGTACGCAAGAGAAATGAGAAAAACGAGGTACAAAGATATAAGGCACGCCTTGTTGCGCAAGGTTTTTCTCAAAGGCCTGGTGTCGATTATGAAGAGACATATTCGCCTGTAATGGATGCTATAACCTTTCGTTATCTCATCAGTTTTGCTGTCCTTGAAAAGCTTGACATGCATTTAATGGATGTGGTTGCTGCCTATCTTTATGGCTCACTTGATAATGAGATATACATGAAAATTCCCGATGGACTCAAAGTGTCAAATGCTCATAATTCAAAGTCTCGGGAAATGTTTTCAATTAAATTGCAAAGATCTTTGTATGGTCTAAAGCAATCAGGACGAATGTGGTATAATCGTCTTAGTGAGTATTTGTTAAAAGAAGGCTATATAAATGACGCCATTTGCCCGTGTGTTTTAATAAAGAAAACAACATCGGAATTTGTTGTACTTGCCGTATATGTCGATGACATAAACCTTATTGGAACCCCCATAGAACTCCAAAAGGCAATTGATTATCTAAAGGATGAATTCGAGATGAAAGATCTCGGAAAGACAAAATTATGTCTTGGTTTGCAAATTGAATATTTAGCAAACGGAATTTTTGTTCATCAATCTACCTATATAGAAAAGGTATTGAAACGGTTTTACATGGATGGAGCACATCCTTTAAGTACACCGATGGTTGTTCGATCACTTGATGTGAATAAAGATCCATTTCGACCGCAAGAAAGGAATGAAGAGCTACTTGGTCCTGAAGTACCATATCTTAGTGCAATTGGCGCACTAATGTATCTTGCAAATACTACAAGGCCTGACATATCCTTTTCAGTTAATGTCTTAGCAAGATTTAGCTCGGCTCCTACAAGGAGACATTGGAATGGGATCAAACATATATTGCGGTACCTAAAAGGGACCACCGATATGGGCTTATTTTATGGCAATAATTGCAGTCCTGATCTTGTTGGTTATGCTGATGCTGGATATTTATCCGACCCACACAAGGCTCGATCTCAAACGGGTTATGTATTTACCTGTGGAGGCACCGCCATATCTTGGCGATCGACTAAGCAATCAATTGTGGCTACTTCATCTAATCATGCCGAGATAATTGCTATTCATGAAGCAAGTCGGGAATGTGCGTGGTTGAGGTCTATAATACATCATATTCAAGACAAATGTGGTTTGAAGTGTAATAAACTACCCACGACTTTGTATGAAGACAATGCAGCATGTATAGCTCAATTGAAGGGAGAATTCATAAAAGGAGATAGAACAAAGCATATTTCACCCAAGTTATTTTTCACACATGATCTTCAAAAGAATGGTGATATCAATGTGCAACAGATTCGTTCAAGCGATAATGTGGCTGACTTGTTCACAAAATCTCTACCAACGTCAACCTTCAGGAAGCTGGTTCACAAGATCGGAATGCGAAAACTTAAGGATATGAATTGATGTTCTTATCAGGGGGAGTTAATGCGCGTTGTACTCTTTTTCCCTTACAAGGTTTTGTCCCACTAGGTTTTCCTTGCAAGGTTTTTAACGAGGCAACCAATAGGCGCATATTCAAACATGAGTACTCTTTTTCCTTTTCTATAATTTTTTCCCATTGGGTTTTGTTTTAGTTAAGATTTTAACGAGGCACATTATTGAATAGACATTCAAGAGGGGGGGGGGGTGTTATAAATAGAACTCTAATTAGAGTGAATGTCTATCTTATAGAAGAGTTTTACTTTGAGGCTAGGTCTTTTCTATGCCTATAAATAGAGGGGTCTTACCCCATTGTAAATCATCCCAAAGTATCAATAAGAATACTCCTCTCTCTACTTTTCTCTCTATTGTTCTTGTTTTTATATTATTTCATATCATTAATTATCTTATTGCATGTGCGAGGCGTGCTAGGAAATCAAATATCCTATAATATTGCTGCATATATATAGCATCTCCAATTAAATTTTGCAAGGTCTCGAACATCAGTTAATGAAAATACTAGGTATATAATTATAATACATTAAACAAACATGTCTCTTACTGTAAGTTTATCTATCTTCGAGATTAGAATAAAATTGTATACTAACATAAATAAACTTTATTAACTCAGATGATCATAAATTTAAATCGTGCATAAAATGTATAAATGAGGGGGGGGGGGGGGGGGGGTCTTGGTATATCTAGGGTCGCCCTAAGTTAGGTTATGAACATAAATGAGTTGGTACAGAGATGTAGTTTGTATGTGAGAGAAAGTTAGACGATGAATTAAACCATGACGAATGTCTAGACTCTAGTTGCCTTTCTTTGTTGGCATTGTTCAAGAGGAGTAGGGGCATATAATTCTCTTTGATTATTTAGGTGCAAGAGACAAAAATGTCACTTCACTTATATGACCTCTCCTTTTAAACCAATTACTGGTAGGGGTCCATCTCATGCCCAAGTTAATGTTGTCTGTACTAATTCCCTTGGATACTGGAATTATTCCATACAATGTAATCTATCTCCAACCACACCATTCTTCCTACAATATAACGTAATTGTCATTTATACAGTATATGTTTATTTATTATATATCAAAAATTTCAAAGTTTTACTTCCACTGCAAAGAAAACGGCCTTTAGGAAAGAGAAATATAGTCCCTAAAAATTCAAATAGGGTCCTAATAAACCAATTGTGACCAAAAAAATGATCGCCACCATTCACAATAGCTTTCACCGTAAAAGTATAATGCAAAAGTTTTCACTCCGATTAAATAGGGTTCATCAAGCCGATTATTGACAAGTTGCATTCATTGCTTGCTAAGCGTCATAACCTTGAAAAGAAGATAAAAATTATATTAAAGAAAGATAAATGACATGAAAAATACTAAGATTAACACAAGTTATAACGATCAGATGCACACAATTATGTGGAGCTCTAAGGTCGCAATAGGTGATTAGGCTCCTTTTTTTCCAGTTAATGCTTTGTAATGTACAATCAAATGGCACTAAGATAAATAAAAGATGATAAATTAACATAAAATTAAGATATAATGCTAGTTCCTGAAACATGTACACATGATTCCTTCTGGGCTGTCCTGAGATCAAAGTAAGTACTTAAACCCAAAAAAATGCAGATAATATAATTTGTGACAAAAGATTATCAAAAATAACGATTGCGATTAAAAATACTGTTTGTTAGTAATTGGTGTGAGATCGTGAATTTCTTTGAACTATTGCTCACGTTATGGAAAAGAAAAAATATTAGGACTCTGACATCAAATAGAAAGAACTCGATCCAAAATACCATTTCTCTTGCCAATTCACTGTTGATTCTATTGCAAATGAATTCAACAGAATTAATTATCACAAGCACATATCAAGGAATAGCTGGAAGATAAGAATTGGAACTACTTACAGTAACCAAATATTTTGATTTAATTAATACTGTTTCTTGACTAACTACTCCAACAGATGTTATAGTATGTAATAAAAAGCATATCTTTAGATTTACGTTTTGATTACAATGGTGATTAATAAGGATATTGTTTGTGTTTATTCTATTAGAAGTTGGTTAATTGCGTGAGAGTTTATAATTGAGAATCCTTTTCCAGCTTTGTGCTGGTCGTGTTCTAACTCTTTAATATCATGGCATAGTAAGCCTTAATTCTTTTTTCATGATCAGGCGTTTCATTATGAGGTACAATCGATTTTTGAAACGGCAAGTATATGGTCGTCAAATTTAATTTTTATAATTGTTATTTAAAAACATAAATGTAAGCTTGTCTTGAAAAGAATGGACCTTGGTGGGGATTGCCCAAGCCACATAAGAGACCAATAATTAGGATGGACCTGGCTCTGATACCATGAAAAGAATGGACCTTGAGCCTAACTCAACCCCAAAATCTAGCTTATGAGGTGAGGATTGCTCAAGCCATATAAGAAAACCAAAGATGTCAAATCCCTCCGATGTGGGACAACTCAACATGTCTTTAAAGCATATAGCTATTAAGTAAGCACTCATATACATTTCAGTATTGCTCTTTCATTATCATCGAATACACACCACTACTTAGTAAGTGTATTTGCTCAAAAGTTTGCAAATTTATGAATCCCATTCTTGAATACTTCAACATATGCGGTAGAAACTCAGAACAAAATACTTCAACATATTTTAGTATCACTTTTTTTATATGTTTAATGTTAGAGAAGAAGAAGAAGAAGTCAAATATAGCAAAGCAGTAAATCGATTTCCAAACGAGCAACTCAGAAAGCGGGGTTGAAAAAGAAGAAAAGGAGTAACTCATAAGAGGAGGCATACTTGGATTCGCAAACACAAGTTAAAAATTAGGGCAGACTTTCAATTCACAAATCAATTCGTAACCCTTGCTTTGAGAAAACAAAAATTCCAGACTGATAGAGGGAGGCAGAGCAGCAGCGTTCTTGTGTTTTGAGGCTAGTGCAAGATGCAGATTGATGAGTTTGTTTTGGAAAAACAGAGTGTTTTAGTTTTTGGAAATTTTAATTAACTAGTAAATTAGTTTTGACGCCTATTTTTTAGAAAAAAATAATTTTTAATATTCTAGTATTATATTTGGCGGCACTCTCTATCGCTTGTAACTCCTCAATTATAATGTGGGACCAATTACTAATTTCACTTTAGGGACCAGAATCAGTACCTTCGCAATAAAATACAGAATTAAGGACCACAATATAATATCGTAGCAATACATACACTTTTAGAGACGGAATTATTAACTCGTCCCTAAATATTGGTCACAGATATACCTTTTTCTTGTAGTGTTTTTCGATCGAAGATGAAGATGAAGATTCAAGATAAAAGAGGGTTGCTTAAGCTAGCATTTTGACATAAATTTGATTGAAACTTAAAAATAATAATTTAAAAATAAGATAAAAAATAGTTTTAAAAGTTGAAATTGTATTTGAATGTGCATTTTATTTGAAAAGAAATTAAAATATTGTGAGTAAAAACTTGAAAAAGTGATTTCTAAAACTGCCCAAAAAGTGGTCACTTTTATAACTAGACAATGTTTTTAAAAAAAAAAAAAAAATTATGGCCAAAACGGGAGCTAAAATGGTAAACACCCTTCATCTCCAATCTTAAAATTGCAGATTCGAGACACTAAAAGAGTAAAGTGAGTAGTACCCAGGGAGAGTTTAAGTAGAATATTGAGGAACTTAAATATTACAGTCATGCACCAGCTAGAGCAACATTTTCTGATGAATGAATATTAAAGCAAAATTTTATTAAAAAGTCCAAATCAATTTTGAGGACACTGCTTTGCTTCAACAGATATCATTATATATAGTATATATGTATATTGATTACTGCAGCATATATTACATATATGGACAATTCTAGTGAATTTTGTCTCTTTGAGGTATTGTAAGTAATATTCATTACAATGGGATGTGCTATAGTACAAAATGTCATCTTCACTTGTTCATTTGCATTGCACTCATTTTGGTAGTTCGTCTGCAGCTTGATTCTCCTCTCTCTAAATATGGCATATTTCCTCCTAGTTTACACATTATTTTTCAATACTTTAAGCAGTAAGTCAGGAGATTGAACTTGTGCTAGGTATATAGGAGGACCACTTAATTCCATATACATCAAATTTAAAGTAAGGACAAGTGCAATGTGTTATAATCTATTTCTGAAGGAAGTTTGAGAATCACACACTTGGGTACTCAGTATTCTTGTCCACTTTTGGCCTTAATCGACATTTCCAAAACACTTTTGTTTGATATGTAAGACAAAGAACCAACAATAAAAGCAACAATAATAAATTTATTATAATTCCACGAATGAGGTATGTACGCAAATATTATTGATGATAGGCTATAATTACATATTTTAGTCACTTATTACACTTAAATTTACTGCATTTTAATTGATTTTGAGTTTTTAATCTTTAGTGTCTTGCATTAATTGTGTATTTTATGCATTCTAGAAGTAATTTCGAGCTATGTAAGAGTTATGGAATAAATCAAGTGATTTGGAGGTTTTAAGTCTGAGTAAAAGCCCAAGGAATTAAGCCGGGATCGTATTCGGGGATCAACAGATGATAGAACAACAAAATCGAGTAGGCATATTGCGCACTGTTTAGTAAAATGGACATAACTTTTTTCTCAAAACTCCATTTGGACTCCACAATATATGGTTGGAAAGCTAACTCAAAGGGCTACAACTGTTATGTTTTGTGTTTTTTCAAATTCTAAACGCAACAGGGTTAAAAACGCGGTCGAAACCGCAACCATGGATCTGAGGCGGGCTGAGGCAGTACACTAGGAAAGTACCGCGCCCGGACCGCGGCCACGAACGTCTAGGCCTGGAAACTTGTCCTTTTTTACATAGTAGAAAGTATAATTATTTGGGTCTGACCCTACTTGGTATATGTATATGGAAAAATGGTATTTTGAGGGGAGAAGATAAATTTTTAACACTGATTCGACCTAAGGAGGCAGAGACGCAATAGGAGCAAGGCGGGGAATTCTTCTATGAGTTTTTCCTTCCTCTTTCTATTTTTCATTGTTGGTTATGCCTTTTAGTATTGTAGTTTTACATACTATTATTAATAACTGATTTCTTATTTAGGGTTTTGATGGAACCTTTTGTAGGATAAATTTTTGTTATGTTTTATATAATTGAGCCGTAGTATTTTCTCAATTTGTTTAACCATATTATTCTTGTGGTTGATTGAAGGTCCCTCAATTAGCTGTGCCTATTTAGTATGTATTACTCGGGAGAGAGTGCATATTTAGGTAGTTGTTAAACAACATCACTCCTAATATATTAGGGATCAATACGGAGGGTTTAAAGGTGGGATTAGGGATAACAAAACCTTGGATGCGATCCGAGTGAGCCGTATTTAATGCAAGCTAGTGTAATTTGGGAGAATATATCTAGTAAATTGCGGCAATTACTTGGAAAAGAGTTACAACAGTCAGAGCGCTCATGATTGGTAGAGAATACTTAGGCGAAATTATAGAAGACACAGCGGGAAAGATTTCGACAATTGAAAAATTATAACTCTAGACCTCGTTAATTTTTTATCCAATCTGTAGTATCTTCAGTATTAATTTATTATTTTAATTAGTTAGTTAGTTAGTTAGTTAAACACAAGAATCTCAATATCTATAAGTTAGGAATTGTTCAAGCTTGTATTCTTGGTGATAGTGAACAACTGTAGCTAAGCCTTAGTTCTCCGTGGAATTCGACTCCGGACTTGTAAACCGGATTATATTTGCAATGTACACTTAGTCTTTTTATAAGTATAGTTAAGTGTGATTAATTATACTACTTTATAAAGGTAAAGAGTTTGTTTCTGATAGACTCTCAGCTTAAAAAAAATATAATCGCAACATATTAAAAAAGATATTGTATATATATATAGTAACGGGGAAGTCGTGGAGTTAAAGCCAAAAGAACCACAAGTTGTAAATACAAATTCTAGAATTCCATGTTAATTAGCACTAAGGGCAGCTTAACTCATGAAAAATATCCCAAAATTGATCGGAACTTTAATGTTGTGATCATAGAAATCTTTTTCCCTCACTTTGTTTTATTCCTTTTGGGTTGGTGTGTGTGGTGGTGGAGGAGTGGGGTGGGTGGGTGGGTATAGTTTCCCTTACTATTCCTTCTTATAGTGGTCGTAATTTTTAGCAGATTCTTGAACTTAATTAGGGTAAACATTAAAATTAGTAAGTAATGAAATTTCCAAATAACGCATGAAGATTCTGTCAATTTTGGTGGAATATGAAAGAAACCATAGAAAATCCACAGCAAAAGACTATGAAGTATATAGAACCCTCCCCCCACCCAAACCCCCCCCCCCCCCCAAAAAAAAAAAAAAAAGACAATGAAGTACTAGCAATACTAGTGGAGAAAGTACTAGATATTACAAATCCATAAAATTTTGATAACCACTTATTATTTCCCTATCCATTGAGTCATTATCAAACATAAAAAGTAGAAATGGTTAGAAAGTAAACTTTAGAGTTTAGATATTCAATCAAACTATTTACTATAAAATGAAAGATAAATTAAAAAAATATTCAAATTGCTTCTTCCAATTAACAAGTGTAATTTGGTAAGCAAAATCTGGTTGGAGGACCCACTTTTTGAACTGGTTTAGACCCACTAGCATGTGACCCATGTGTGGTAATTTTTTTTTAAAAAAATTCTAATGTTTAACATTTTTGTTCTTTTTCAGATCCACCTGTTATTGAAAAAATTCCAAAAAACCACATTAATTGATAGAATATTTCTATAAAACTACAATATGTTAATGGAGGTGATCATGTGTATCAATGTTCCGTTTGTTGTCGCTTTCCTAAATATAAATCTCATTTAAGTATTTTTATTGCAACATGGAAGAATTTTGTTGCTCAATAAAGCTAATAAAACAATTTTTATTCTTCAATGTACGTTTGATTGGTCAACTTCGTAAAATTTCTCTGTTTCCAGTAGTTTAAATTTACAATTATAATCAATTTATAGAAAATAACAAAAAGTGATTAGGTAAATCTCGTAGTGTGCCAGAGAGGAAGGAAATGACAACATTTATAGCATGTAATTGTCAGTGTAGTTAAAAAAAGAGCATAATTAGGACAATTTGAGAAAGACGTACCAATAGCCTGTCATTGCTAACTACTATAGTAATTATATTTCTAATGTTTTAATAAATCCCCAGACGTATCATACCAGAAATTCAATGAGAAACGGATTTTTTTTTTACTATATTCAATTTACTCTGACTGACTAATGGATATATATACAGGATTTATTAGAAGGAATTAAAATGTCCAAATTTAGTGTATTATCGACATCGTGCAATTGTGCTCTCAATCATACTATGAGTCCATTTATAATCTTGCCGTTTGTAAATTATTTTATATTTACCCTTGTCATTAACGGATTTCTAACATAAAATAGATGGGGCACTATGTGGCCAAATTTTTCAACAATAAAAATCTAGTTTCCCTTCAATTTTTTTATTATGGTTTAAAAGTACTCACATATTAGAGCCCTACTAAGTATAAGAGCAAATTTACCCCTTTTCACTTATTAAAATTAAGCTGAACTAATTTTTAAAAATTAGGAAATAAATTTCATTTTTATCTAATTTATATACACAATTGATCAAATTTCTTGCTAATTAGGTATTTATTACCAATGTTTTATAATAATTATTTTGACGTCAGAATTATTTGAAGTACGCAAGATACTCAATGAACGCATCATAAAATAACCGTACCAGAGCCTTAAGTCAAGTTTCATGTGAATTGCATGATTTTAATGAGGACAAAACTCTGGTTGTTTATGAAAAATGAAAATATCACCGCTGTAAATTCCTATTTTTCTTTTTATAAAGAGGTAAATAACACTAATACAAAAAGAAAAAAATTAAAAATAAATGTATAAGAAGAATCCAATTTGCCACATGGGTAACAAAATAGCTGAACTGTAGATCCTTATGGCAAAAAGGTCCCATTCTTCTTTATTTCCTTTTCCTTCTCATTTCCTTTATTTAAACCAACTACACAACCATTGAAGCTAAATAAACCAATCCTTTCTATTTTTTAAGTAACCATTTGCTACACTCCTTTTTCTTGCTACTAATACTATAGTTCTAAATTAAGAAGAAAAACCATAAAAGCTAGAACTATCTTAGATTAATACTAGCTATAATGGAAGATCATCATCTTCATCTTGAATTCTCCATTTCTAGTTCTTCTTCTTCTTCTTCTTCTATAATTTCCTCCTCATTTGCAAGTTCTTCTAATGGCTTAAATTATCCTTCAACCACCACTTCTTCTACTTCATCATCTTCTTTCCATGAGACCATTAATGCTAGAACCCCATCAAATAATGGCTATACTTGCAAATCCAAGAAAAGCTCAAAAATAGTTCAAGATTTCACCAAAAATGGGAATGAGGAGAACAAGAAAAAAAGGAAGAATGAAGGTGATGAAAAGCATCCAACTTTTAGAGGAGTTCGTAAGAGGAATTGGGGTAAATGGGTGTCCGAAATTAGACAGCCTAGGAAAAAATCAAGAATATGGCTAGGGACTTATCCAACGGCGGAGATGGCGGCCCGAGCTCATGATGTTGCGGCTTTAGCCATTAAAGGTAACTCGGCTTATCTTAATTTCCCTCATTTAGCCGATCAACTCCCACGACCAGCCTCTACATCCCCTAAGGACATACAAGCCGCCGCTGCTAAGGCAGCCACTAACACATTTCTCGAGAAAAATTCCATCGGAAATGAAGCTGAGTCCAGCCAAATCGAGTTGCACAGTTCACATTCATTGACAGATTTAGCCTCAAAGAACGCACAAGAATTGCTAAATTCTCCATCGATGGACCACGATGACACATTTTTTTATCTACCTGATCTTTCCATCGATCAAATGGCCCAAAATGACCGTTATCAATACCCAATCTCGACGTGGCAGCTGGCTGGAGCCGATAGCGGAGTATATCGGCTTGAGGAGCCATTTTTGTGGGAGTGCTATTAGAGGAAATTAGAATTGTACTTTTTACTGTCTTTTTATTTTGGTACATTGAAAAAACATTCATATATCGTGTGTGAATTCTCAACGTCATAATTGGAAAGCCCAGAAAATGTTCATATAACACATATTTTTGAGTTTGGTCTATTTTCATCATCATTTGTGGTTTATGTACAGATTTAAAAGACATCAATTACAATGTCTTGTTCCGTTGTAGTGTAAAATTTATGCAGTAAATATGTTGTAGTAAAAATTATTGGCTGTCTATTGTTGATTTTGTCTGCTTATGTGGCCAAAATAAGAAGAAGAAAAAACATGCAAAATTAAAATAACATCCAATGCAAGATTTAGTCTTTTCCCTTGGAATCGTTTAAGGGGACAAGTTCACTTCCCTCAGAAGTTACCCATATTACTATATTTATAGTTGGCTTCAATTATAAACCCCCCCCCCCCCCCCCTCCCAACCCCAAAAGGAACCAACACAGAAAATCAGACACACCAACATAAATAAACATACCTATATACGTACTTAGTAGGTAATAAGTTTTAGATAAACAATCCATTAAATAAAAGAGTGACATCTATTTACGTGTACGTTTGTTCTTGAAATTGCTTGCTTACGGATTTACTTAACACAATTTGCAACTTTTTCTGTAAGAGTCAAAATCACCGTATATGATTAAAAGAAAAGTAAGGAAAAGGCAAAGCCACTTAATTTGCCGTTAGTTAAGCTTTTGTCTTAGAGATTTAATGACAGTAACATATGGATTTAGGGGACAATTAGGATCCAATGATTGAATACAAGTTTTATACTCCTTTTTTCCGTAGCATCAATGATATAGTAGTAGTAATTGGTTAATTAGTTGGCAATCACCAGTTAATAATGGTACTCCTTATGATCCATCACTTTAATTGACTTTTTTGGTGCTTTCATACATACTCTATCCGTTTACTTTTACTTGACACATTTTGATATTTCAGATTCCTTATAAAATAATAAATAAAGTGCATAACTTATCATGATACCCATATTAGTTTATACCTATTTTATTGAATTTGAGAAAATAATTTGAAATGAACAATAAATACTGTGGGGATAACAGGAAAAAGAAGTTTGTTTTTTCTTGATATGAGTAAAGTGACAAATAAAAATAAATATCTATATTTAGTATACATGTTTAGTAAAAAGTGAACGGAGAGAGTACGAAAGAATCTTTAGCATTAATTAACTATATCATCCTTAATTTACTTATTAAAAATATAATAAACACTCTTAAGCTCTTTACTCTAAGGATAACTTTAAAAACAATAAATTAATTTCTTTTTTATATTTGAAAAAACTAAATATTGTAATATTAAAAAGTTAAAAAAATTAATTAAATTGAACCTGAAAATTAAGTCACAGAGCGTATTATTATCCTTTTCATTATGGTTATTATTACACATTTTCCAAGGACAAATGTGACTGAAATCGACTTAAAGGAGACACTTTCAATAGAGTAATGAAAGAGGGTAGTTCTTGAAATCCCCATAATCGTGTTCTATATATGATTAAAGATTGAATTTTTTGGCATAATTTAATCGAGTCCGAAACGTTTTTTATTTTTTTGAATATTTATTATATAAAAAAAGTTACGACTATCTAATTTGCAGTACTATACTGCGAATTACTTTAATGAAAAGTTAGTCGTTAAAGTAATTCACATTATAGTACTATGCATTATTAAAAAAAGTTTTTTAACTAATTTGCAGTACGATATTGTGAATTGAGTGCACTCCGATTTTTGGGTCCAGCAATTCGCAATACTATTCTGCGTATAAGCAATTCGCAATATAATACTGTGAATTGCTTTAATAAAATAAAGACTCCTTCTTCTTCGCAGACTCCCCCCCCCCTCCCACTAAAAAACAATCTCACCCCTCTGCCGGTTCCCCCCTTCGTCAAATTTTAAAAAAAATTTGGGCCCCACTCGTCACCTAAAAAGCAAAGAGTGTAGGTCCCACCCACAAGACAAGCTTTGAATTCCTTCTTTCAAGTGCAAAAATTTGATTTTAATCAAATTCAAAAAATTTAAATCGAGGTATTTCGATTTTGTCTATGTCGAAACTCGTATAGTACATGCATATTTGTATTGTTTAATGTGTTTTCATGTTAATTTGTGTTATTTTGTATTTAAATTTGTATCTTATTTATATCCGGATTGATTTATTAGCTTTGGGACAAAAATTATTAAAATTTGATAAATAATTTTTATAGTTAATGTTATATTTTTATTTGGTTAAATAATAAATAAATATTATTTATTTAGTTTGTTGTTTATATGTGTATGTTATGTTTGTTATTTTTATATGTAATAGTGACCTTTTAGCGTAGTAAAATAAAGATCCTTTTAGTGTAGTAAAATATAGAGCATTTTAGCTTAGTAAAGTATAGAGCCTTTTAGCATAGAGTGAAAAGTATAGAGCCTTTTAGCGTAGTAAAATATAGAGCCTTAAGTATGTAGTAACTGCAAACTCTATCCAATAACACTTTACAAAATTAATTATTTAATTTATAAAAATAAAATTACAAAAGTAACAAATTAATATATGTTGTCAAATAACTCAAATATCGAGCCCGGTACTCATAGATAATTAATTAGTCCAATTCAATAATTAATTATTTTATTTATTAAATTAACAAAATAGTAAAAAGCTGAAATTGACACGCATTATAATTAAGGATAAGTTGGTGCTACCGGAGGTCAATTATCGAGTCTGGGAACCCATGCATAATTATTCAGTCCAATTCAATAATTTTTAGTTTAATTCTTTAATCTAACAAAACTCAATCGGTAACTGAAATTCACATGCATAATAATTAAGGATAACTTGGTGCGACTGGACCTCAAATATCGAGCCTGGAAGGCCATACATAATTATTAAGTCCAATTCAAGAATTTTTAATTTAATTTATTAAGCAAATTAAATTTCTAGAAAAGTTTGAAATGACACACATAATAGTTAAGTATAGCTTGGTGCTATCGGACCTAAAATATCGAGCCTGGAAGCCATTCATAGTTATTAAGTCCAATTCAAGAATTTTTAATTTAATTAGTTAAACTAACAAACTTTTAAAAAATATTTAAAATGACACACATAATAATTAAGCATAGCTTGATGCTACCATGCCTCAAATATCGAGTCTGGAAGGCATACATAATTACTAAGTCCAATTCAAGAATTTTTAATTTAATTTATTAAACATACAAAATTCTAAAAAATGTTGAAAATGACACACATAATTAAGGATAGCTTGGTCCTACGGGGCCTCAAATATCGAGCCTCAAACCCATAGATAATTACTCACTCCAATATTAAAAATAGTTATTTAATTTATTAAACTAACGCACACAATGAATTTTGTTTAAATTATAGTAGACGACATGACCTTTCCCCCAACCTGTGCATCCTGGACCTGTCGAGGATCAGGTCCATAGATCCTCCTATGTATGGGATGGACGGCTATTGGAGTAGGCTCTTTTCCCTAGGAGACCTGACGATTTGTAGGAGTTCATCGTGGAGCATCCTTTCCATGCTCGCGTAGTCGCGCACCTACAGGTTACGGGCTTCTATACGATTTTTGAGCTTGGACGGATGTAGTTGATTTGTCTCTTATCACGGCCTTGGTAGAGCGGTAAAGACTGGAGACACACACTTTTTACTTGCCCACTGGAGAGGCCACCATCACGCTGGAGGATGTTCAGATTTTGTTTGGGCTGCGCGTAGATAGACGGGCCGTGGCACTGCCCCAGTACATTAGATCCATGACGCGTGCACAATTTTTGGATATGATGGTCCAGTTTACTGGTTATAGACCTCAGGGTGGCGCTGGGGGTAGTCATGTTCTTTTGTCAGCTATTAGAGATCATATGGCGTTTTTACACCCGAACATTACTGATGAGACGGAGGATCTCCACACGCGGTTGGAGCTGCTCCTGCTTTTGGGGTGTGTCTTGTTCCCAAATCGGGGAGTATTGTGAGTATGCGTTTTCTCCATCATCTTTAGCGGCTGGATGATTTACCCCACTACAGTTGGGGTGCTGCTATTCTCGCATACCTATATAGGAGCATGTGCCGAGCGAGCACGGGCCCAACGATGGATATATGTGATTTTTTGCTCCTCCTACAGGTGACAACATTTTTGAATACTCTGTTAATTACTCCGAATTTTATATGGTCGAAATGACTCATAAATTTTACATCAACCTTTTATCTTAGGTTTGGGCCTGGCATCGGATCATGTTGTTGCAGCCACCTCTACCACCAATTGCGCTCGGTGAGGCTTATCCATTTCTCCCTCTAGCTTCTAGGTGGATTCTCTGGCGTGAGAAATACCGGGGGAGCGATGCTCATCATAATCTCCCCTTGTCAGGGATGTGTTAGATATGCTGGTGGATGAACAGGTAAATATGTTCCTACACTTGATTGTTTTAAATTGGGTTGTGTTGCGCATACTCACTTTTATGTTATTATTTGGTAGTTCATCTGGACGCCATACAACGACGAGTTGCTAGCTCAGCTGCCCGATATTTGCTCAGTTGACATACTACTTTGGAGCACCTCCATCCCGATGATCTTCTTCGATATGGTTGAGTATCATTCTACAGAGCGTGTGCTTCACCGGTTTCACCGTCCCCAGCCTATACCGGGGGAGCCTGGATGGGTGGCTACACACTATCAGCGGGACGACCCTGCCAGGATGGACGATATATATATATGGGATGGCTAGAGCAGCAGGTCTATACTTGGGAGCAGCGACGTCACCGTATTTTGCCACAGCCTACATTTACCTAGGAGGCCACTATTCATCTGTATACGTCATGGTACCGCCGTCACACTCGACTGATGATCAGGAACCCTATTCATGTACTTGGTGATCGCTACAAACCATACGCCGGGAGGCACGAGGCTCTAATATGTTTTTGTGGCTTAATAATATCTTATACTTGTGATATAGTGTTATTTAATTAATATTTTAAATGTTTCACAGGCTATTGGGAATCATCACCTCTACCAGTTGGGACAGGAGATGCAGCAGCATACCGACAATCCTGCACTCATTGACTATGGCCGGCGGGTGGCACAATTGGCTCGTCGGACCCTGTTTCAAGCGAGAGATATCGTGAGGCTGGACCACGAGGCTCAATATGCAGTTCCAGAGGATTACCATTGGGGTAGGGGTGTCCTACGAGGCAGGGATAAGGCACAAGGCTGGGGTGCCCCACGAGGCAGGGATGCCCCACGGGGTCGCGGGGGTCGTGGGGGACGGCGAGGAGGTGGTCCCCAGCAAGGGGGCTATTAGGAACTTGTTGGCCCACCTATTAAGGGACACGATGGGGATTTTGGAGATGAGGCTCTTGGAGATGATCATCCGAGTTATGGACCTCAGGTAGATGAGCCATCCAGCAGCATACCATCATATAGCCTTCAACTATCTCTGCCAACATCGCAGGTCATCCCCACCCAGGAGCATTGTCGATCACGAGTAATTTTGACGGGGATGTAGACCAGTACTTTGCATGCCCATCTACCGCAGCTTAGGATCGGCCCACCCGGGAAGTGGATGGCGGGCACAGGTTGAGTTATGCCTCATTCCCGGCGGTTGATGCGGATCTACCACAGGCGCATGTATGTTTGTATTACTTTAAAATGTCAATTTGTTTTCTTTACCTTAATGAGCTGACATTAATTAATTTTTAACTTTTTTATGAAGATTTTGTCCAAGCCCAACTTTGAGGCCACTACATGTCTTGATGAGGACACCACAGATACATATACTCAGGCGGCCGATGAGACCACGGTGAGAAATATTTTTTGACTCAGCACATACAATATAAATATATTTTTTCACTTGCTAAGATTACTGCTTGTTTTGTAGGTTGCTGACGCTCTGACGACATATCTTCCGATCCTGCCAGTTGTGGTGTCGATGCTACTGCACATCCTCACATAAAGAGGTGGCTTGATGACGATGATCCAGATAGTGTACACGGGCGACAGAGGATGCGACTTAGGCCGGCAGCAGCACTGAAGCACACAGGTTGCGGGACTCACTGATTTACTTATGTTTTTACTTTGTGTAAATAGTGCATTATGTAAATAATGGTAATAATTATCTTTTAACAATAATTTTATTTTAATTAAGTTTGAACAAAACTTTTACTTAAATAATGCAACGCAAACCCAAACTTTGCAAACGTAATACAAAAACAAACAGTAGAACTAAAACCATCACTGCACAAAGGATAACTAAAACCATAAAATGCATTACTATACCACGCTTTAAGTATTAAATGTTTATGTGATAAAGCAGTTTTTTCACATGGTTTTCAACTTTTTCAGAACGACAAGACAACTCCATAAAACGTGGTACTATACCACGCTTTAATTATTAAATTTTTCTGCAAGAAAATAGCTTTTTCCACATGAATTTCATCTTTTTCAGAACGACAAGACAACTCCATAAAATGTAGTACTATACTGCGAATTAATTATTAATTTTTTTTGCAAGACAGTAGATTTTTTCATATGGATTTTATCTTATTTAGAATGATAAGACAACTCCATAAAGTGCAGTATTATACCCCACTTTAATTATTAAAATTTTTGCAAGAAAGCATCTTTTTCCACATGGATTTCATTTCAGAACAAAAAGACAACTTCATAAAAGGTAGTACTATACTGCGAATTAATTATTAATTTTTTCGGCAAGAAAGCAACTTTTTCACATGGTTTTCATCTTTTTAAGAACGACAAGACAACTCCATAAAACGTAATACTATACCACATTTTATGTATTTTGTATCACCTATAAATAACAGGCTCATTGTAGTTATTTTGTGTGCTAAAAATTACTAAAAACAAATATTTCATTAAAAGTAAGATTTTTTAACTAAAATCAAATATTTCATTAAATGGCTCAACCTCTTCGTCCACCAAAGTGCAACTGTGAAAAAGAATGCTTGATGCAAAATTATTGGGATGGTTGTGAAGTTGGACACCGCTACTGATGTTGTATGAACCAGTTTTACAAGGTTCCCGGTGAACTTATTTGTGATTTTGAGGAATGGGTTGATGAACCATGTTATCAGGAATACTATAGAGAACAACTACAGTTACTTCATAATATGTGTTTATGCCAACAGGAAACACAAAAAGAAAGTGGTAGAATTATTGCAGAAATAAGGGCGAAACTGAAGGAGGTGGGAGAACAAAATTGGAAAGCGTAATGGAATTGTGAAGCACAAAAGAAACGTAAAAAAATATAAACGAAAACTTGCGGAGGTGAATGCAAAGCTGAAAGAGGTAGAATAAGAAAAAGAATAACTGGAAGAACGATATAAATGGATGGAGCGGAGAATAAATGGCAACCGGGACTAAACATTAGCTCGTATGTGTTTAGTGTATTTCTCATGTTTCATGTATTTTTATTATGTTGGCCTGCTATGTTTGTGTTTATGCTATAGTAATATTTTTCTTGTTTGTTGTACTAAATTTATTTTAATTGGAGTGGAAGTTAAGTTTAAGTGCTTGTGTTGTTATACGAAACTATCAAACCATGCTTTACATATTATATTTTCCTACAATTAAACAACTTTTTCTTCACTCATTCCAGATTGTGGAACATAAATTTATTTGATATATATTGAAAAATACACAAGTACAAGCACGTATTAAAAACAATACCAAAACAAAAGACTATGGGTATCCTTGATAGTTGGGTACATTCGACGAAATTGCACCAGGAGCAAGATTACCACCGCCATGCACACTACCTGAAGGAAATTTATGATGGTTGTGTCCTATATGCGATCATATGCTACATTTGCGCACATAAACAGTGTCACCAACATCTACTTGGTTCCGTATATGCGTTATCTTTTGCACTTGTAGCTTTCGCAAATAGTCCTTGTTACATACCATCTTAAAAGGTTCCGACAGCCAATAATGCTCAGCACCTAATGGCTGCAACTTCCACTATGCGTGTCTATGTATGCGGCAATACTGTATTGCCTATCAATATAGTTTGTTGCCTTATATCCAACTTGTCGAAAACACTTTAACGCATGTACGCACGACATATGGTAGATGGTGCATTTCCCATATGAACATAACCTTCTATTTTTATTCACCGTTTGTAGATTATTCTCACGGTGTCCGAAGATAGCTGTCTAACTTCAAAAATACCCCGTTCATAATCGTACTGAAGAAATGAATATCACTATGCTCGACACCAGGATCTTTCAAATCTTCTCATGGTTATTGGCTAAATTGAACACCCCTGTCCATCAATGTCGATGTAGCTACATACATTTCAACAAACCTCTCCGCACTTTGTTTGAATGTCATGCGGACCATGGCAATGACAAGCAGTCCACGGGAAAACTTCAACAAGCCATTTAATGACTCCCACACGTTTTTAGTGAGGGATCTCCATCATCTGCCGCCATCAGCATGCAATGTCCACATGTGAAGCTCATATCGCATCAACCAAGTATAGGCTCGTGGATCTATCTGCCTGATTGCTTCCATGCGTCTCGTGAATTTTCACTGTTGGTGCTCATTTGAAGCCATCCACATTAAGTCATGCAAGGAAATTTCTTCTGGAAATTGGCCTTCAGGTGCCTCACACAGTAATGGTGGTATGCATATGGTTCCTGCCATTCAGAGAAGTGACGTACAGAACTTAAAATACCACCATGCCGATCAGATATTAGACAAATACCTGAATGTTGTTTGACAATGTGATGCTTCAAGTGGTTCAAAAAAAGTGTCCACGTCTCTTCTCTTTCGTTGGTACATATGGCAAAAGCTAGTGGAAATATTTGTCTGTTGGCATCAACTGCAACTGCAATCAAAAGCTTAATATCTTACTTTCCATAGACATGAGTACCATCTGTGGAAATTACAGGACGACAATGCATAAAACCATCAATTGCTGCTTTAAATGACCAGAACACATAGTTAAAAATATATTCGAGTCTGTCCGGACTCCGCTCACGCCTCCATTCAACGACAGTCCCAGGGTTTAAGTGTTGCATTGTGGCCATGTACATGGGCAGATTTGAAAAAGACTTATCTGAGTCGCTATAAATAAGTTCAAAGGCACGTTTGTGATCGAGATATGCCTTTTTTTTGTTATAGTACAACCATGCTCCTGGTGGACGACTGTAATACACTATTTAATCTTGAACTTAATGGGCACTTCCAAATAAGGAATAAAGACAAGAGAAATTAAGTCCACATCCAAGTTGAAGTGATTCTCATTGAATGTGTCCATTTCATATCTGTGCTCGCTAATAAATTTACCCACTTTCAGCAAATCTAATTTCTTCTTGCTGGCACACAACATCCAGTGAGAACCCATTAACCACATACGACATACAACCTTGTATACCTCCATAGTTTACTCACTTACCGTCATCTCACGGTACTCTCTTATGCTATAAATTTTTACAGCCCCGATTAGGCGAGCTTTATCGGGAAAATACATGCCCTTTTTCAGAACAACTGGTCTAGACTCATCCCACATCGTTGACCGAATTTCATCACTATTCCTTATGGGGGCATCCACGTTCGGCATACTTGGCAAATTATCAAGGTAGAGAATATTCCGCTCATGAAATGGCATGTGGGACTCGTACACTCTATGTCTAGCGGGAGGTAGAGGAACATGCTCCCTCGTCAGCTCAGGTTCAACATCCACTTCCTCCTCATCATCACCCTCATCGTGGAAGGGTGTGTCATCCCCAGACTCATCCGCATTGTTGTCATAATCACTATCATCTTCCTAACTCTGCGCATCAGCCAAATCACTAGTCAATACGTCGTCTATGGGCAATTATGTGAGGTCAGGAACATCAAGAAGCCCGTTTTCACTGCACAAAAATAACAAAACGGTAAGTTACCCAACTACATAAATACTTTTGATATAGCTATCTCACTTAACTTACAAGTCATATTGTCTTGACGTTTCATGATGGATATTTCCTTGATGGTGATGACTCCTCGATGGACCACCGTGCTCCAATACTCCAGAACTACACATATTCCAACTAGGGACGGGGTCATAACTTATAAAATTCATATTCGTACCCCCTATGAAAAATATAAGTGTTAATATGAATCTAACTAAAACATAAAATAAACATCGCTAAAGCATAGTAAAATTGAAGTTTACCAGTCGTCTATTTTGTGGCTGCTCATTTGCCGGTGGTGACAAGTTTAAATCAAAGCAAGCTCTTTCATCGGCAATCTGTCCGGCAATAACTACTCCAGAATAGCCACCCAATGACTGGGGGTTGTCCCTACTATGCTCGCCCTCATTATTGGGAACGTCTTCCACCTTGACGTACATTTCTAATAATTTTTTGACAATAAATTTTCGGTATTCATCCGGAATTGGCAAAAAATCTCTAAGAGTTTCATCATCCTCGAAGTTAAACTTAGAATAATAAGCAAACCCCTGCGGAGTCACTGAATGCGGAAACCTACGGGTTACTTTAACGTTAACCGAACGCTTCCTCACACTCATTCTTTTACATAACAATGAAAGAAATTTATCATACTCCATAGTAAGCGGCAATTTAACATAACACTGTGGAGGTGAGTTATACCTCGCAGAGTTATTCTCCAGCACAACCTCACCCCCCTCCCCCCCAATATAATGAAACCCTTATTTTTAGCTCTTCAGACATTGTACTAAAATAATTGATAAGAAGAAGAGAGAAGTATGAACGTAAGTTTGAAGTTTGTATTGAATGAATTTTCATAAAATTGAAACGCCTTTAAATAATGCAAGTCCGGCTTGGGGTGTAGAATTCTTTTAAGGAATTCGCAGTACAATACTGTATTTTATGTGTTTGAATTATCATTATATCAGTTAATTATTGGTGGGGCCAAATTAATAAAGAAATCGCAGTATAGTACTGCGATTAAGTAATTCGCAGTATTTTACTGTGAATTAGTTAATTTTTTTTAATAATACGTAGTATTATACTGCGAATTACTTTAACAACAAAATTTCCGTTAAAATAATTCGCAATATAATACTGCGAATTAGATAGTTACGTAACTTTTTTTTAATAGCAAAAACATATTTTTTGTCCAAAAACTCATTAAAAAAGTTTCGAATTCCAATTTATTCTACTCATCAATAATTGACTGCATCCTCCTCGTAAAGGTATACTATATAAGTTATCATAAAAAGTATATTCCTATCTCCAATCCATATTACCCGCGTTTCAAAAAAATTTGTATTTCTCTCAAGATATTCAATAGGCTTAATAAAAATAATATTTATATTTTTAAATATATTAACAATTTACATATTTGAATAAAAAGGGAAGTAGATTTACAAAATAAATAATCTTTTTTTTTTACATTCAAATAATTCAAAATAAATTCATTTACTAAAACGATTAATATTTGTGATAAGAGGGATTATTTAGTAACATGGCCTAGTTGAAAATCGAATCAAAATTATTTAGTAGAGGAAAATAAGAATTTATTTGTCCCAATGGCGGTGTATAAGCCACTATTTCATAGTGATACGTGACCTCAATATCACTATCTCTTAATTAATATTATTTGGTCGAGTCACTATCTCCTACTTATTCGTAGTCTATTACTCCATAATTTGGAAACATTTCTTTGGGTTATTGGCAGGAGTGCAAAGAAAGAGACAAATCTAATCTACTGGACCCAAGCAAATCTTTGTGAGTTTTATAAAATAATACTAACTTTTATTGATTTGTTTTTTCCTTTTTCTTTTATACTCATTTTGTTTGTATAATTAAGCATTTAGTGACTATAAAAATCAAAGTACTCATCATGAAAGAGTGAAAGCTCAAGGGGCCAACCTAATTTTGTCGAAATATAATACGAATCCAATGAGCAAATGGGGGAACTTGGAATCTTATGGAAAAATAATGTGGTTGATTTTCTAAAACTCCCTTTTTAAAGGTCCCACTTGTTGAATGAACAATTCCCGAAATATTCATATGATTGACGGAATACCCATCTTTTCATATTCATTTTAATCTTTTGAAGTTTATTAGTCTCTTTGATCTAAAATTAGTACTCTATTCGTTTATTTTTACTTATTTACGATATTAAAAAACTATTTTTATTTTTGCTTATTAATTTTAACAAATCAACAAAAAAGTTATTTCACAAATTATTTTCCAAGATCTCTCAAAATATTACTTTTTCTGATTCAAAAAGAGTGCTCACTTATTCATTTACATACCCTTTAAGAAAATATTAACTCCTAAATAAAAATAGCTAATTTGACTCTTGATTTGATAACTGGACACTCTTTTTGAACTCTAAAAAAAAAAAGCAAAGTGGACACTCTCTTTGAACTAGAGAGTAACAATTATGGATATGGAAAGTCTATTTTGGACAAGTAAAAGTGAACATATGAAATAGTTGGAGTATTAGAAATTTCTTTAAGTGTGCAGGAATTTTAGAAGAGAAATAGTATAAATCGGAAGAAGTATTATTGTTAATATTTTGGTTTGCCGGGGCCGAGATTGTGTCTCAAGAAAATCAGCATGATCTTTTTCTTTATTATAAATTAAAGGTAATATAGATTCTTGGGTATTAAAAGAGAACAAAATATTCTGGCATCATTTTGAGATTTGCTGAGAGCAATAACAAGTTATTAGAAGTTGTCCAACATCAATCTATTTAATATTCATTGTTTTAATTTAATTTTAAGTTGTTATCAGTCATATTACGTAAGCTTGAATAGTACTGCAAATGCAAATTTGCTCGAAGTATTATATGCAGAAAGCAGTCAAGCACTTCATCAACCAAAATCTACTCGTATTACATTTGCATTGCTCAATTTTTGTAGCGTTGAAGATAGCGGACTCGGACAGAGTTAGAGCATGATCGTAAGAATTTAAAATAAAGTTATCGGATCGTTGCAGTTCTTTGGAGCCTTTCTTTTTATTGTACTGTTACTTATTATTCGAACAATATTGTATATTTAATTTCCTTCAGATTATTCACGTATTCAGTTAGAGTTCATGACTCAGTACTACCAGTCTTGGGAGGTTGTGTGATTATTCACGCTATTGGTTTTACTTATGAAAAAAATAACTTGAATTGTTACTATGATCGGCTTACTTAGCCTTGAAGACTAAGTGTCATCTCGACGCATGTAATGGAATATTGGATCGTGACAAGTTGCTTATGAATGCATATCATGTATTTCGCATATAAGCATTATTTAATTATGATTCAGTTAATGTACTAATTCCCATTATTTTAATATATAGGTGTTGTTAAGATGAAACAAGAGACGTAATTACTCTCATTCGAGAGAATAATTTAAAATATTTTGAGTAATTAATCCGATTTAAATATTTTTATTTTTGTCTAAAGAAAAATAAAGAAAAATAATTTAGGTAAGTAGTAGATATGAAGTAAATTATTACTAATCATTTGTTCTTATATTAGTTCCCTTTTTCATTTTAAACCCATTACTCCTCCCTGCATGCGGGTTGGGTGAAATGTATCTCTTTTTTCATGTGATTTTAATATAGAAAGAACAATAGAAAAGGAAAAATGCATTAAAAGAAACAGGAATATAAAGCATTCAACTATTCAATCCTTTAGTTTTGTGGAAAGAAAAGCAATGGATGCATTTATTTCCTTTTTCCTTTTTTTTCCTCTAAGAACATGAAAAAGTAGAAAAAAGTTGGATTCTTTTCTTTCTCTCCCACCTGTTTCTCGTGGTATCACTTCTTTCTTGACTCTTCAATTAGTCATCGCCCTAGCCTACCACCCCTAAAAAGAAATAAATAAAATATTCTTATTCAATTTAGCATCCAAATTTAACAAATTAGGACCTAACTTTTCTCCCGATTGACTTAAATTTTGATGGACGAAATTACTTTATATCTGTACTAATGTTGAACTGTTAACATATACCTTGTAAATTAGTTAAAGAACGCAAAAACTGATCGAAACATCATCATTATACATAAAAATAGAAACATTATTGTTGAATTCATGAACCACTACTTATGCAAATCAATCACGAAGTAATTAATCAGCTGACGACTACTGATTAGTGTATCAAAAACATGATGAGTGACCACGTTCTATTGTGTACTTCTCATGTTGGAGGTTTTAGATTCCTAATAACGTTATTAACAAAATAAATCACTATCAAGAATTTTAAACACCTAACGTCCGGCTCCTGCCGACCAATCACATTTGTTATAACGCATAATCATGTTTTCTAATGAGTATAACGACTAATGTGTTTAAGATTTAAGATATTCGCTTAGTATAAATGAGCCGGCTCAAAATTATGTACTACTCCCTCCGGTCCACAATTAGTGACTAATTTGTCTTGGCCATACACATTAAAGAAATACTAAATTCTAGACAAAAGTACTTAGTATGACTAAATTATCCTTAATTCAATGTTGCAGCATAATTAATTTGAGGAGTAAAAGACTTTTTAGGATACGTATACGAGGGTACGTAATTTTGGAAAAACAATAAATTGAATTATTTTTTGGTTATATAAATAGACATGACAAAAATAAAAAGACAAATTGATCATTTATTGTGGAACCGGAAAAGTAATTAATTGGGGGTTAATTAACGACCATATTTGACAATGCTTAATTGATGAACTCCATTAAGAAGAAGCAAGGCGGGAAAAGTATTAGTTACGGGTTCGAACGAGCACATTAGATCCTTTTCAAATCTTGTATTTGTATGTAAAAAAATCTATTAAATGTGAAAAAGTATTTATTTGTAAGTCCAGTAACTATAACTAGCTGTTATAAGTTTGATGATTAGTTCAAAACACATAAACTTTAAGTTCTATCTCCGGCTCTAAGAGGAAGAGGAGTGGGAGGGTGAGGAAAGAAAGCACAAACGAAGCATAGGCTTAAAGATGAAGTTAGTTTTGCTCACAAGAAAAAAGAAAGAAAAGAGATTAATTAGAGATTAGTATATTATACAGGAAAAAGGAACTATATTATATATAGGAGAGTAGTTATAAAATATATTATTTTACCTTAACTCCTAGGCTAGCTATGAAAATAGAGTAGGCACTCCTGATGTATTATTTAAAAGCCCTAGTGAATTGAGAACCCTAGTTAGAATTAAAGACTCTTAGATCTTCTATTCAGAAGACTAATTAATGTTTCTGTAAGATCCTAATGAACTTTATGAAAGTATTTAAACCAAGATGTATTGTCGAGTAGTATTTTGTGCAAAAATTAAACGAATTGGATGTTATATATGGTTCTTTTTTTCGGTTGCTAGTACGGTAGCTACACTAGAAACAAATAACAGTGAGGGGCAAGTCATATGAAGTTGTCTTCATTTAACTCAACATCCTTGTGTTGGCTAAGGTCTCACTAGGGTTTGGAAGTTTATACCTATTTATTTTGGCTATTAACGTATTCGTCATATATATAATAGTTACGTTTCTTAAATAGATGTAGTTAGAACGAGTGATTTCTTAAATATAATGGGTCAAATAGAATTACGTGGAAGATCATTGATAATAGTACTTATTTATGTTTCATAGGTACAAAGATTCAATTCTCGTCAAACGTATTTTTCATCTTCCCCTGCCCTCGTCCTTCTTGATATATATCTATTATCTATCTACATTTATCTATTTATATTATATTGCAAGTACGAAAATTTTTAATAAAAAATATTTATCTTTTTTAGACTTTTAAAATAGGTTTACATTTGATAAATAATCTTTTAATTACTTTTTTAATATTTAGAACTTTTAAACCAACTATAAAATCTATGCTATTAAACCTATTACCTTTACGTAGGAATTCGAAATCAACTAAACTTTTCCATATTAAATCTTTACTTATTCCAACAAAGTACAGACTTCTATTCTTGTAAAATTTAAAAATTCCAAACGCGCTTTGGCTCCAATATTCTCATATCAAACAGTAGAAAATATTCACTCTTTCTTCTTAAAGACCATTTCCATCTGAAATGCTTGGCCTAAAATAAATTAAAAGATGAATTTAAATTAAAGAATTTATTTAATAACAAATAAAAGAAAGGTAAACATTATTTTGCAATGTAAAGGAACACATTTTACTCCATAATAGTCTGAAGGTTTATCTTTTTTTCAAAAAAATATATAATAATCAAGTAATATGATGCCTTATTTATTGAATGTAAATAGAAGATAAAATATTATTTTTAATTTAGAGATCTCAAGTACAAACTTTGAAAATAAAAAATTTCTTAATATGAGCCTACCCAATGCAAACATGGGTTACGATACGAAATACTTGTAGGCTTTGATATACAAGATGCCTAATACAAAAATATTGTATATAAGAAAAGACAAATTAAGAATTTGAAGTTTATGAATTCTTACAATGTATCGAATTAATATACAATAATTATTTGATTCTGGGTTAAATATTTATAGATATTTAATGGATTTAACAATCAATTAAGGGTAATAATACCTAAAGTGTGTGATTGAAAACACTTAACATGGAGAAAACTAAAGACTAGAGTGAATTGTGTCTCTTTGTCCTCTTAAAATCACTTGCATGAAAACACTTAACATGGAGAAAACTAAAGACTAGAGCGAATTGTGTCTCTTTGTCCACTTCAAATCACTTGCATGTTACATCTAGAGACCAAATAATTCTGGCCCTATGGTAAGCAATCTTTCAATTTCTGAAGCAGAAGGGGAAACATGCATGTCTAATTAATAAAGTATTTTATAAATCATGTAGTTTCTCTCCATACTGTTCTATTGACTAGGTAACACACTAACGTGATTCATTATATCTCAATTACAATTATTAAATTTAGAATATTTTCTCAATTCCAACATCTCAGTATTATCTCAATTTCTTTTATCGTACACACGCGAGCATACACACACACACACACACACACATATATATATATATATATATATATATATATATATATATATACACACACACACATACATACATACATACATATTGTGAGGACCAAAAGGTCATTACTTGTTTTTAAATTGAATTTTATGTTCCAAGGCCTTAAAAAATCTCTTTTAGCATCGTTTCGATTTGCATGCGCAGTCCGAGCGCGTATTCAGATTAAATGAGAAAATTTGTGAAAAATAATAAATTTTGACTATAAAATGAATTAATTTGGTTTCGGTCAATGTTTTAGGTAAATGGACCTGGACTCGTGATTTGACGGTCTCGGAGGGTCCGTAGGAAAATATGGGACTTGGATGTATGCTGAAATCGAATTCCGAGGTCCCAGCTCGAGAATGCATTTTTGAAAGAAATTATTTTTTAAAATTATTTAAAAGGTTTGGAAATAAATTTTGATTAGAACATATTGGTATCAGGATCGTATTTTGGTCCCGGTGCCTGATAAAAATCTTATATATGATTTAAGATGATTCTGTGAAGTTTGGTAAGAAACGGAATCCTTTGACGTGATTCGGACCTTAAATGCAAAATTTGATGTTAAAGAAGTTTTGAAAGATATAATTGATATAGAGGTTTAACTCGATGTTTTCGATGTTATTTTGGTGATATGATTACAAGAATAAGTCCATGAGATGTTTTGAGGTTGCGTGTGTATTTGGCTTGAAGCCCAGAGGGCTCGTGTAAGTTTTGGATAGGTCGCGGGGTGCATTTTGAACTTAGAAAATTACAAAACTTTAACTGGTGTGCCCAGACATGCAGGCTTCGCATTTGACTTGCAAATGCGACCTTGTAAATGCGAAAGTTGGATGGCAAATGCAAAAATAGTCCAGGCGTGCCTTGCTCGCAAATGCGAGTATTCTTTTGCAAATGCGAAAATCCCTGTTCAGCCTCGGGTCGCAAATGCGACCCATTTTTTGCAATTTCCAAGTCACAAATGCGACATGATGTTTGCAAATGTGAAGGTCCTATTTTCCTGAAGGGTTCGCAAATATGAGCCCTGTTTTACATTTCCCAACATAGTAGAGATCGAGGTTCGCAATTGCAAACCCATGTTCGCAATTCCTACACTTGAGACTCCAACTTTTATACCTCTCAATACGTAAACACATTTAGGCGATTTTTCAAAGGCTCCTTTTTCTCCAAATTAATTATAAGTTATTTTAAACTAGTTTTCTTCATTCATTAACATCTTTTAACATGATTTCAACTTAAAAGCAAAGATTTTGATGGGGGAAATATGGTGTTTTTGGTAGAACCTAGGTTTTTTTTAAAAGTTGGAGATTTGGACCTCGATTTAAGGTCTGATTTCAAAATAAATTATATATTTGGGTTCATGTGGGAATGATAATCAGGTTTTGATTCGAACCTCGAGTTTTGACCATGTGGGCCCCGGAGACGATTTTTGACTTTTTGAAAAAAACTTTGGGAAATTCATTTTTCCATGCACTCAAATTGATTCTCTTAGCGTTTATTGATGTAATTAAGTAACTTGTTACTAGATACGAGCGAATTGGCAGCGGAATCAAGGGGTAAAGCTATAATTGAAACTTGAGTTGTGTTCGAGGCGTCGAGGTAAGTGTTCCGTCTAACCTTAGCTTGAGGTATTAGGAGTTGTGTCTTATTTTCTATGTGCTTGTTGTTGAGTACGACATATAGGCATAATGACGAGTATCTATACATTGGTGTCGAGCATGACCGTGAGACTTAAATTGTTACTTGTTATATTCTTAAATGATGCTATAAATGCTTTAATTAATGATTCTCGATAATAAGCAAGGATTGAGTTTGTTTCGGTGGAAAGCACTTATGATCGGGTATTGGTGTTAGCTGAGATGAGTAGAAGTTGAGTTAAGATTGGATATATCTAATTTTCCCTTGCCGAGACACATTTACTTTTACTGTTAAATCCTTGCCGGGATAGTATAGTTATTGATGATCCCTTGCCGGGACACTTGGTATGGTTGTTATTGATATTATATATATATATATGGATCGGGTAGCACGCCGCAAAAATATTTAATATGGATCGGGTTGTATGCCGCAACAATACTGAATGTGAATCGGGTTGCACGCCGCAAAAAATATTATATTTGATCGGGTTTCACGCCACAACAAGTATTATATTAGATCCGGTTGTAAGACGCAACAAATGTTATATTGGATCGAATTGCATGCAGCAAAAAATGTTATATTGGATCGGGTTGCACGCTGCAACAAATGTTATATTGGATCGGATTGCACGCCGCAACAAATGTTATATAGGATCGGGTTGCACTCCGCAACAGTGTTAAATGTTAAGGGATAAGGTTCCACGCTGCAACAATATTATTATTGATTTGTTGTAGATTCTGAGTCGTTCTATCTTATTCCACTTAAGTTCCTGCATGACTTGATATTTATCCCCGTAGCATGTACCCCCTCCCATTTAAATTGTTTATTTCTGTTATTTTTGCTGTATATTATATAATTTCACATATTTATCTGGAATCTGGTCCTATCCTCATCACTATCTCGTCGCGGTTAGGCTAGGGACTTACCATCACATGAGGTAGGTTGTGCCGATGCTACACTCTACACTATATACAGATACCGTAGCAGGGTTTGGGCAGTAGCACTTAGGAGCTAGCCTTCAGTCCAGATAAGGAGACCAAGGTAGTCCTACAAGCGTCTGCAGGTCCGGAGTTCTCTTCTATCTATTTATATGTTTTGTTTTCACTTTTCCGAGACAGATTGTATTTCATTTTTCAGACATTGTATGGAGCAATCTTAGACGGTCCGTGGATATTGTGACATTAATTTCTGGGTAGAGGCATATATTCGCATTTTTGTATTGATGAATGTATTAAATTTGGCTAAGTTTTCCACTTGATTTCATCATCCGCAATTATTTTAATATTGACCACCTGTTAAGTCAAGTTGTTAAAAAGATTAAAATGAATGTGCTAAAACTTTTACATTTCGTGGCTTGTCTATATTCTACGAGTAGGCGCCACCACGACCCTCGAGGGTGGAAAATTCGGATCGTGACTAGTTGGTATCAGAGCACTAGGTTACATATGTCTCACAATTCACGGATAAATATAGCAGAGTCTGAGGGATCAGTATGGAGACGTCTGTATTTATCCCTCAAAGACTACAGAGTTAGGAATACTTCACATTTGTTCTTTCTTGCCGTGCAGTTTGGTTTCTCAATACTAATTGAATTTCTACTCTATTCTTTCACAGATGGCTAGGACATACGCTTCCTTATCTACCGATCAGAAGTTCGAGCCCCCAGCAGTAGCTCCCAAGAGGGGCAGACTAGAGGCCGAGCCAGGGGTAGAGTTCAGCCCAGGGCAGCAGCACCCATAGCGAAGCCTCAGGTTGACTTTGATGATGAGGTTCCGTCCCCAGCAGTTTCAGTAGGCCTAGATCAGGTCCCAGAGGGGTTTATTGCTTCTCTAATTCTTCAGGATGTTCTGGTCCGTCTAGTGGGCCTTATGGAAAGCGTCAACCGGGCAGGTTTACTTCATGTAGCACTAGTCGTCTCTTCGGCTGGAGGAGGTGCCCATACTCCTGCTACTCGCACTCCGGAGCAGGTAGCTCCCCAGTTTAAGACCCCAACGGCTCAGCTAGTTGGAGCAGTTCAGTTGGGTATGATAGCTCAGACCAGTGATGGAGCAGCTATGTCTACCAATGCTTTGTGGAGATTGGACAGGTTCACCAAGCTCTTTAGTACTACTTTCAGCAGTGCATCTACTGAGGATCCCCGGGATTATCTAGACAGATGTCACGAATTTCTTAGGAACATGGGGATAGTTGCGACCAACGGGGTCAATTTTGCCATATTTTGCTTGTTTGGATCCTCCAAGACTTGGTGGAGATATTATTGCTTGGCTAGACCAGGCGATCGCCATCATTGACCTGGGGACAATTCACGCAGCTATTTTTGGAGAAGTTTCTCCCAATCACACAGCAAGAGGCTTATTAGAGGCAGTTTGAGAGTCTCCAGTAGGGCTCTATAACTGTCACCCAGTATCAGACCAGATTCATTGATTTGGCTTGCCATGCGCTTATCATACTTTCCACCAAGGGAGAGAGGGTGATGAGGTTCATTGATGGACTCATTCAGCTGATTTGTCTTCAGGTGGCTAGAGAGAATGGGAGTGAGATATCTTTCCAGGAGGTGACCAATGTGGATGGTTCTATCACAAGGAGGTGGTCATGGGTCGTACAAGAGACCCTATCATTTAGGCAGATTCTATGGTGCCTCATTTGGAGTCAAGGATTCGTATGGTAGAGGCCATCCTCCTAGGCCCTTTCAGCCAGCACGTCAGGTTTCTCATGGTGCTTCAGGTGGCCGTGGTTCCCATATATAGTATTCTGATCAGTATCCATACAGTGCACCACCAGCTCCTATCGGTGCACCACCGCTCCTGACTTTTCGGGGTGGTCATCAGTTTGCCAAGGTCAATCACAGTTTCCTCAATTGTAGCACTCAAGTGGGTGTTATGAGTGTTGTGATTATGGTCATATAAGGAGGGCTTGTCCTAGGTTGGTGGCTACTAACTCGCAATAGCAGGGTTCCCGTGCTATGGTTAAGGCACTAGGTGTTCCACAGCCTGCCTAGCTAGCTAGAGGTGGGGGTAGAGGTGGTATAGGTGGAGGTAGAGGTGCTAGAGGCAGAGCTCAGGAAACTAGAAGTGGAGGCCAGCGAACATCAGGTCATCCCAGAGATGTAGTCCAGGGTGGTGTGGCCCAGCCCCGATATTATGCTCTTCCAGCCATGCCTGAGGCTGAGGCTTCCGACGAAGTTATCACAGGTACTGTTCTGGTTTGTGGCAGAGATGCTTCAGTGTTATTTGATCCAGGGTCTACATACTCGTATGTGTCATCTTATGTTGCACTGTATCTGGTCATGCCTAGTGATTCCTTGAGTGTCCTTGTATATGTGTCTACACCGGTGGGTAATTCAATTATGGTAGATCGAGTCCATCCTTCTTGTATTGTGGTGATTGGAGGTCTTGAGACTCATATATATTTGTTGCTTCTGGACATGGTTGATTTCGATGTCATATTGGTGATGGACTGATTGTCACCGTACCACGCTATATTGGACTGTCATGCCAAGGTTGTAACCTTAGCCTTACTAGGGTTGCCTCGTTTAGAGTGGAGAGGGACTCCTGATCATTCTACCCGTAGTGTTATCTCTTATGTGAAGGCTCGGCGTATGGTCGAGAACGGGTGTTTGACCTATTTGGCTTATGTTCGCGATTCTAGTGATGGGGTCCCTAGATTTTGTGCCCAATGTTCTGGAGTGTGTTAAGGTATTTCCTTCAAACCTGCTGGGTATGCCACCCGACAGGGATATTGACTTTTGCATTGATTTGGCTTCGGGCAGTCAGCCTATTTCTATCCTTCCATATCGTATGGCTCCGCCTAAGTTGAAAGAGCTGAAGGAGCAGTTGCAAGACTTGCTTTGAGAAGGATTTTATGAAACCTAGTGTTTCGCCTTGTGCGCTGGTGTTGTTTGTTAAGAAGAAGGATGAGTTAATGAGAATGTTTATTGATTACCGAAAATTGAACAAGGTTACAATCAAGAATAAGTATCCACTGCCGAGGATTGATGATTTGTTCGATCACCTTCAGTGTACCAATATATTTTCAAAGATTGACTTGAGATCTGGCTATCATCAGTTGAGGATTAGGGCATCCGATGTCCCTAAAAAAGCTTTTCGCACTCGGTACCATTATAATTTCTTGGTGATGTCATTCGAGTTGACAAATGCCCCAGCAGCTTTTATGGATTTGATGAACCGAGTGTTCAGGCCATATTTGGATTCGTTCAAGATAGTCTTTATTGATGATGTTTTGATATATTCCTGCAGCTGGGAGGAGCACGAGAAGAACTGTAGAGTGGTTCTTCAAACTCTGAGGGATAGTCAGTTATATGCTATGTTCTCGAAGTGTGGGTTCTAGTTGAGTTCATTTGTATTTTTGGGTCATGTTGTATCAATAGAGGATATTCAGGTTGATCCAAAGAAGATTGAGGCCATTAAGAACTGGGTTAGATCAACATCAGCTACAGAGATTCAGAGTTTCTTGGGATTGGCAGGCTACTATCATCGGTTCGTGGAGGGATTTTTATCTCTTGCAGCCTGGATGACCAGGTTGACCCAGAAGGGTGCCCAGTTTAAATGGTCGAATGTGTATAAGGCGAGCTTTCAAAAGCTCAAGACGGCTCTGACTACAACACCGGTGTTGGTATTGCCTATAGGTTTAGGGCCTTATACAGTATATTGTGATGCATCTCATATTGGGCTTGGTCTAGTGTTGATGCAGGATGGTAAGGTTATTGCCTATGCTTCACGGCAGTTGAAGAGTCATGAAAAGAACTATCTGGTTCATGATTTAGAGTTAGCAGTCATTGTTTATTCATTGAAGATTTCGAGGCACTATCTGTATGGCATGACATGTGAGGTGTTCATGGATCACAAGAGTCTTCAGTATTTTTTCAAGCAACAGGAGTTGAATTTGAGGCAGAGGAGGTGGTTGGAGTAGTTGAAAGACCATGATATCACCATCTTATATAATCGGGGAAAGACCAATGTAGTGGCTGATGCTTTGAGTAAGAAGTAAGCTAGTATGGGCATTCTCGCTTATATTCTGGTCGGCGAGAGACCGATTGCTTTGGATGTTCATGCTTTGGCCAATCAGTTCGTGAGGCTGGATATTTCTGAGCCCAGTCGTGTTATTGTAGCGTATTCGTGATCGGTAGTATGATGATCCCCATTTGTGTGTCCATAGAGACACGGGGCAACACAGAGGTGCCAATCATGTTACCTTAGATGATGATGAAGTTTTGAGATTGCAGGGTCAAGTTTGTGTGGCTAATGTGGGTGAATTCTGTGAGTTGATTTTAGAGGAGGTCCATAGCTCCAAGTACTCTATACATCTAGGCGCCGCGAGGATGTATCTAGACTTGCAGTAGCATTATTGGTGTTGGAGAATGAAGAAGGATATCGTTGCGTATGTGGCTCGATGTCTGAATAGTCAGCAGGTTAAGTACGAGCATCAGAGACCCGGTGGTTCATTTTAGAGGATTGAGCTTCCCGAGTGGAAGTGGGAGCAGATCACTATGGATTTCGTTATTGGACTCTTGCAGACTCGGAAGAGGTTCGATTCAGTATGTGTTACTGTTGATAGGTTGACCAAGTCAACACATTTCATTCCTGTGGAAGTATCCTATTCTTCTGAGAGGTTAGCTGATATGTATATCTAGAAGATTGTTCGCCTTCATGGTGTGCTAGTGTCTATCATTTTGGACCGAGGTACACAGTTTACCTCTCATTTATGGAGAGCAGTTCAACGAGAGTTGGGCAGATGGGTTGATGAGCATAACACTTCATCCCCAAACGGACGGGTAGTCTGAGAAGACTATTCAGATTTTCGAGGATATGCTACGATCTTGTTTCATTGACTTGGAGCTCGTGGGATCAGTTTTTTGCGTTTAGTGGAGTTTGCCTATAACAACATCTACCGATTAAGTATCTAGATGGCTCCTTAGGAGGCTTTAAATGGTATGCAGTATTGGTCTCTAGTTCGATGGTTTGAGCAGGGAGAGGCTCGATTGTTGGGTACAGATCATGTTCAGGATGCCTTGGGAAAGGTCAGGATCATTCATAATTGGCTTCACACAGCTTAGTCCAGGCAAAAGAATTATGCCGACTGCAAGGTTCGAGATTTGGCCTTCATGGTCGGTGAGCAGGTCTTCGGGTGTCGCCTATGAAGGGCGTGATGAGATTTGGGAAGAAGGAAAAGCTTAGTAATTTCATTGGTCCGTTTGAGATTCTTGATCGAGTAGGAGAGGTGGCTTATAGACTTGCATTGCCGCCGAGCTTATAAAAATCGTACATCCAGCGTTTCATGTGTCCATGCTTCAGAAGTATCACGGAGATCCCTCCCACGTGTTAGATTTTAACACTGTCCAGTTGGATACAGACTCTTCTTATGAGGAGGAGCCGCTAACCATTCTAGACCGGCAGGTTCGTTAGTTGAGGTCGAAGAGTTCCCTTCTATTCGTGTTTAGTGAAGAGGTTAGACTCCTAAGACATCGACCTGGGAGTCCCAGTCTGATATGCAGAGCCGTTATCTCCATCTTTTCCCCGACTAAGGTTCTTCCTTCTTATATCCGTTTGAGGACCTAAAAGGTCATCACTTGTTTTTAAATTGAATTTTGTGTCTGAGGCCTTAAAACCCTCTTTTAGCATTGTGTCCATAGTTCGGTCACCTAGTCGGAAAGCTTAAATGAGAAAATTTGTAAAAAATGATAAATTTTGACTATGAAATCAATTAATTTGACTTAGGTCAACATTTTGGGTAAATGGACCATGACTCATGATTTGACGGCCTCGGAGGGTCCATAGGAAAATATGGGATTTGGGCGTAAGCCCGGAATCAAATTTCGAGGTCCCAAGCCTGAGAAATGAATTTTAGAAAGAAATAATTCTCTGAAATTGTTTATAATGTTTGAAAATGAATTTTGATTAGAACATGTTAGTATCGGACCGTATTTTGGTTCTGGCACCCGGTACATGTCTTATATGTGATTTAAGATGATTCTGTTAAGTTTGGTAAGAACGGGAATCCGTTTGACGTGATTCGGACCTTAAAATACAAATTTTGATGTTAAAGAAGTTTTGAGAAATTTCATTAGTATTGAGCTTTAATTCTATGTTTCTGATGTTATTTTGGTGATATGAGTACACGAATAAGTCTGTGAGATGTTCTGAGGTTGTGTGTATATTTGGCTGGAGCCCCGGGGCTTTGAGTGAGTTTTGGATACGCTGCTACGTGCATTTTGAACTTAGAAAATTTCAGAAATTTAACTGGTATGCCCGGGCCTGCAATGCGAAGCCTGGCTCGTAAATGCGAAGGCTGGATCGCAAATGCGAAGGCTGGATCGCAAATGCGAAAACAGCCCAGGCCCTCATTGCTCGCAAATGCGAGTATTCCTTCACAAATGAAAAAATCCCTGTGTAGCCTTGGGTCGCAAATGTGACCCATTCTTCACAATTTCCAAGTCGCAAATGCAACCTGCTGTTCGCAAATGCAAAGGACCTATTTTCCCGAAGGGTTCGAAAATGTGAGCCATGTTTCGCATTTTCTAACATAGCAGAGATTTCGCAATTCCCACGCTCGAGACCTCTAATTTTTATACTTAATCGAATTTTTAACCCATTTTCATATCCTCTCAAAACATAAACACACGTAGGCAATTTTTGAAATGCTCATTCTTCTCAAAATCAATTGTAAGTTATTTTTAACTAGTTTTCTTCATTCCTTAACATCTTTTAACATGATTTTAACTTAAAACCAAAGATTTTCATGGAAAAATTGGGTGTTTTGTGTAGAACCTAGGTTTTCAAAAATTGGAAATTTGAACTTCGATTTGGAGTCCGATTTCAAAATAAATTATATATGTGGGTTTGTGGGAGAATGGGTAATCGGGTTTTGGTTCGAACCTTGGATTTTGACCATATGGGTTCGGAGGCGATTTTTCACTTTTTGGGCAAAACTTTGGAAAATTTATTTTTCATGCATTCAAATTGATTATCTTAGCATTTATTGATGCAATTAAGTAACTTGTGACTAGATATGAGCGAATTGGCAGCGGAATCGAGGGGTAAATCTATAATTGAAACTTGAGTTGTGTTAGAGGCGACGAGGTAAGTGTTCGGTCTAACCTTAGCTTGATGGATTAGGAGTTGTATCATATTTGCTATGTGCTTCTTGTTGAGTACGACGTATAGGCATGGTGACGAGTATCAATACGTTAGTGTCGAGCATGATCGTGAGACTTAAATTGTATTTTGTTATATTCTTAAATGACACTACGGATGATTTAATTAATGATTCTTGACAATGAGTGAGGACTGAGTTTGTTTCTGTGGAAAGCATTTATGGTTGGGTATTGGTGTTGAGATGAGTAGAAGTTGAGTTAAGATTGGTTATAGCTAATTCTTCCTTGCCGGGACGTATTTACTTTTAGTGTTAAATCCCTTTCCGGAATAGTGTAGTTATTGATGATCCCTTGCTAGGACACTTGGTGTGTGTATATATATGGACCGGGTTGCGCGCCGCAACAATATTAAATATGGATCTAGTTGCACGCTGCAAAATAGTAAATATGGATCGGGTTGGACGCTGCAACAAATGTTATATTAGATCGGGTTGCCCGCCGCAACAAATGTTATATTAGATCGGGTTGCATGCCGCAATATATATTATATTAGATCGGGTTGCACGTCCCAATAAATGTTATATTGGATCGGGTTATACGCCGCAACAGATGTTATATTGGATCGGGTTGCACGCCGCAACAAATGTTATATTGGATGGGGTTGCACGTCGTAACAGTGTTAAATGTTAAGGGATCAAGTTGCGCTCTGCAACAATATTATTATTGATTTGTTGTAGATTTTGAGTCTGTTCTATCATATTCCTCTTAAGTTCATGTTGGACTTGACATTATCCCCGTAGCATGTACCCCCTCCCATTTTCCGATGTATGTTATATAATTGCACAGGTTTATCTGGAATTTGGTCCTAGCCTCATCACTACCTCACCGAGGTTAGGTTAGGCACTTACCGGCACATAGGGTCGGTTGTGTTGATGCTACACTCTGCACTATGTGTAAATACTGGAGCTGTGTTTGGGCAGTAGCACTTGGGGAGCCAGCCTTCAGTCCAAACAGGGAGCCCGAGGTAGTCCTGCAGGTGTCCACAAGCCCGACATTCTCTTCTATCTATTTATATGTTCTGTTTTCACTTGTTTCCGAGACAGATTGTATTTCCTTTTTCAGACATTGTATGTAGCACTCTTAGACGGTCACTGGATATTATGACGCTGATTTCTGGGTAGAGGCATATATTGGCATTTTTGTACTGATTTTGGTATTAAATTTGGCTAAGTTTTCCGCTTCAATTATTTTAATGTTGACCACATATTAACACTACTAGAAATTAGGCGATTACCGTCCAAAATTTCCGACCAAATTCCGATCATTTTTAATTGGACGGAAAAATAATGGTCGCAAACGCACACCGACCACAATTGGTCGGAAATTTCTGACCTAAATCGGTCGAAAAATATTAGTCGCAAAATTCCGACCGAAATCAATAGGAAAATTTAATGAGTTGATTGCCAGTCAAAATTTTTATTTCCGACAGAAATCGATCATAAATTATTAAATATTTAATTTTAATTTTTAAATTTCTGACTGAAGTCGATCGGAAAATATTATAGTTATTTTATTTTTAATTTTAGTTTTCTGATCGAATTCGGTCGAAACTTTTAAAATTTAATTAAATAAATATTTGTAAATAGTTAATTTATTTAAAAAATAAATATAAATTCATAATTTCCGACCGAATTCGGCCGAAAATTATGAATTTTTGTGTTAAAAAAAAAGAGATTTCACGTCGTGCATATGCTCAAATGCCCGACGTCTTTGCTTTGTTTTTTTTTTTTTTTTAATGTAAGATACAACATCACCCAAAAGATTCAACATCCATCTAGGAACTCCATACAAGATTAACCAAAAGATCATGAAATATGTACTTGCAGCATAGCACATTCTTCAGCTGACTTTCTTAGTACATTTTTCCATTCTTCTATACCAGATGCATCCCTTTTGAATGTCATTTATTCGATAACTCTTTGATGTTAGAAAACCTGCAGAGAGCAAAATTGTGCAGACACTTCATAAGAAGTATGCAGAATGTTCCAATTTAGATATAACACCAAAAGCAATTACTGATTCAACTCTATCAAGTGTAGAATTTCAACAACAACAACAACAACCCAGTATAATCTGATTTAGTGGAGTCTGGGGAGGGTAGTATGTGCGCATACCTTACCCCTACCCTTGGGTAGAGAAGCTGTTTTCAAATAGACCCCCGACATCCTTCCCTCCAAGAACTTCACACCTTGCTCTTGGGGAGACTCGAACTCACAACCTCTCGGTTGGAAGTGGGGGTTGCTTACCATCAGAACAACCCTTCTTGAATTTCAAAAAATAATAAATTGAAGAGTACATTGTTATGTAACTTACAAAGGGATAGAAGAACATGACGAACATGATTTCAGCAGTACATAGCGGAGCAATTAATGCAATAGTTATAATGCACCGGACAAGCATATCAATAACCACATCAAGAGAATGAAACAAGGAAACATCGAGACTATATATATATGTGTGCGAGGATACACCAGCAGAGACAATTGGCAATTGGATTGTTTACATAAATAAGCAGTACCATCAAAAACAATTAAAAGAAGAAGAACCAACTTTATCTGGTAGTTTTACTTTACATCAGGATTTCGCTGAAACTGAGGAAAATATTCAATTAACCAAAGTTCAAGATTAAATGTAACAACAAATATAAAAAACTTGAATGAGCATGACTGGTGATTTATAAAATATATATGTAACTGAATACTGAGATAATAACAACACACTGATATAGTGAACATATATATTAATTAGTAGAAGTTTCCCTTCTGATCTAGCAAAAGAAACCAATTATTATGTCACTCAACAAACAATGAAAATCATAGTCCTGGATTCAAGTTTTAAAAGTATATGGCATACAACAACAACAACAACAACAACCCAGTATAATCCCACTTAGTGGGGTCTGGGGAGGGTAGTATGTACGCAGACCTTACCCCTACCCTTGGGTAGAGAGACTGTTTCCAAATAGACCCCCGGCATCCTCACCTCCAAGAACTTCCCACCTTACTCTTGGGGAGACTCGAACTCACAATCTCTCGGTTGGAAGTGGGGGTTGCTTACCATCAGAGCAACCCCTTTTGTCTTAAAAGTATATGACATAGTATTCTAAAATTTTATGAAGCACATAAATGCAGGTCAACAAATGAAATGCCATTGATATAGTTTTAATCTTTGAAACAAAGCATTACAAAAACAGTAGAAGCATGCTCCTCGGCCACATGACTTACTTTCATATTAATTTACTGATTTGTAAACAATCCCGGAACGCATTGCAAATATAGCCTTGCAGTTAAGGTTACAACTTAGAAATCAAGCTCAACTCAATTATGTATACATTAATCCTCCTATATTACTTTAGACACCAAATTTAGTCTTTCTTTATAATGATCATGCTGCGTAAACTTGCAAGAAGCAGAAATTCCTCAACGATAATTGTTCAAAGACCAAAATAAAAAATATCATGGTAGAACTATGAGCTCGAGGTCTGTTAAATAATTCTTCTATTTATCAGTATTTAGCAGGAACACTTAGAAGAGCACAATTAAGTTAGCTAATAATTTTAATACTTTCAAAGATTAAAATGATAAATGGAAAACAAATTGGTACTCCACACATAACTTGTTAGTAAGAAGTCACGACTCGCATGTATAGGACAATAATAAATTATAATAAAAAGTAAATAACTCACCTATGAAGAAATATTTGCGCAAGAAATTATCATCTGCTGCGACATCCCAATCCTACATAGAACGAGAATGAACCAAAATTAACTTTCTTCTTTTACAGCATCATTCAACAATTAAAATTTCAAAGAATAAGCACAATGGTTTATGTCTCCTTGATGATAAAATACTCACTTCCAACCCCTAACGTCTCATCCGAGCAAAAAGGAAAAGAGAAGTCACAGAAGAACCTTTACCTCACTTTTATACATATGTAAGTGTCTCTGTGAGTGAGAGAGAAAGAAATAAAGAGAGAGGCTTCACTACCTGACTATTGATCAAAAGCATTCATCAAACCAACAAAACAAGGAGTAACATTAGGAATACAATTTTCCTATTACTAACATGTTCACTATCAAAAATATCAGTTGAACTGCATTGGGGGTGCATTACGGGTCATTAAACAGGTCAAATATAATCAGATTCGAGTCTAATACGCAATTAATTAAGAAAACAAACACAGCAATGGAGATTGAACATCAGAAACACAATTCACGCCATGATTTCATCCATATTTATGAAGAAATAGTGCAGATTCGAGAATGTGTACCTAAAATACTTGACCAAATGGAGCCTGTAACAATCGGTAACAAGCAGAAATGGAGATGAAGGAAGTCCATCTACGAGTTTGATAGCAAACAATCGCAAAACGGCATTGTCAGACTCGACTTTAATCAAGAAACAACTGGAATCCCATAAATTCTTCAAATGAAGCACGACCGAAATCAAAAAGCTTTTATTAGAATATATTGTACAGTCCTATAGTTGGTAGGATTTGATTTCCTTTATTATTGTATAGTGCTATAGTTGGTAGGATTTGGTCTCTCTCTGTACTCTATATATACCTTTGTAAGCAATACAAGAAAATCACTTCTCCCAAAACTCTCTACATGGTATCATACGCCAGTGACTTATCGCCAAAGAAACCCTAATTCTTCCCTACCCGCCGCCACCGCCGCTGCACTAATCGGCAGCTCGCCGCCGCCGACCTTCTCGACCAACCGCCTCTCCGGCGTCTAGCCGCGCCGCCGCTGCACTAACCGGCAGCCCTCTCTCTCTCGACGTCGATCAGCGCCTCCTCTGCCTCGCGCTTCATGGCCGCTACGACATCCAACGATCTTCTCCAGCCGATTGTCATCAATGCATCGGCTCAGATCCCACTCAAATTGGATTCCACTAATTACCTGGCGTGGAAATTCCAATTCCGAACCCTTCTTATGGGTTACGACCTCATCGGCTTCTTCTGCTGATGTCCAAGATTGGCGTGTCCTCCGGCCCTCCATCTTGAGGGGGCGTATTAGAATATATTGTACAGTCCTATAGTTGGTAGGATTTGATTTCCTTTATTATTGTACAGTCCTATAGTTGGTAGGATTTGGATACTCTCTGTACCCTATATATACCTTTGTAAGCAATACAAGAAAATCACTTCTCCCAAAACTCTCTACAACTTTTTCTTCTTCTTTTTTTATATCTATTATATGTATGTGAGAGAGGAGAGTGTGGAGGCGAGCTTGTCATTCCATGGGAGCTGAGCTAGAGGTCGAGGAAGAAGAAATAGGGTAAACGGCGCCAAGGTTTTTTTAAAAATAGGGGGTCTATTTTTTCGTCTCTGATGGAAATGAGGGTTTCTAAGAAGCGGGGAGCGTCCGTTTTAGGGAATGAGAGTTGAGTTAGGCGGGTTTAAGGGGATTTGGGTTGGGGAAGCATCTGTCATATATTGTGGTTTCGTTTTAAATTATTTTAATTATACCGACTGATTTCGATCGGCTTTAGTGGTTATTTATTTAAACTATATTGTTATTTATAATATATATGTCACGATCCAAATAGAAGGGCCGCGATGGGCAACCGGTGTCTTAATCGACAGAGTACCAGTGTAACATATTGAAAATATAGAGATTTGAAGATGAAAACCAGAGAAAATAGAGATGAACAGGAAGAGTCAGAGAGAGAGAAAATGAGAAGCTTCTAATTTCTCCCAGAAGCCAAAATGAAACCGACTACTAAAATATCTGTCTTTGTACAGATATATACACATACACATTATTACACCAGAATTGGGTCGGGTCATCCGGCCCAAGTACAAAGAAACTATAAAATGAAAATTGGGCTCAGAATAGGTGTGGCCCAAACTCTCAGTATACATAAAATACAGGGAATATACAATGGATATACAACTCTATATCTATCAATGTTTGGGCTTAGAAGCCATATAGTCCTTCATCTCAACACCCCCCCTCAAGTTGGAGGGGGAAACTGCATCCAACTTGGATAACAGCGGATGAAGCATAGTTCCAGGTAATGGCTTAGTGAGCAGGTCAGCCAGTTGACGAGAAGTAGGAACATGAAACAACTGGAGAAAACCATTATGTAGCTGATCCCGAACAAAATGACAGTCCACCTCGATGTGTTTGGTACGCTCATGGAAAGCAGGATTGTTAGTTATATGGACAGCAGCCTGGCTGTCACAATACACAGAAAATGGAAGAGAAACAGATACGCCAAGATCAACCAATAAACGAGACAGCCAAGATAATTCAGCAACAACTTTGCTGAGGCTCTATATTCTGCCTCAGCAGAAGACAAAGAA
The DNA here is from genome assembly GCA_034376525.1 of Nicotiana benthamiana. Taxonomy (NCBI): domain Eukaryota; kingdom Viridiplantae; phylum Streptophyta; class Magnoliopsida; order Solanales; family Solanaceae; genus Nicotiana; species Nicotiana benthamiana. The sequence continues at coordinate 34,692,209 of CM067336.1, forward strand.
ACAACAGGCTGCTTCTTATATTTCCAACTAATCAGGCAACCACCCAATAGCACACAAAATCCAGTAACAGATCTCCTAGTATCAGGGCATGCAGCCCAGTCACTATCAGAATAACCAACTACAGAGAAATCATCACTGGCAGAATAAAAGAGACCCATAGAAGGAGTGCCTTTAAGGTATCTCAAAACATGTAGGGCAGCATTCATATGGGGAAGTCTGGGGCATTTTAGGAATTGACTCAGATGTTGAACACCAAAGCATATGTCAGGCCTAGTATGAGTCAGAAATAACAGCTTACCAACAAGACACCTATACTAATCAGGAGAGGTTAAAAGGTCACCAGAATCAGCATGAAGTTTGACATTAATATCCAAAGGACAAACAACAGAGGATACATTTGTACAATCAAACTGATGCAGTAAATCAGAAACATACTTATGCTGATTAAGGATCATTCCACCAGGAACAACTGACATTTTAAGGCCCAAAAAATAATGCAAAGACCCTAGGTCTTTGATTTTAAACTGATCATCCAGAAACAGTTTAAGGGCAGTAATTTCATCACTGTCATCCCCAGTAATAATAATATCATCCACATAGACTGCCACAACCACAAGGGCCCCAGATTTACCTTTGATGAACAGAGAATAGTCATTCAAAGAATGTGTGTACCCTCTGGAGTATAGAGCAGAAGACAATTTGGCATACCATTGTCTGGATGCTTGTCTCATCCAATATAGGAATTTCTTGAGCTTACAAACCAGAGAAGAAGGAGTAGAAGATGTAGAAGAAACAGAACCAGAAGAAGGGAAGTTTCATATAGACTTCCTCATCCAAATCACCATGTAGAAAAGCATTATTAACATCAAGTTGAAACAGAGGCCAATGATTCTTGACAACCACAACAATGAGACATTTCACAGTGGTCATTTTAATCACAGGAGAAAAGGTGTCAGTAAAATCAATCCCTTCAACTTGAGTATCACCCCTAATAACAAGCCTAGCTTTATACATTTCAACAGTACCATGAGCCTTGTATTTGATTTTATAGACCCATTTACAGCCAATGGGTTTCTTACCAGGAGGAAGAGGAACAACATCCCAAGTATGGTTTGCTTCCAAAGCATCAAACTCCTGTCTCATGGCATCCTGCCATGCTGGAACAGATGCAGCTTGAGAGCAATATAAAGGTTCAGATTCCAAAGTAGAAGAAGAGGATCCAGAAAAGGCAGGGAGTTGGCAGACATAATCCTTAAGATAGGATGGAAGATTATGCTGTCTAGTGGATTTTCTAGGAGCAGGAAGAGGTTGGGAAGAAGGTAAAACAGGAGGAGAGATATCATGATTGAAAGAAGGAAGGGGAGCTGGATCAGTATCAGTAAAATCAGGAACAGTAGAATTAGGGGCTGGATCAGATGTAGGGGAAGAAGGAGAGGAAACATGTATAGGAAATTTTGTGTCAATGGAATGCTCAGCAGGAGGAATAAAAGGAAAAGATGAAGGAGAAGAATGAGCAGAAGAAGGTTTATTCTTAAAAGGAAAACATGTTTCATGGAATATAACATCCCTGGAGACAAAACATTTCTTGGAAGCCAGATCATACAGTTTATAACCCTTTTTGGCAAATGGGTAACCCAGAAAAACACAAGAGAGGGCTCTAGGCTTTAACTTGTCCCTTTGAGGAATGGGGACAGTAGCATAAGCAAGGCACCCAAATGCCCTCAAATGAGAATAGGATGGAGCTTTCCCATATAAAATTTCATTGGGAGACTTATTGTGAAGTAATCTGGATGGTATTCTGTTAAGGAGATAAGTAGCAGTCAACAGACAATCCCCCCAGAAAGACACAGGTAGCCCAGATTGAAAAAGTAAGGCTCTACATGTTTCAAGAAGGGTTCTATGCTTTTTTTCAACAACACCATTCTGTTGAGGTGAATGAGGGCAGGAGGTTTGATGAATAATCCCCTGGCTACTAAAGAAAGATATAACCTCAATGCTAGACCCTAATTCTAAAGCATTGTTATTTCTAAAAGTTTGAACCACAGTATTAAACTGAGTTATAACCAAACAGATGAAAGATTTAAGCAGGGAGAAGGCGTTGCTTTTAGAGCCCATTAAGTGTGTCCAGGTTGCCCTAGAGAAATCATCAACTATAGTAAGGAAATATCTAAAACTAGAAGAAATAGAAATATGGTAAGGTCCCCAAGTATCCACATGTATCAATTGAAAAGGCCTAGTAGTACTGATACTGCTATCAGGAAAAGGGAGTCTGGTTTGTTTGGCCATAAGACAGACAAAACTAGGAAAAGGTTGTTTAGAAGCAAATGGAAAAGACAAACCAGAAATATGTCTCATATTTGCAAAGGAAGTATGTGCTAGTCTTAAATGCCAAATGTAATTCATATCAGTTGTAACATCATTATTACAAACGGAATTATGCACAGTTGAAGGCAAGGCAACATCCTTGCTGTCAGACACATTGTCATCATTACAAGAATCAGACAAAGCACATACAGAAGTAGATGAACAGCCAGTAGAGGAAGAAGGGGAAGGTGGCACCCAAGACAGTTTGTATAGACCAGCTTCCTCTTTACCAAGATCCAGAAGCCTCTTCAGAGAAGGGTCCTGTATCATATGGAGTAAACAGGAAGTTGGAGTAAACAAAACTATACATTGCAACTGTTTTACTAACTTGTGGACAGAAATCAAGTTGTGTTTGAAGGAAGGGACCAGCAGTACATTGTGAAGATTAATGCATGAAGTTAATGCAAAAGAACCTGTACAAGTTACTTTAACTTTGTAACAATTAGGCAAAGTTACAAGATAAGGAACAATCAAAGGTATGATGTTAAAGAGTAAGTTTTTATCATGTGTCATATGATTAGATGCCCCTGAATCTATGATCCAGGTGACAGAATTAATATTTGTAAGCATGCATATCTTGGAATCAGAAACAAGACTCTCAGTCAACATAGTACCAGCTAAATTAGCAGCATACATGGGAGGAGGAGCCTGAGCACTGGAATCCTCTAACTGGGTCTAATGCAACAAGCTCATCAATTGATCATATTGTTGTCTGCTCAACCCTGGCATCACAGAACTTTGGCCATCTATGTTTGTAACATGGTGATGGCTGGCAGGAGGATCCCCAAGAGGAAGAGACATATTAGGATTCCCATGATTAACAGACACACTTTCCTCACCAGTGGAGACATGAGCAGCAACAGATTTCCTTCCCTTGTTGTATTTAATATTTTGAGGAAACCCATGAATCTTATAGCACTTATCAATTAAGTGCCCAGATTTCTTGCATTATCTGCAAAATAAGGGCCCTCTACTTTGCTCAAAATTAACTCTGGGTCTGAAAACAGGGGGACTAGGCACTGAGGCCTGATTAAACCCAACTGAGTGCTTATTTGTATTAGCATTAAAAGACACAGAGTCTGGACTGATTTGGGAAATAGATTGAACTTGTCTCTGTTTCTCTTCATTAAGCACTATATTGTAAACACTGTCAAGGGAAGGAAATGGCTGCATCATCAACAAGTTACTCCTAACCCCCATGTATGCTTCATTAAACCCATAAGAAACTGGAATACCTTGTTTTCATCATCTTCCTAAATTATTCCATTTTTAGCAGCACACACACATCTCTGCCCATGATTTGTGCACATTGTGTCCAACTCATCCCACAGGCCTTTGAGTTTGTTGAAATATGAGGCTACATCTAAACAGCCTTGAGATATGTGAGAAAGTTCCATTTTTAATTCAAAAATTTTGGTCTTGTTAGGAGTACCATATCTTTTCTCAGTTTGGGACCATATACTCTGTGCAGTATCGGAATACTGCACACTATCAGCAATCTGAGGAGATAGGGAAGCAGTCAACCGGGAAATGACCATGTTATTACATCTATCCCACATCCTCTGTTCTGCCACATTAGTGGTTGGTCGAGGACATGAGCCATCAACAAATCCGATTTTGTTTTTAGCAGATAGGGCAACAATCATTTTCCTCCTCCAACCTCCATAACCACTGCCTGAAAAGGGAGTGGACACAAGAGACACACCAGGAACATCGGAGGAGTAAATTAGGAAGGGACTAGTAGAGTCTGCGGGGGAGGTATTAGTATTCATATTAACAGCCATGAACAATGAACAGATTTAACAATACAGGAATAGTCTCAATGAACAGACCACAATCAAACCAGAACTGGCATGCAACATAGACAACACGTAGAACAGAGAAAGTGTTACCCTCCTTCTTCGCGACCGGAGAAGAACGGCCTTCAACCACCAGATAAGACTAAGTCCGGTCACCGGAGATTGCAGTTAAACGAAAACTCACCAAAATAAGGTCACAGACGTCGGAAGCTTACCCAAAACGCCTATCGACCGAAAGCAAAGTCATCGGATAGCATCAAAACTCCAGGTCCGAAAGTCGGAAAACCCTAGAGTTTGAAGAACTCGTCGGAATAAGACCAGAGATGTCGAAACAACACCCAAAACATCTACTGATACATAATCGGAGCCTCAAACAGTCAGAAAAGTTCTGATTATCCAATTAACATTCATCGAAAAATATACGAACAGTATTTTTTCTCAGATAACCGAAGAAAAACTTCAGAAAAAGCTTCAGCAAGTATCGATAACACATAACCGAGAAGGATCGGAAGATTTTTCTGCCCTGATACCATGAAAACATGGAGATTTGAAGATGAAAACCAGAGAAAATAGAGATGAACAGGAAGAGTCAGAGAGAGAAAAAATGAGAAGCTTCTAGTTTCTCCCAGAAGCCAAAATGAAACCGACTACTAAAATATCTGTCTTTGTACAGATATATACACTTACACATTATTATACCAGACTTGGGTCGGGTCATCCAGCCCAAGTAAAAAGAAACAATAAAATTAAAATTGGGCTCAGAATAGGTGTGGCCCAAACTCTCAGTATATATAAAATACAGGGAATATACAATGGATATACAACTCTACATCTATCAATGTTTGGGCTTAGAAGCCATATAGTCCTTCATCTCAACACCCCCCCTCAAGTTGGAGGGGGAAACCACCTGCAACTTGGATAACAGCGGATGAAGCATAGTTCCAAATCAAAAAGTAGGCCAACAAGGCCATAAGTATATCCATACACCTGACAGCTGTCTACAACCCTCTAAGAGTACATAAAATCATAAAGGTCGGGACAGGGCCCCGCTATACCAATCAATATATATCCAGAGCATATTGATCAAATAGGAAACTCTGGAGCAAGTGGAGTGCACCAACACCTTTCCCTGAGCTGATTGCCTACTTGGAGAAATGTCAACCTGTCCATCGGGACCTGCGGGCATGAAATGCAGCATCCCCAAGCAAAAGGGGCGTCGGTACGAATAAAGTATTGAGTATGTAAGGCAGGAAAGCATAAACAAGAGCATTAATGTAAAGAGAGATAGATGAGATACAACATGTAACATCTGAGTGCCTCTGGGGGCTACTTACATGAAATGCATAATACATATATATACATAAACTTTTAAAACATTTGCCTCTGTGGGCATCATCATATCGTACCCGGCCTCATAGAGTACTCGGTAAAAATATACCCGAACATCATAAGGCTCGGTAGAATCGTACCCGGCCACGTGGAGCTCGGTAAAACCCAACTGATCATTGGTTGCATAGTAGGTGTCGTACCCCGCCGACTATAGCGCGGCTCGGTAGAGTAAAATAGCTACATATATATAATGCATGTTCGACTCATGGAATCACCTTCTAAACCTTTTGGAGTGTCTTAAGAACCTTATGGACATCTATACCCTCAATATGAACCTTAGTAAGATTCAAGGATCATACACATTTGCTTAGAATAATTTTATAAGGAAAGAACAACATGACAACCTTATTTGCTAGGAGTAGATCCGTTATGAAGTAGCCTATTCATTTCTCCTTGGATCATGCCAATAGAAAGAAGGAAATGCCTTAAAATACCTTAAACATGTTGAGTCCTTAATTCCTTCCAAGTGACTCTTCAAACAAGTCAACTCGATCTATCATAGCATAAGGAGATTCAAAATTAGTGTTGAGCAAAAGCCAAGTCTATAACTTAAGCTAGTAGCTCGTTTTGCTTAAATTTGGGTAGCATCTCCTTTGTAACAAGAGCCTCCACCAATATCATATACCAACAACAACAACCAGAGAAATCCATCAACGTATAAATGTCAATAACAAGACACCACATAACAATAATAAGTCACAGCTACTTCACGACGAGGCGGCAAGCTCCAATTGGAATCCGTATAACCCATCTACCCCTAATAGACTTCTTACATTAAGTTACAAGTATCATTAACATGATAATAAAGTCATTCATCAATGAATCCATCATTATACCATATATTTATAACAAAGGAAACAACCCACAACTCTAACTACCTTCTATTAGTAACTTTATTCACTAGTTCATGTCTACTCCATCCATTTAACTTAATCAACATCAATATAACCTTAGGAACATGAAAGAACACAATTTACCTACCTCCTACAGTAAATTTAAGTTGGAATCCAAGTTATATTCAGCTTACAATAACGCTCAATGGCAATACAACACCATAGAAATGACTTAAGCTAATCCAAGTATTATCTTGTAATTTATCATCCTAACAACTTAACCAACATACAAGCAAGCTTAAGAACAATTAGTAGGCTGCTATACTCATCTTAGAAAGCAGAGAAAACTTAGAATTTCATCCAAATACAGCCCACAACAATCCTCAATGACAACACAACCTCAAAGAGATGTTGTTCTTCACTAGGATTAGGTTTTGATGTTGAAATATGGTGTATTCCATTTGAAAGACATGAAATAATATAGGGTTGATATAACAACCATGAGAAAGTATTTTACAGAATATAAAATACGTAAAATAACCTCCCATACGAGCTGAAACCACCCAAAAATCAGCAACAATAAGAAGAACAAGAAACTTACTAGCGCCACGGGATTCCCGATACTTGATTTGTGTTGTTTGCCCTTTGTTTGGGTCTTGGATCATGAGAGAACTTTGAGAGTTGTTTATGTGGTTAGAGGTTCTGAATATACTAAAAATAATGGCTTAAAACGGGGTTTAGGCATCTTATATTTATCCATATATCTCATACCGCCTATGTGGGCCCCATATAGAGCTGCTTTGTGCAGTCTTGCAAAAAATGGAATATCTCTCTAATCCAAGGTCGTATGGATGAAAGGTTTAATGCGTTGGAAACTATACTCGTATATATTCAATTTGGTATATAGATAATTCCTTGATTTCAAGTATATTGGTAGAAAAGTGCATCTACATTTGACCTAAATTTCAGCAAATATATATATGTAAATTATGATTACCTTTGCCAACTCTTGTTCCACAACTTTCTTGCCTTCAAAATGTAGAAAATGAATATCATACGACTAAAATAACTCATAGAATAACCTCCTTATCATGTTAAGAACCCTAGTCTCACCCCAAAGTACATGTTATAACATTCCAAATTTGTCGACTTTCAACGAAACTTATTTTCTTCTGTTCGTTTAGCGTCTAAGCTTTCCAAACATTTTGGTACTTGTTATTTATGATCTTAAAGACTTGTAACCTCCAAGATAACAAGATGAAACTTCATTATGTTTTTTCAAAAATGATCTCATTTTTGCGTTTATATTAATTGGCTTTACGACGTACTCTCACGTACGATAGCATGGAATGTAATAATATATATATATGTATGATTTAACAGTATAAATTATATATGTAATATACTCACGCGTGCAAAATACAACTTCATTTAACTATAGTAAATTTTAATCGAATAAAATTAAGTTTTCAATTGATCAAATTATATTAAGTTGTATTAATACAATTTAATTCAATAATAGTAAATTAATCGAATATAATTAAATTTCAATTGATCCAACTATATTGAGTTGTATCCAATTTTATATACATATATATATATATATATATATATATATATATATATATATATATATATATATATATATATATATATATATATATATATATATATATATATATATATATATATATATATATATATATATATACATCTTAATGCAGTGAATGTTATATTGAATATAGCTTATATACTATACAGTTAATATATATACTACATTATAAGTATTAAATATTATTTATTTAAAACCTATTTATTATTTAAACACACATATATATTGTTAAATTTATATTTTAATTTGTATAAAAGTGTTTTTCTGATCGAATTCGGTCGTAAATATTGAATTATAATTATTTTGATTGGTTAATTAAATATATATAATTTTTGTTGGAAACGAAAAATTCAAGCTTCTATCGAATTCGGTCAGAAATATGAAATTTTTTAATAAATAATTATTTTGTTCATTATATACAAGTATGACTAAATATTTGATCAATTTCCGACTAAATTTGGTCGAAAATTTGGTAAATTTTTAATAAATAATTATTTTTGTATATTATATAGAAGTATGACCAAATATTTGACCAATTTTCGACCGAATTCAGTCGAACATTTGGTAAATGTAATAAATAATTATTTTTGTATATAATATACAAGTATGATCAAATATTTGACCAACTTCCGACCGAATTCGGTTGGAAATTTGGTAATTTTTTAATAAAGTATTAATTTTGTACATAATATACAAGTATGACCAAATGTTTGACCAATTTTTGACCGAATTCGATCGAAAATTTGGTAAATTTTTAATAAATTATTATTTTTGTACATAATATATAAGTATGACCAAATATTTGACCAATTTTCGACCGAAATTCGGAAATTTTATTTTTTTGTTATCATGCAATTTTTGTTGACTTTTGCGACCAAATATTCTTATTTCCAACCGAAATCGGTCGGAAAACCTAGCACGGAAATCACATGATTTCTAATAGTGTAAGTCAAGTTGTTAAAAAGGATTAAAACGGTTGAATTAAAACTTTTACATTTCGTGATTTGCCTAACTTCTACGAATAGGCATCATTATGATCTTCGAAAGTAAAAAATTCGGATCGTGACATATGTATATACGTACGTATATATATAGATATGTGCGTGTTTGTCATGTATAATGTATTCGTGATTCGTGTAGAACAATTTGGAAAGTGTACCTTATAGCACACGTTTAATCTATCAATCAGAAGGGAGGGGTGGGGCCTCGTTTTTTATGTATATCTGTGTGGAAGTAGTGATCAGAGGACAAAATCTACAGGTGATAATATCAATTATGAGAGAGGGTAAAGTTAGGAGACAAGAAATAGACTCAAGTCAGTGGTTTCTTGAACTTAAGCAGATAAAAAGAAAGAGGAAGATTCTCCTTTTACTCGACAGGCACTCTTTATTTGATTATGATTTTTGAACAAACAGTACTATGAAAGACGCAGGAACATACATGTAAAGACAAGGATTGCAAAGGCTAGTAATTTATTGCTGCACAATGAAAATTTATGATTTTTCGTTTGTTACTTTCTGGGGATTTTTGTAATTGTCCCATTCTTGGGGGTGCTCACTTAATTCTCATAACACAGGTATTGCAAAGGGAACTGTGAACTTACCCTCAGGTACAGTCTTAACCTTAAAAGGAACACAAATAGTTGCTGAAAGTAATTATTTTTCATTGCCTTTGTTGTGTATATTTTTACAGTAAATTTGTGATTTTGTTATGAAATAATATAAGAACAAGAACAATAATACAAGAACAAGAACAATAGAGAGAAAAGTAAAGAGAGGAGTATTCTTATTGATATTTAGGGATGATTTACAATGGGGTAAGACCCCTCCATTTATAGGCATAGAAAAGACTTAGCCTCAAAGTAAAACTCTAGAATCTCTCTAAATATAGACATTCACCTTAAATAGAGTTCTATTTATAACACTCCCCCTTGAATGTCTATTCAATAATGTGCCTCGTTAAAACCTTAACTAAATAAAACCCAATGGGAAAAAATTATAGAAAAGGAAAAAGAGTACACATGTTTGAATATGCGCCTATTGGTTGCCTCGTTAAAAACCTTGCAAGGAAAACCCAGTTGGGACAAAACCTTGTAAGGGAAAAAGAGTGCAACGCGCATTAACTCCCCCTGAAAAGAGCATCAATTCACATCCTTGAGCATTTGCATTCCAATCTTGTGCACCATCTTCAAAACGATCTTTGGTAGAGATTTGATGAATAAATCAGCTATATTGATTTGAATAAATATTCTGCACCTTGAAATTATCACTCTTGATAGATATGCACATCTTCATATAATGTCGTGGAATGACTCTTCAATATCTCCATAGAGGTATTCTCGATGCCATCATGCTTTGACTTTATACTTTCAAGTATTTGAACTACATGTCCAAAACTACATGTCTTTCATATGGAATCAATTCTACTTGAATTGTATCTCTTCCATTTGGCCAATATTTTTGTTTGTATTCGACAAACATAAGATCTTCATCGATATTTAGCGCTATCATAGATGTCGTCGACAATCATTTTGTTGGAAATACGTTCTCAAGGCATTATACTAAACGTGTGTTCATATTTGTAGGTTTTGATGAATGACAAACTATGCGCAAATTGACATATGACGAGGTCCAAGCACAAGCGCGAAATTGATATATAACAAGATTCAAGCACAAGACAAAGATCGAGATTAAGTTTTATATGAGTCGGTATTTAATTGTGATCTTGATCCGACAACTTAAACTCAAGACTTGGCTTCTCTCGTAAAAATACTTTTAACAAATCATGCATATTTAATCTAGAGCAAAATGATTTTAAATAATGCATATTTACTTTTGTCAAAATGATTTTTAAACACGCCTCTAAAATCTGGACTAAGATAATCGATTATGTACTTATGATAATCGATTATGTTTAAGTCAGCTGCTTGACAATCGATTTTGAACTAATGACAATCGATTGTGTTATGGCAGTGAGCATCTGATTTTTCAAATCTGCATGACAATCGATTGTGAACCTTATGACAATCGATTGTGATGAGGCAGTGTCCATCAAAGTTTTTCAAAGCTCAAAATAATCGATTGTGAAGCTTATGACAATCGATTGTGTTGAGGCAGTGTCTTCCAGACTTCTTCAAAGTTATTAAATAATCGATTGTGAACTTATGACAATCAATTGTCAAGAGGCAGTGTCTAAATTGATTTTTCAAGACTGATATATAACCGATTGTTAACTTAGTATAATCGATTGTATAACTGACCGTTGCCAAAATATTTTCAAATACCGTCAGGTAATAGATTATTGATTCCCTATAATCGATTGTTTTAATTAAAATCTGGAAAGGATTTTTTGAACGTTGTTGAGTAATCGATTGTAGATTGTTGACAATCGATTGTTTTACGTAAAATCTGAAAAGGATTTTTTGAACGTTGCCAGTAATAGATTATCGATCTTATATAATCGATTGTTATGCGTAAAATCTGGGATTGATTTTTGGAAGAACTGGCAAACAATCGATTGTGGTAACTTGACAATCGATTGTCACTGAGTAATTTCAGTAACTCTTAATTGGCAATTAGGCAACGGTAATACAAGGTTTTTCAACTATAAATACAGCTTCAATTCAGTCTTTTAAGAACAACAACATACAACAACTGATCATACAATTGCTAAAGCTTGCATACTTTATTGCTTATCATTTTATATTCATTGCATAAGCTTTTGAGAGCCAAATTCTTGTCAAAAGTTGTTGCGATCTTGAGCGTATTCTTTTTACTCATATCTACTCTTAAAGGAGTGTCTTGTTTGAGTGCTAGGTGTTTTTATACACTTGAAGGGAAGTGTTAGTCCCTTGTGTTGTAAGAAGGAACTTGTGTTTCCTTGGTTGAAGTCTTGGAGTGTTGTATCTCCGAGCAAAGGTTGTTGAGGCTTGTGTCCTCAAGTTGTAACGGTTTGTTAAGCACCCGTAAGCTTAACAAGTTAGTGGAAATCTCGAGAGAGTCTCTCGGGGACTGGACTAGCCACGGGTTGTGGTGAACCAGGATATATCGGTGCGTTTGTTCTAATTTATTTACTTATCGCACTTATTTATTTCCTGCAATTTTTAAATTCCGCAAGTTTACGCTAATTTTATTAAAACGCTATTCACCCCCCCTCTAGCGTTAAGCGTATTATCTAACAATTGGTATCAGAGCCCAACTCTCTGAAGACTTAACCGTTTGAGAGAAACATCCATGGCTTCTACTCGTGATTCTTTTGCAGGAATAGGTGAAGGACAGTGCTCCACCCGACCACCGCTATTCGATGGTACAAATTATACATACTGGAAGGAGAGGATGAGAATATTTGTACAATCAAATAGTTTTCATCTTTGGAAGGTCATAATGAATGGAGAACAAATTCCAACCAAGAAGGTTGAAAATGAATGGGTCCCAAAGTCCGAAGATGAATACGATGCGGATGATATCCGAAAGGTGCAAAATAAAGCTAAAGCTATATATTTATTATATTGTGCTGTAAATGCTGATGATTACAGGAAGATATCTTGTTGCACAACGGCGAAGCAAATGTGGGACAAGCTGGAAATTACGTACGAAGGTACGGACCAGGTAAGGGAAGCTAAAATTGATTTCCTAACCCATGCATATGAATTGTTTCACATGAAGGAAGGTGAAAAGGTCGATGAGATGTTTGAACGATTTTCAAAAATCGTAAATGATTTACATGCTCTAAAGAAGACCTTCACGGATAAGGAACTTGTCTGAAAAATTCTCCGAAGTCTCACTCCGGAATGGCGATCCAAGGCCGACGCGATTCAAGAATCCATTGGCATTTCAAATGTCACCATCGACGCATTAAGAGGTAATCTTAAAACTTATGAATCTACTATACTTAACCCTCTTGTTGATGATCAAAGGAAGCAAAGAATTGCTCTCAAGGCAAGCACAAGCCAACCTCAAAATGATGAGGACGGAGACAACAAGTTCGGACTCGTTATCAAGAGATTTCAAAAGTTCATGCGAAAAGAGTATGAACGAAGGGCAAAAAGCAAGGAGATCAAATAAAGTGCTATGAGTGCGGAGAAACCGGGCACATTAAATCAAATTACCCAAAAGCTAAAAAGGAGAAGAAACCCTTCTAGAAGCAAAGAGCATATATATCTTGGGGAGGCGACTCCGGTGACGAGTCAAGTGAGGAAGAAGAAGACGAAGCCGCAAATCTTTGTCTTATGGCACAAGAAGACAACAAAGAAGAGGTATGTCAAATTTCTTCCAAAAATTTCGTTTCCCTTGAAGCGATGCAAAATGCTTTTGATGAGTTGTATAGCGAATTTATTAGAGCTTCAAAAACTGTTAAGAGTATAAAAGAAAATGCTTCTTTAAAAGAAAAAGATTTTCAAAAACAACTCTCTCTTAAAGAAAAGGAATTGGAAAAACTGATTTTAGAAAATGAGAAGTTGAGAGAGGAAAACAACTTTTTTGGCAAGAGAAGCGCCGACAAGCCCGAAAGTTCTAGAAATTGTACTTCTTGCATGCATCTCAAAAATGAAGTAGAAAGGCTTAAGGGCACCTTAGATAAGTTTAACTCTTCTCATAAAAATTTGAATGAAGTGCTTGTTAATTTGAAGTCGACCAAGCATGGCATAGGTTTTAGAAACGAGCCTAAAGAGAAAGTTGAAGCCAACCCCCAACCACCTAATAAATAAAACAAATTCTCATCCTAGATACAACAAAACCTAGAAATGGTTTTCATCAATCGCAACCTAGAAATAATCATGCTAGAAATAATGCACATTCTAGGCCAAACATTAGAAAGAGTTTTGGACCTTTTAGAACACCTAGAAATGACTTCCAACCTAGAAACAACTATTCTAGAAATGATGCATATCCTAGAACAAATGGTAGGAGAAATGTTTTTCATGATTTGCGCAATAGTTATATTGTCAAGAATAAAGCAAATGATTTTCGTCCGTCCAATTACTATCAACCTAGAAGGATGAATAATCCTAACGTGACTTGTCATTATTGTAGACGTATTGGACGTATTGCTCCTGCTTGTTTTACACGACATAGACATAATACTCAATCACATCACTATGATTTGCCTAACCACCAAGGACCCAAAATGGCATGGGTACCTAAAACTCATTAATTTGTTTTGTAGGTATGTTTGAAGGGATCAAGTGTACTATGGTACCTTGATAGTGGATTCTCCAAGCACATGACGGGAGATGAATCCAAATTCCTTCAACTAGAACACAAGGAAGGGGGAAGTGTTATTTTTGGTGATAACAACAAAGGAAAGATTATCGGCATCGGATCGGTCGGTAAGGATGAAATTTCTTCCATTAAGCATATATTACTTGTGAAAGGTTTAAAACATAATCTCTTGAGCATAAGTCAATTATGTGGCAAGGAAAATCTTGTTTTATTTGATTCGGATGAATGCTTAGTTTTTAGACGTAGCGATTTTAAAATTATCCTTCGTGGTTTTAGAATGGATAACATTTATATGGTTGATCTTGCAAATTCTTCACCCGAATATGTAAATTGTTTAATGAGCAAAGAGGATGATTCTTGGTTATGGCATCGTAGAGTAGCTCACAACAACATGCATCTTTTGAACAAATTGGTTTCACAAAATTTAGTCGTTGGTCTTCCAAATTTGAAATTTGAAAATGACTCTATTTGTGATTCTTATCAAAAAGGGAAGCAAACAAAAGCATCTTTTAAATCGAAAAATATTGTTTCAACTACTAGACCATTGCAATTGCTTCACATGGATTTGTTTGGACCATCTCGCATTGAAAGTCTTGGTAGAAATCGTTATGCCTTTGTTATTGTTGATGATTATTCCATATTTACTTGGACCTTATTTCTTGCCCATAAAAGTGATGCTTTTCAGAATTTTAAATATTTTCTTAAACGTATTCAAAACGAAAAGGAAACAACCGTCACTTCAGTTAGAAGTGATCATGGGGGAGAGTTTGATCACAATCTCTTTGCGGACTTTTGTGACGAACTCGGTATCGAGCATACCTTTTCCGCTCCACGAACACCACAACAAAATGGGGTGGTGGAAAGGAAAAATAGGTGTCTCGAAGAGATGGCTAGAACCATGCTCGAAGAGGCTAAGATTCCCAAACATTGTTGAGCGGATGCCGTGAGTACCGCATGCTACATTTTAAATAGAGTAGTCATAAGGCCAATACTCATGAAAACCCCTTATGAACTATACAAGGGAAGGAAACCAAATATCTCCCATTTTAGAGTATTCGTTTGTAAATGTTTTATTCATAACAATGGAAAAGATCAATTGGGAAAATTTGATGTCAAATTCGATGAGGGAATTTTTATTGGGTATTCTTCACATAGCAAAGCATATAGGGTATTTAATAATAGAACCCAAACTGTGGAGGAATCCCCTCATATTGTGTTTTCCGAAAGTAATGCTCGCTTGGCGAGAGAGAATTCTTGTTCTGATCTTGCAGGTATTTTAAATAGTTTAAAAGATAAAGTACAAGAAGAAACTCCTAAGGAAATTCAAGATGAAATCTTGGAACAATCAACGGAGGAAATGACACAATTGGAGAAAGAAACGAAAATGCCTAACGAGTGGAGGACAATCAAAGATCACCCTCTCGAACAAGTAATTGGCGACGTCGGAGAAAAGGTAAGTACCCGAAACTCCCTTAAAGACACCTTAGGACATACTGCTTTTGTTTCTCAAATTGAACCAACTACCATCTCCGAAGCAATTGAGGATGAATTTTGGACCTTGGCAATGCAAGAGGAGCTAAACCAATTCAAACGGAATGACGTTTGGGATTTGGTGCCAAGACCCGAAAATCATACCATAATTGGTACGAAATGGGTTTTTCGAAACAAACTAGATGAAAATGGTGTAATCACTAGAAACAAAGCTAGGCTTGTAGCAAAAGGCTATAATCAAGAAGAGGGTATTGACTATGAAGAAACATATGCTCCCGTAGCTAGATTAGAAGCTATTCGTTTATTGCTTGCTTTTGCCTCTTCTATGAATTTCAATTTATATCAAATGGATGTGAAAAGTGCTTTTCTAAATGGTGTTATTCAAGAAGAAGTTTATGTTGAACAACCCCCCGGCTTTGAAGATTTTAAATCTCCCAATCATGTTTTCAAACTCAAAAAGGCTCTTTATGGTTTAAAACAAGCTCCCCGAGCTTGGTATGAAATATTGAGTAAATTTCTATTGGAAAATGATTTCATTAGGGGGAAAGTTGACACCACTCTTTTTGTTAAGCATAAAAACAATGATATTTTGTTAGTTCAAATCTATGTGGATGATATTATATTTGGTGCTACTAACAATATTTTGTGCGAGGACTTTTCCGATTTAATGACAAGCGAATTTGAGATGTCTATGATGGGTGAGTTAACATTCTTTTTGGGATTACAAGTAAAGCAAATGAAAGAAGGTACGTTCATTTGCCAAGCGAAATATTGCAAAGAATTACTGAAACGATTTGAAATGACCAATGCAAAAGCAATGGCAACTCCCATGAGCACATCCGATCACCTAGACAAAGATGAGAAAGGTAAGGAAGTCGACATCAAAAAATATCGAGGTATGATTGGCTCTCTCCTTTATCTTACTGCTAGTCGTCCGGACATCATGTTTTGCGTGTGCTTATGCGCTCGTTATCAATCGTGTCTGAATGAGTCTCACCTAACTGCGGTGAAACGGATATTGAAGTATCTTGTTGGTACTGTAAATGTGGGTCTATGTTACCCCAAAGGTTCTTCATGCCAACTTGTTGGCTATTCCGACTCCGATTTTGCTGGATGCAAATTGGACCGCAAGAGCACAAGTGGCACTTGCCATTTGCTCGGTAGCTCTCTCGTTTTTTGGTTTAGCAAGAAACAAGTAAGTGTTGCGTTGTCCACAACCGAGGCTGAATATGTAGCCGCGGGGAGTTGTTGCTCTCAAATCCTTTGGATGAAACAACAACTCTTGGACTATGGCCTAAGTCTTGATCATATCCCTCTTAGATGTGATAATACTAGTGCCATATGCTTGACGAAGAACCCCGTTCTTCATTCGCGAACAAAACACATTGAAATTAGACATCATTTTATAAGAGATCACGTTCTCAAGGGCGATGTCGAAATTGAATTTGTTGAAACCAAAGATCAATTGGCCGACATCTTTACAAAGCCCTTAGAGAAAGAGTCCTTCTTCCGAATTCGTAGTGAACTCGGAATCCTTGACTCCACGTTGATCTAAGTCATGCATTACATTTTCCCTCTCACATGTTTTCTAACTTGAGCGTCGGAGACGTCTAACGTATTTTTGCAGGTATCGCCCTAAAGGCAGGGGGAATTATAAAGCTTGACGCACAGAACAATGGATTTCTCTTTTATATAATCGATTATCCAATATCAATAATCGATTGTCTTGACATTATTTGCGTTATTAATGCCGTTTTTTAAATAAACAAGTTTTTAATTATTCTATAATTTTTTGCTAATGGCAAAAGGGGGAAGATAACGGGTATGCACTCTCACTCAATACTTATCGGCATAAATTGAGGGGGAATTCATATATTGAGGGGGAACAAATTGCATATCTATATACTTGTTGCATATCTTTACTTGTCTTGAATCGTCATTATGAATTGCCTAATATGCATATCACGCTTAAAGTTTGCCATTATCAAATAGGGGGAAATTGTTGGAAAGACGATCTCAAGGCATTATACTAAACGTGTGTTCATATTTGTAGGTTTTGATGAATGACAAACTATGCGCAAATTGACATATGACGAGGTCCAAGCACAAGCGCGAAATTGATATATAACAAGATTCAAGCACAAGACAAAGATCGAAATTAAGTTTTATATGAGTCGGTATTTAATTGTGATCTTGATCCGACAACTTAAACTCAAGACTTGGCTTCTCTCGTAAAAATACTTTTAACAAATCATGCATATTTAATTTAGCACAAAATGATTTTAAATAATGCATATTTACTTTTGTCAAAATGATTTTTAAACACGCCTCTAAAATCTAGACTAAGATAATCGATTATGTACTTATGATAATCGATTATGTTTAAGTCAGCTGCTTGACAATCGATTGTGAACTAATGACAATCGATTGTGTTAAGGCAGTGAGCATCAGATTTTTCAAATCTGCGTGACAATCAATTGTGAACCTTATGACAATCGATTGTGATGAGGCAGTGTCCATCAAAGTTTTTCAAAGCTCAAAATAATCGATTGTGAAGTTTATGACAATCGATTGTGTTGAGGTAGTGTCTTCCAGACTTTTTCAAAGTTATTAAATAATCGATTGTGAACTTATGAAAATCGATTGTCAAGAGGCAGTGTCTAAATTAATTTTTCAAGACTTATATATAATCGATTGTTAACTTAGTATAATCGATTGTATAACTGACCGTTGGCAAAATATTTTCAAATACCGTCAGGTAATCGATTATTGATTCCCTAAAACCGATTGTTTTAATTAAAATCTGGAAAGGATTTTTTGAACGTTGCTGAGTAATCGATTGTAGATTGTTGACAATCGATTGTTTTACGTAAAATCTGGAAAGGATTTTTTGAACGTTGCCAGTAATCGATTATTGATCTTATATAATCGATTGTTATGCGTAAAATCTGGGATTGATTTTTGGAAGAACTGGCAAACAATCGATTGTGGTAACTTGACAATCGATTGTCACTGAGTAATTTCAGTAACTCTTAATTGGCAATTAGGCAACGGTAATACAAGGTTTTTCAACTATAAATACAGCTTCAATCCAGTCTTTTAAGAACAACAACATACAACAACTGATCGTACAATTGCTAAAGCTTGCATACTTTATTGCTTATCATTTTATATTCATTACATAAGCTTTTGAGAGCCAAATTCTTGTCAAAAGTTGTTGCGATCTTGAGCGTATTCTTTTTACTCATATCTACTCTTAAAGGAGTGTCTTGTTTGAGTGCTAAGTGTTTTTATACACTTGAAGGGAAGTGTTAGTCCCTTGTGTTGTAAGAAGGAACTTGTGTTTCCTTGGTTGAAGTCTTGGAGTGTTGTATCTCCGAGCAAAGGTTGTTGAGGCTTGTGTCCTCAAGTTGTAACGGTTTGTTAAGCACCCGTAAGCTTAACAAGTTAGTGGAAATCTCGAGAGAGTCTCTCGGGGACTGGACTAGCCACGGGTTGTGGTGAACCAGGATATATCGGTGCGTTTGCTCTAATTTATTTACTTATCGCACTTATTTATTTCCTGCAATTTTTAAATTCCGCAAGTTTACGCTAATTTTATTAAAACGCTATTCACCCCCCCTCTAGCGCTAAGCGTATTATCTAACACATTTTATATTGGTTTCAGTCAATTTTCATAAAGACATAACATGGAGATCTCTTCATTCATACATTCAGGTACCTGAATCTCTCATGAGATTCTATGAAGTGTTATGTCATGTGATCTTCTAGATCACTTGCCTCCCCATTATGATCACTTTGATCATTTGCTCATCTTCTTTATTAAGAAGTTCCTTTTGAAACCGATTTGTCTATACGCCTTAAGCGTATCAAAGACTTTGTCCTTGTAGGACTTAATATGAGCATTTGCAGTGAGAATATAGTTACTTTCTTTGGGTCAGCAAATGCGCATGGCATGCTTTGCAATATGTTGCAATTGAATTATCCTTTTATGAACTTCAGGTTCATATCATGATATTCGAGGATCTATATATACAAATGATAATTCATCTCATGTAACCTTTTCTCAAGTGTTTATCATGTCTCCCCCTCATGTTAGAAAAGCTAACTTGTTTCCTCAACTCTGGGAAATCATCTTTGTGCATTATCATGTCAATATACACAGCACATTAATAATAACAAGATGAGATTATTTGGTTCCTGACCCTGAACCATTTGTGAGGGGAGAATATAATATACTCTCGTATACAACGTATATCAAACTGATATCTATAACTTTGTTCTCATAAGAAACAGTTTAGCTATTAAGTGGAGGCACTCAATAATTATCTTGCTAAACCAACTATGATATAAACCAACTATCAAGATGAACTATCTTGAATAGAAAATCTGGAAATTATGCTCGAAGTTAGATTACTGAGCAATTTACCTCACAAGCACCGGCCAGGCTGCGGGTCAATGACAATCTCACATGTAACCATATCATAGATGCATCATATGTGGTATACATGGCAGGTGAATGGGCCCATATTCACCTTTGATATTTCCAGAATTTGTGGGCTTCAACCCCAACTCTTTAGTTGGTCAGTTCATTAATGAGAACAAGTAATACAAGAGAATTCGTAAAGAACTTTCTAGTTCTTTAATATTCACCCATGTGAATTCTCTATTATTGCACATCATACTTAAAATGAGATGGCTAACCCGAATGCCGACTGAATAAATTATCAATATTGATAAGTTCATGTTTACACCATGACATGTGCAATTCTCAATAAACTTCAAGTTTATTATGATATGGGTTTTTATATCAATAAACATCCACTTTATTGTGGCATTCTTTTGTTTGCGTAGTACAAACTGGAGAATGGAGCGGGTAGCTTTTCATATACAAATTATCCCGCTACAAGTTGTAGTAATGGAAGATATCAGATCTTTCCTTTATTTATAGTCTCAATATAATCAATCGCTTTCGCATGTACTTTTGGAAACTGAATAAGTTTCTTTGAGACTTACTACAACACAATACCTTATTGGTAATCAATTGTGTTTCTCCAACATAGTAATCATTGGATCCTAATGGCCTGCCACGCTTCAGGCGTGCATTCGACCCATTGGATATGACACTAGATGATTGTCCAACAGGGACATCAAGTCCGTAAATGCGTCAGGCATTTGATTTGTTATTCTTTGCAAATGGATAATCTTTTGCGCCTCTTTCACAAATAGAGGTATGTGGATCAAGATGAGATAATGATGCATTTTTCCACAAAATTTCCCGTTTGGTTTCACCAACTTCTCCCCCTAATTTTGGGAAAAGTGTCTCATCAAATTGACACTCTGCAAATCGTGCAGTGAACAAGTCCCCTGTCAATGTTTCGAGGTAGAGAATAATGGAGGGCGATTCAAACTCAACATATATTCCTAACCTTCTTTGCAGACCCATTTTGGTGCGGTATGGCGGTGCTACAGGCACATATACTGCGCATCCAAAGATTCTTAAATGGGATATATTAGGTTCATGACCCAAAACTGATTGCAACGGGGAATATTTGTGATAATTCGTCGGTCTGAGACGAACTAGCATTGCTGTATACAAAATGGCGTGACCCCAAACCGAAGTGGGCAGCCTCGTTTTCATGAGTAAATGAGGTATTCAAGATTCTTCTCATCTATTGTCTCAACATGATATCCATTTTGACTGATATCTTTAAAACTCAACAAGTTCCTTTTAGACTTGGAGGAGAACATTTTGACTGATATCATTAAAACTCAACAAGTTCCTCTTAGACTTGGAGGAGAACATTGCATTCTCTAAAATATTGTTCCTTTAGGCAGAGTTATAGTTGCTCTTCAGGAGCCTTCAATCAATTTAATTCCCATGGTTTGACATACAAAAGAAAATATATGAACATGAGAATATACAAATCTATTTGCTTCATATTTAAACAATATTTTCAGAATCTGCTGAGGTTATTCGACTAACTAAATCAGATAGTCGACTATCATGCCTTGCGGAAAAGTCCAGTTTTAATGCGAAATGTTAGATAGTCGACTAACTAAGTTGTAGTCGACTATCTTAGTAAACAGTCATCAGGATAGTCGACTATCTAAATCAGATAGTCGACTATCTTAGCTTGCGGAAAAATCCAGTTTTATTGCGAAATATTAGATAGTCGACTAACTGATAAGTTAGTCGACTAACTTTACTGGAAAATAAAAATATCTTCGAAATTTAAGCATATTGAAACATTCTAAAGAACTAATACTATCATTATATCATAAACTAACTAATACGAGCTGATACTGATGACTATTAGTTTATTCACTAACTATTACAAATAAGTGAAATAAAATCAAACAATTCCATCTTCCTTCATCACAGATCCATCACAATTTAGGTGGTCAATTTTCCCCTCAGGTTGCTCAAAGAAGTCTGCCACATCCAAGTGGGTGATGTCAATATTGTCGTCAGAGACAAAATTTTTTTCAGGGCATTTACTCTTTAGAGATGCTTGACAAGGCTCAACCAAATGTCTTGGTACACGGCAAATTTTCGCCCAGTGCCCTTTTCCACCGCAACGATAACATATAGTTTATGAACTATTTGCTTTTGGATTCTCATCATATCGTGCTTGTGGCAGAGTGACCAACTTCAGGTTGTCATATTTCTCCTTTAAGCCATTCCACAAGATAGGTGGATCTTTGACTGTGATATATTCAATTTTCAAACCTTCATCAAGGTGATGGCGCAAGTAAATCAAGGCCTTAGCACAGTTTCAAACCTTCATCAAGGCGATGGCGCAAGTAAATCAAGGCCTTAGCACAGTTTCAAACCTTCATCAAGGTGATGGCGCAAGAAAATCAAGGCCTTAGCATAGTCTTGGATGGATGCATTATTTACATTGCATCCAAATGGATTTCAGCACCAACACCCATGTCATATAGTTCTTGCCCGGAATTTCAAGGGCAACGAACTTTCCTTTCATAATGTCAGACATAAAACAAATTACATCAAGAGCGCGTTCATACTTATGGGCTTTATTACAATTATCACATTCACTTCAGGGAATGGATTAATATTATCAAAAGTTCTCTTCCTTCAGGAGATCTAACATAATTATCTGAACGCGTATTATTCACATTATCAAAATATTTTGGCGTACAATAGGTACATGACCAATGACCATTAATGCCACAATAATGACATTATTTTCTTATATCATCTCAAACCTCCTTCTAGAGGTGAGTGTGGTATATTCAATACCAATAGCATATTCATATTCTTCCAATAATGAATATGTATTCATAAATCAGATGTTGTCACATTCACACCATGAATGGACCATAATAATCTGTATGTGGTATATAAAATCTCATGTCAAATCGATGACAGATATTACTTTCACAGAGTGAAGGATTATTTTGAGAATCCTTATTGTTCTCATTACCACAATAATGACGATTATAATTTCGTCTATTGCCTCGTCCACATTCATTGATACCTTCATGGTAATAGTTTTGTCTTCTTTCAGACTTATCACATACTGCTACCACATTCTCTAAAGGGAATGGAGCAAATTCAATTGGACGGATTTTGTCTTCTTTCAGACTTATCACATACTGCTACCACATTCTCTAAAGGGAATGGAGCAAATTCAATTGGACGGATTTTGTCTTCTTTCAGACTTATCACATACTGCTACCACATTCTCTAAAGGGAATGGAGCAAATTCAATGGGACGGATTTTCAATTCTTTGCCCACAATCATACATGAATTTAATCATGGCAAGACATAGAACTTTTACCACTTCACGTGGTTATAGTTCCTTACAAACTCCATTAGAGTTATAATCAAACTTTGTTGTCTATGTTTGTATATGAAATCAAATCGTAGAATTTCAAGAATTTGAAAGGGAAAAGTAAATTACTTACCTTTAAGGTATACCAATAAATGTTGTGATATCAAATATACCTCTTGAGTTTCCATCCCATTGCATTACTTTATGATGATACCATCTCTTCTATTTTCCGTATAGAAATTTTTGGAAGAAGGAAGAAATCAAATTCAATTGGTTAGAGACTCGTGCTGATAACGTGTTATGAAATAATATAAGAACAAGAACAATAATACAAGAACAAGAACAATAGAGAGAAAAGTAGAGAGAGGAGTATTCTTATTGATACTTAGGGATGATTTACAATGGGGTAAGACCCCTCCATTTATAGGCATAGAAAAGACTTAGCCTCAAAGTAAAACTCTAGAATCTCTCTAAATATAGACATTCACCTTAAATAGAGTTCTATTTATAACATATTTAAATTTAAGTAGATAAGTACAATATATATTTACAGGAGAGTTAGAATGTCACTAAAACTAGGAATTTAATTGATAGCAATTTAAACTAACTGAATCACATGGATAATGAGAAGTTGTTATACTTTTGAATCCCTTTATCGTGCCCTCGCAAGATGGGAGTGATGGAAAGAAGACCAATTTAGCTTGTTGACTTGTTGGAGGAACTGCCGCTTAGGTAGTGGATCCGCTAATTGTTCACCTGCTGGTATATATCACACGACAATTTCTCCCTTGGAAACTTGGTCTCAAACAAAATGAAATTCAATGGTTACATGCTTCATCATCTTACTATGGAAAACATGATTTTACCAATGATAAGTAGAACTAATATAGTCAAAATATATAACTGGTAACTTGAGCTACTTTAGAGAGAGTTCACGAAGAAGATTAGAGAGCCAGGTCACTACACCAACTGCAGTAGCCACTTCTTTACATTCTGCTTCAGTAGATGATCTAGCAATTGTACGTTTACTTTTTGGATGATCAACTTATCGGATTAGAGCCAATAAAAATTACCTGGACTGATGTAGACATGCGATCATCTTGGCTGCTGCCGAATTCAACATCAGAGAATGCTATCAGGGACAAAAAAGAAGACTTCTTGAAATGTACACCATAAGTTATAGTGGGCTTTAGGTATTGAAGAAGCCTTTTGACAGCCTGCCAATGCTTAATAGTTTAAGAGTGCATGAATTGAGCTAACTTATTTATCGCAAATCAGTGTTAGAAAAAGTGGTCGCTTCCTCGCTTTAAGCGAGAAGCGAAGCAAGGCGACCCCTTCCTCGCTTCTGCCATGCGAAGCGACTCAGGTAGGAAAAAGCGGTCGCTTTCTACTAAAAAGCGAGAAGCGGCCAAGCGAAACGAAGCGACTAAAGCGAACGCTTCTTTGTTTTAAACAGCTTCCAGCCTATTTAATTTAAAAAAGGGATTTTTCAGTGTTCTTTTATTAAATGCAACCAACAGAGTATCTGAGAATCTCTACGACTAGGATTCTTCACCAGAGATTCCAGCAACAGGTATGTGATGATTGTCTCCTCTTCTTCTTCTTCTTCTTCTTCTTCTTCTTCTTCTTCTTCTTCTTCTTCTTCTTCTTCTTCTTCTTCTTCTCTTTCACTGTTTCAACATCCAAATAGTAGCGAAATGTTGGCGAATTTTTTTTAACTTCGGTTCCTTCCCAGAATCAAGCAACATAATTTGTTTACCTTCAGTTCTTCTTTCACATATTCTTAGTTTATATTGTCTTTTCTTATGCGTTATGTAGTTGTTCTTTCAATGGAGCCAAAAGAAGATAGGAAAGACCCTGCTTCGGCTTACTCTACAAGAGTTAGTGAGACCAACAAGATGACAATTAGATTTTTTTAGTGCCAAGCTTTCAAATGGGGGAGTCTATCATCAAAAAGCGCATCTAATCGGTGGTGATCCAAATGTCGCATCTCGCTTGACAATCGTATAGAAGAATAGGATGCTCATTTTATGCTTTAATTGATTCTACTCTTTAGTTTTTACATTGAAGTATTGAACATTTGCTTACAATTACATATGTTGTCTATAAAGTATTTATTTTAATATATATTTTTTTAAATTCCGCTTCACTTCAAAAAAGAGAGTGTTTCTCGCTTCTCGCTTTAAGCGAAATAGGGGTTGTCTCGTTTCCTTGCTTCACGCTATTTTTAACACTACCACAAATTAAAGAGAATATCTAGACGAGTGAGCGTCAGGTATTGCAAAGCACCAATAGCTCTTCGATATTCTTTTGCATCTGTTGGAGCAGAGCCATCATTGACAGACATCATTGATGAAGTAGACAATAGAGTAGACACCCCTTTAGCATCTAACATGTTGTGGCATTCCTAATATGTCAGATATATATTTGTGTTGCATCAGAAGTAAGCCACCATGTTACGAAGTAACTTCTACACTGAGGAAGTAGTGTAGGTTGCCCAAATATTTAAGAGAAAATCGAGAGGCCAATCTAGTAATAATAGACTAAACAACAGAACTCAAGTTACCTATGGTGATAATATCGTCTCCGTACACTAGAAGAAATAGCAGAGAGTCACCACAATGATAGATGAACAATGAGTTATCAGAACGAGCATTAGCAAAACCACACAAAAGCAAGCAAGAAATGAAGCTCCAAATACCAAGAACGGGGAGCTTGGCGTAGACCATAAATAGCTCTCTTCAAGAGGCAAACATGATCTAGAAATCGAGAATCCACAAAGCCTTAAGGTTGTTTCATAAAAACAGCATCATGCAAAATACCTTGTAAAAAGGCATTGTTGATATCCAACTAGTGGATAGGCCAACCAAAGGTGACAGTGATAGAGATAATAACATGGACTGTGGTATATTTTTCTACAGGGCTAGATGTGGATCAAAGTCAACGTCTGGTGGTCTGGTATATCCTTTGGCGGCAAGGCGCACTTTATAGCGCTCCACATTATGTTTGACTTTGAAGATCTATTTGCATCCAATGACATTATGATAAGGGGATGAGAGTACCAAGGACCAAGTTTTATTGCGTTTTAGAGCATCAAACTCTAATTATATTGCATTATGCTAATGAGGATGTTGGCAAGCTTGACGATATGAATTAGGAGCTACTGGAAGATGAGATGATCCTGTTGTGACTAAATAACCAAAGACCTCTTTTGGTTTGAAAATATTATTCATTGATTGTATTACTGGTCGATTTTGGTTGGGTGATAAAGAAGACTGGTTAGTTGACATTTTTGGAGTTGTGATTATTTGAGAAGAAATGGTTTGGGAATGAGTTAAGTATTGAGGTTGAGATGGGTTGGTGTCATTTTTCAGTAGTGTTAACAGTAAGTGTTGAAATAGATTGTGCATGGAGTGAAACAGGTAAAGGAGAAGACAAAGGTGAAGTAGTTACATGGGATGGTGATACAGAAGGCGCATAGTAATGAGAATCTCTATTCATCGACGCCATTTGTATTTTATCAGACAAGAAATGTTTGGAAGGAGTTTGAACTTCTCCAGTAGGTGGACAAAGTTCTGCAGCATGAATTACCCAAGGATCTTGTTGTGTAGTATTGACACGGGCTAGAGTAGTTTGATAGTTTTTGAAGGAATATGGACTCTAGAAAAGTGACATGGCGAGAAGAGTAAATTTTCTGATTTTGAGGATTGTAACAAATGTAAATGCTTGCCAGTTTTTCATACCCCATAAATATACATGGTTTTGATTTATTTTCTAACTTGTGACTTGTGTGTGGCCTAAAGCTATGGATAGCATAAACAACAGAACACACAGAGTTTCGAGTAGTTGGGAGCAATATTAAATAATATTTGATAAGGTGAGTTATTTTTGAGAATCGGTGAGGGCATGTAATTGATTAAGTATATGGCCTCTTAACATGCTAGTGACCAAAAATGATACAGATACATGGTGTAGCAGAGTAAGAGTCTTCTATATGATATGATGATTCTTTCATTAAGCAGTCCCAACATATTGGGGAATGTACAGTGGACTGGTGAAATGTCGAATGCCCATGTGATTAAGTAAAGAATGTAGGACAATGTATTCATCACCACCATAACTAATAGAACAAAGTGATTTATTCGTTTGTCCTGATTTTTAATGTTGTCAAAGATGGCCAAGAATAGTTCGTAAAGTGGTCGACAAAAATAATATAGTAGCGAGACTTATCAAAGAAAGGAATAGGAGAAGGTCCCTATCCATATGAATACCAAATGTCAAGAGGTCTAACCCTTTGCAAAGTATTTATTTCAAATGCGAGATGATGACTCTAATTACATAAACAAGAATCACAAAAGGTTAAAGACTTTCATGTAGGCTGTAGGCATCGGAAGGTTCAAAAACGAGACCATTGACTTTGTGACTCGAGGTTGAGGATAACCAAAATGAGCATACCACAAACGTAGTCATGGATAACTAGTGGACGTTGCAAATTGAGTGGAAGGTGGTGACTATTTGGCGACACGATCAATTGATGTCCATTTGTAAAGATCCCTATTATTATAACCCTGAAGAAGTGATGCCCTCATTCTCATATCCTTCACAACAAAAGAATATGGAATGAATTCAATGGAGGAATTATTTTGTCTACAAAACTTGGCTATTGAGATAATATTGTTTCTTATGTAAGGTGCACACAAGACATTATTAAGCACAAAGTAATTAGAGTTGGAACTTGAAAGAGTGGTGTTTCCTATAGGTAAAACAGGAATACCAGTACCGTCACCAATGATGATCTCGTCCGTGCCAGTAAAACCTTATGCAAGAATGAGGTTTTGTGGATCAGTTTTCATCTTGTGTGATGCTCCTAAGTCAATCACCCACCGGGTGTTTGGCATGTTGATACGAGTAGCAAAATTAGCTTGTATTTCAAGAGCAGAGTGAGATTTTGGCAGCAAACTTTAGCTATATGACCAAATTTGTCGCAAAGTTGACATTGAACTCGTTGATTGTAATTTTCACAGATTATATCCATTCTGCTATTTGAGTTGATTGATGGACTGTCTATTTGTGGAGAAGGACTTGAGAATGGTGTTGAAGTTGTTACTAAGGGGTCGACTGTTTAAGGAGTTTCTCTGATTGAATTAAGCAGTGATAGTGAGTTGTTTCTTCTTGGCATCTTCATGCTTTAGGAAATCATATAGTTCTTCAAAATCTTATAGGTGTGTCTCGGGCTCGGATGGCTGCTAAAATTTCCTTAAATTCATGCCCTAAGACACTAAGGACTTTAAACGTCAACTATTCGCTGGTTAACAGAGATCCAATGGTTATCACTGCATCCGCTAAGGATTTTATTTTACCCATGAAATCAACAATAGATTTGGAATTCCTTCGCAGTGCATGTAGTTATTCACGAAGTCCAAAAAATTGAGCTTGGGATTTCTTGGCATATGTAGTGAGAAGGCTTTTCCAATAAAGTGCAGCTATGGTGACATTGGCTATCATTGGTGCAATTATGAAATCCACCGAGGCCATAATCGCATTTTGAAGAAAGTTATCTTGCCTTGTCCAGATTTTGTAAGTTGGATTGGTCTTGCTTGAACCATATGTTGAAGTAAGGAACTGTGAAAGACTACAATTCTATGCCATCTACAAAACCCTTGAGATCATATCCAATGAGGAGAGTGTAAAGTTGAGCTTTCCATGTCGAGAAATTGTTACTATCGATGAGTTTGAGAGGTAGTTGGGATGCATGATTAATGGTGATTAGTTGATTTGGTTGACGGGAACTGCCACCTGTAGCAGCAG
This sequence comes from Nicotiana benthamiana, assembly GCA_034376525.1. Taxonomy (NCBI): domain Eukaryota; kingdom Viridiplantae; phylum Streptophyta; class Magnoliopsida; order Solanales; family Solanaceae; genus Nicotiana; species Nicotiana benthamiana. The sequence goes on from CM067336.1 coordinate 34,721,526, forward strand.
TAACAATAGCCTCTAAAGAGGGCATTGTTGCTAGTTTTGTTTGACAAGAAAAGAAAAGAAAATAAAGAAAGAGGATGTTCCCAGGATCAGGTACTTGTTGGAGTCTTTGATGTTCTTGACACCATAAAGGTACACAAATAACTGCTGAAAGTGATACTTTTTCACTGTCTTTGTTGCGTACATTTGTACAGTGGAATCCAATATAAGTAGATAAGTACAACATATATGTCACGCCCCAAACTCGAAAGGTGCGACCGGAGCTCGATCGAGTGAACCCAACCGAGAAAGCCTCATCACACACTTCCTACCCAACTCTTTTTGAATAAGATAACCATGTTAGTTCATTTTATATTACTGTAATGACCCAACCGGTCATTTTGAGATTTTTCACTTTGATCGCCAGTTCTCGGGTATGGTTTACCCCGTGTAATGTATTACGACTAATGGAGATCGTTGATTTTGGTTTCAGGAAAATTGGAATGAATTTGAAATAACAGTTTCAGCTGAAAGCTTTGAATTTAAAAGATTTGACCAAGAGTTGACTTACTTGTTTATGAGATCGGATCAGAATTTTTCTGATTTGGTTAACTTTGTTGGGTGATTTATGATTTGAGAGCGTGATCGGAATTAATTTTGTAGGTCCGGTGTTGAATTAGGCTTGAATTGGTGATGTTAGTATTTCAGCAAATTCCGGTTGATTGGTGAAATTTTAATCCGAGGGTCAGAATGTAATTTTGAGAGTTGCTACAACTTCTTTATGTCATTTGTGATGTGTGTGCAAAATTTCAGGTCATTCAGACGTGGTTTAGCCAGGTTTTTGATCGAAAACGTATTTCGGAAGTTTTTAGAAACTTAAGCTTGAATTCGATGAGTTTTAGTAATTTGATGTTGTTTGAGGTATTTTGATGATTGGAATGATGTTACGGATTATGTTGGTATGTTTGATTGAGGTCCCGAGGTCCTCAGGTGAGTTTC